>OY992882.1:18277138-18294638 GCA_963921405.1 Cepaea hortensis | reverse complement strand
TCATGTCACTCGATCACCAGAGTCGTGGATCAGCTTCGTGTTTCTGTCTCGACCATGCCACAAGGCCAAGTCATCCAGGTATTTGCTTCTAGGTCTTCCCCTTGGTCTCCTCCCCTCGATCTTACCAGTTGTCACCAAGTTCTCCAAGTCATTTCTTCTCATAACATGCCCAAACAATTTTGACTGTCTACGTCTAATGTCTCTAATCAGTTTATGATCTTCATTACATTTCAGTTTACAGCACAGCTGCGATATGTGTATCTTTCGTCCCACACATCCGACTTCAGCGCGCGTTTGTTGACCGGTATTTTATAGGACTTTTCGCGGTCAATAAGTGTTAATGACATCCTTGTCCCACTGTGCACTATTGACACACCATAGGCCCGTTTGAAAAAAAAAACCCACCTTATGCATGCCGGTCGGCTCACAAAGTCAGGCAGGAGCAGACCACGGGAATTTCCCGACATCCAAGGAGGCTCCCATAAGTGCAGATCCCTCGCATGATTTTCTGATACTGGGCTCACCCACGGAATCGTCACTGGCTGCTTAGTCTCACTTCCAGTGCACGCTAGGCTGCACCTTCAGGAGGATGGGGTGGAAAAGGGAGGGAGGGAGGGAGGGGGGAGTTTACAGTTCATAGATGTTGGACTTTGATGACGCGCACGAGCTGTGCCGTCGATTCAAACCACCAAATGAATTTGCTGGCCAAGTGATTTTCCATTTGGCAGCCACTGTGACAATTCCCACCCACATTATTCGTCTGAAAAAAAGTCATGCAATTCAACATGCTCTTCATTACATAACAACAGATTAAATGTCTTGGTCACTCGCAAGAATGCCCCGGTACCATCTGCCACAAAAAGCCACATTGAAGAAATATCATGGATACAGAGTAAGGGGGAGACCACGTAAAAGATGAAGTGATAGCATCAAGAACAACCTTAGAGAAATGAATACCAACTTACAAAGGGCATTAGACAGAGTTCATCAAAGATCTTTACATCTCCCAGCACTCCACTGGGGTAAATGGAGGAAGAGATGATCTTTCGGAATAAATTTCATGTCATGAATGGTGTTGTGTCTTATCACCGATGCTTTTTGGAATAGCTATCGATTGGGTAATGCGCAAATGCACAAACAACACAAATATGGGTATCCATTGGGTTGACAAAATTCTAGAAGACCTGGACTTTGCCGACGACATAGTGCTTTTGAGTTCAACACACCCAGATGCCCAAGAGAAAATAAACCACCTCCAAAATGTTTCAGGGCAAATTGGTCTCCAAATTAACACCACAAAAACAAAGACTATTGATCTTACCAACAGTTCAGATGACACTAAATTGAACAGCTACGTTCTTGAAAAAGTCAACAGCTTCACATACCTAGGAAGCAATATGACATCTACAGGGGACTCAACACCAGAAATATCATCTAGAATCGCACTGGCATCTAGTGCCTTCAATAAACTGTCAAACATCTGGAAGTCAAAGACACTCAGCAAACACACAAAACTTAAAATCTTCAACTCTTGTGTGATTCCAGTGTTAACGTATGGATGTGAAAGTTGGAAATCAACGGTAGCTTTAGATAAAAAATTAGACAATTTTGAGAACAAATGTCTTAGAAGACTTCTAAACATCCACTGGACAGACTTCAGAACCAATTTGCAAATAATACAAGAGACTAAGCAAGATACAGTATCCAATTTCATAAGAAGACGCCGTTGGAACTACATCGGCCATGTACTCAGAATGGACAAGTCAAGACTCTCCTATCAAGCCCTCATATGGTCACCAGTAGGGAAAAGAAAACGGGGAAGACCAAGAGAGACCCTGCGTAGAACCATCATTAGAGAAGGCTCATTAAATGGCCAAGTAAATATCCAAGATCTACAACAGGTAGCAGCGAACCGCCAGGCATGGAGAGACAGGACTTCTGCCCTATGCGCCGCCTTAGGCTCAAGAGGAAAGACTAACTAACTAACATGAATGGTGAAGGATATTTATATGTGGCTCATTCTTCCATGTGTTAAAAGATAGTTGCATGCTCTTTACAGGACGTCACAGTCAATCCCAGCATTTTCTGAATCTGTGTGATTTCCTGGCAGGTTTATGTACAGTAGTGTGCCTTTGCTTTCTAAACGACCGGCACTCATACCATTGTATGAAAATAACGCATGGCGGTCTGCTGCCAAATCGCCTGCAGCTGTGTTTTGAACGCATATGTGGGACTACAAATTGCGTCCGTAACCCCTTAGCCATAGATCCCGATCCACGTGTAACTATTATAAAATTAATAACTGGCTACTTACGAACAGCGGCACTTTCGACACTCACAGCAAATAGCTGAATCACTACTAACAACAACGAAAGGACTGCGAGTCTGTGTTCCATCATATTTGCAGAATTTGTGTCCGTTTAAAATTGTCAGGTCCTGCTCGGCGGAGATAAAAGTAAGAATATATATATACTCTCTGTCCCAGGTACATTTCCGTGTGCGTAAGTGATGGAAAGGTCACGTGTCTGCCTCGTGACACATGATGCCAGGAAACAAACAGTTTCTAAGATCCCACCTTGAAAGCACACATCAGTTTTGAGTAATGTTTAATCGTACTTTTTGACATGCATCCTGCATCAGACCCGGATATAAGGGAATCCCGACGCCCTTTCCGCCAGTTAATTTATTATGAAAAGTCAACAGGTAAGTTTGGCCTTGTTGAGCCAATTAATCTTGGCTTTATTTGTTTAAAGCGCAGATAGCTAAATGGACTCTGTAGGTCCGTAATTGTTAACGGCCATGTAGACATCAACATGGTCGAATGGGTAAGAACGCTCACTCTGTAACTTCCAGTGTGCTGATGCTGAGGTAGCGGTTTTAACCCGCACACCGGTCAATTGGACTAAAATGTTGACTTCTCGTCCTTGACTTGGGGACGTAAATTACAAGTACCTCAGAAGTGGAGTGGGTTCGCCTGATGTCGAGGGACACTGGTAACAAGGAAAGCTAACCCACACGCAAACATCAATGCAGCGCAATAGAAGTAGTAAAACTTATAGAGACTACGCTTGAGTTAAAAGCGATCGAACAAAAGAACACCCCAGCCATATTTTGTATATAAAACAGACAAGATAAATAAACAAATATAATGTACCCACTTGGGGCTGGAATGGAGGTATCATACAAACGCCATCTGTCTAAGAGAAAGCCAACATAAGGTGACAACAATCTACGCTTTATAACAAGTTAGTTGCATGTCCCTCACACGACGTCGCAGTCAACCACAAAGTTTTTTTAAGCTGTTTGTGATTTCTTGGCAAGTTTACACTCAGTAGTTTGCCACTGCTTTCTGAACGTCCAACATCGATACCATTGAATGAAGACCAGCGCAAGACGGTCTGCTTCCAAATCTCCCGCAGCAGTGTTTCGCACGCGGTATGCGGGATTGGGAATTGCGATCGTAACCCTACAGTCAAACACCCGACCGGGTATTCTTTACAAATGTATGCATGAAACACATGTTGCGTGTCCTTTGTAGGACTCTCCTTTTAACCTCAGGTTGATTCTCTTGGCGACAGTAGTTTGCCATTGTTTTCTGAACGAGGAGTCAAGGTTAAGTCCAGGTTAATGCCGGTGTAGCGACTGAACCCATGGCCTCGTCATCAGCGCACCGGAAGTTTAATAACCCGCGCTATTATCCTTCCGGCCACATCTGTGCACAACTAAAATAACATGTCTCTACGAGACAACGGAAGAAAGGTTTCTAGATATGGCCTCAGTGGTGGATGAATGGCGGAAACAAGATGGCCTGTGGTAAAGTGTTCGAATCTCCTTACAGACGGGGATGTTGTTTTTTTTTTACATTGGCCTGGCCTTGCAAGTCGAGCCAGTATAAAATGGGTACCAGAAAATGTTCTGGAGAGTAAAGAGGGCCGGTGAGATTTTGACCACATGACTCATCGGGTGCTGACTGGTGAGATTTTGACCACATGACTCATCGGGTGCTGACTGGTGTGCACATATAGGGCTAGCAACATATCTCCAATGATGTACACACTAGAGGGAAGCAGAGGAAGAGGCCGACCACGTATCCGATGGGCGGAGGGAATAACAGAGCCCATAGGAATATTGATACATGAAGCCCATAAGCGGGCACTCTCCCGCTGTTTATACTTCATCTCGACACCGCAAGGTACAAGAGGAACATGATGAGATGAGATGAGATGAGATGAGATGAGATGAGATGAGAACATATCTCAGAAACGCCTAGCGGAGTGATACGTTTGTATTTTTTTTTTTTTTTACTTTACAATTTTGCTTTTTGTTTTATTTAATCTACAGATGATCTGGCCGACACTCAGTGCTTCGAGGGGAGGTCAGACGGACTCATAATCAGATTACACATGGCACAATTAGTATTGGGACGCGTCGATTGTTATTGACTATGAGGACGGAGCCCCGTATGGGAATGCCCCGAGTGCTGTGATGTCGTGTCTTAACTAAACTCATCTTTACTTTTAATGAGTGGGCGCGTTAGTGCAGTTTATCGGAGCTACCATAATAATGTCATGTAATGCTTTAAAGAGTCAACTTGTAATATGTTCTGACGTCATGACTGATGGTTGGAAGGGACGTCATCCCGATATTGTCAGACTAGAATAGAGGGCCCTGGCACAGACAGGAGGGACCGCCGATTGTATCCAAGATGTGCGCAAATATGTCCGCATTTACTTGTTCCAGAACTGGAAACGGACTTTGCATGAAACAGGTCAGGCAATTGTTGGAGTCTATGATCCATCCATACGGACAGAAAAATTAGCACTTCAGAAAAAGACATCGACCTGTATCGATAAAAAGAACCGTTTAACATTCATAAAATAGAACAATAAGCATTCTAGGACGTCACGCTTTCACAGCGAATACAACATAATATGGCAGTCGAGGAACATCACATAGAACTTACTAGAACCTTGGACTCAAAGTTGGGTTGAGTCAAAAACCGACATCACAGCACTTGGGACATTCGTATATGCTCTCAGTCTTATTCTTCAACAACCAGCGAAGAGTCCCAATATTAATGGTACCAGTTACTGTCTAATTATGTGTCCTTCTGGCCTTTCTTCGGAGAACTGAGCGTCGGTCAGATACTCCGGTCACTCCCTGTCGCACTATTCTCTCCAGACAATGATCTGTTCTTCCACACTATATACATGACCCCAAATGACCCCGACCACATGTGTATAATCGTGCGCTAATACCTTACCCAGATGGCAGATCCAGCCAAGTTGTCCGCCTAATCTTCTCTCACACCCCAGCATGCCCTAGAGAAAAGATCCGATCAATGCTTCCTATCTCCCAAAGGGAAAAAAAATATGTAAGAACGGCAAATTGTTGTTAGAGCATTGTAAGCATAATGTACATTACATATGTATTAGTTTAATTAATTTATTCAGTAGGATGTCCTTTGCTGAACCTCGCTCCCATAACAACCTTCTCGGTCATAAGCAAGATGTCCCGCACCCGATACATCCATCTGGAGATCATCCGCAGCATCTTGCACTCATCTTCTCTTTGGCCTTCCTTTTCCTGTCTTCCATGAAATATACCCCTCCCTTATTGTTCTCTCCAAACTTTCATGATGTTTCAAGTGACCAAACTATTTCAATTTTCTTTGTTTCACCGTCTTTAGTAGCTAACTATCATCAATATTCAGCTCTTGTCGTATGGATGCATTTGTTCTTTTCTGTATCCAAGATATTCTTAGAACCCGTGTATAACATTTATACTCAGAGGCATGTATGCGCTGTTCAACTTGTTTAGTAAGTGTTCAGGTCTCATAGGCGTATGTTGCAATGGGAAAGATGCAAACTCTTAAAAATCTAATGTCTGCAGGACGATCTGTCCCACGCCACAATTAATTCAGTTGTTTTAGTTTTTGAAAAGCAATATTTATTCGTCTTTTTAATTTCCTTCATTGTGTCACCATTGTTGATAATTAATGACCCAAGATATTTCATATTCTCCACCAACGCCAGTGTTTCCTCATAAACATATATTTCTTTCTCCATATTAATGTTATCTGTATGCATTATTATCTTTATTTTTGGCTATGTTAAGATATAAGTTGTGATTTTAACTGTTCTTTTGCGTTGAGGTTATAAGTTTTTCTATACCATTCTGTGATGTTGATAGCAATACTGTATCATCAGAGCATGCCGAATCTCTTGTATGTCAAGACCACCGATATTTTAGGGCATCACATAGCTCCTTGGTTATACTGTCTCTGACATTTCTCGGCGTACAGGTTAAACAAATAGGGGGACAGCACACAGCCCTGACGGACTTCTTGCTTGAAATCAAGCCAATCTGATGTCTTGCCATCTATTCTAACGGCTGAGTTTTGGTCTAGATAGAGCATTTTTATGAGTTGTTCTACATATGATGGAAAGCCCGTTTTCCTCATGATTTTCCAAAGTTTCTGATGTTGTACAGTCAAATGCCTTTGAATAATCCACAAAATATGAGAATAAATTTACTTTAAATTCCCTACACCTTTCTGTTATTAAACGCATGTTGAGTAAGTGATCATTTGTTTCTCTTCCTTGTCTAAATCCTGCGTGAACCATGTTAATCTCATCTTCCATTTTCGTACGAAGTTTTCCCATTATGATTTTTAGTAGAATTTTACATGTATGACTGATCAGGGCAACAGTTCTGTAGTTGGTGCATAATTTCAGGTTACCCTTGTTTGGTATTGGAATGGAGATAGTTAGTTCTCTTCCAATCTTTTGGCCATATACCACATTTTTATATCCTTTTATATATTGCGTGATAGATTTGTATGCTTTCTTCTCC
Organism: Cepaea hortensis; assembly: GCA_963921405.1. Taxonomy (NCBI): domain Eukaryota; kingdom Metazoa; phylum Mollusca; class Gastropoda; order Stylommatophora; family Helicidae; genus Cepaea; species Cepaea hortensis. The sequence goes on along the minus strand of OY992882.1, from coordinate 18,287,783 downwards.
TCTCGCTTTAATAGGTTCTTAATGCCCATACAATTTCATCTAATGAAGGTTCAGGTTCTGTTTGTTCTTTCCTTGGTTCTTGTATCTCAACCATATCGTCACTGTCATTCATATCATACATTCCACTGCAGTATAACAGCCATATTTCTAAAATTTGTCTAGATTCTGTTAGGGTATTTCTCAACTTGTCACAGATAACATTTAACTGAGGTTGGACATTTCTTTACATTGGCACAACCCATTGCCGTGAAGTTTGAAACGCGACTAACTAACTAATTAACTTGTCAATAACTTCCTCTTTTGAACATTTCGTAATCTTTTCAATTCTTATGATATTACTCTGTCCTAGCACAACAATCTTGTGTATACTTATTTTTGTCCTTTCTTGTGTTCTTTCTTATTTCTCGTGTTAAAGATTTATACTTCGACCTGCTGTTATGGGTTTTTCCTCGTTTCTGTTTCAGTACCCTTCGCTTTTTTTTTTTTAAATTCTAACGTGTCTAGTGTATTCCATGGCTTATGTTGCTTATTATTTGTCGGAATTAGATCTTTGACTGTTGTTATCAAGATATCTATAGCTTGTATTCCCAATTCACCAGCTGTCATTTCCTCCTATATAGACATCAAGAACCAAAAACGATTCTTCCCTTCTACGTTGTATGCATCTGGTATTGTTGTGAGGTCAAAACGAAGTGGCCTTGATCTTCGGGTAAGCTTTCTGAGTTTTACTTTCACATCTGCTTCTAATAACTGATGATCTGTATCACAGTCTGCACTTCGTAGGGTGCTTGATATCCATCTTCTTAAAAATTAGTTTAATAATAAACTATAGTTATCACTCTATATGAAGTTCAGTTTACATAGTTTGGATACTGAGGCACTCTGTATTTGAAAGCAACGTGACTGTATATATAGAGTTAATATTTTTTAAAAAAAAACTGTTTGGGTCAAGGACAAGAAGAGTATATGCAATAAAAAACAAACACACACACACACACATGCACGCGCGCACGCACGTACACGCACACGCGCCGTCAGATCTCTAAATACAGTTAATTCTGAGTGAAAGACGAGACTTATATATTTAAAGACAATTAAAAAACAGTTCAACTGAAACATGCTATAGCCAGACATAAATACGAGACAATCAAGCGGCTAGCCTGTGAGCTCTAGTGACAAACACTATGATAAGCCACGAGGAAAGCTCAGGTTCGGAGTTGTTCAGAAGCGGGGAAGAAAGAGGCACTCATTCAGCTTAGCGACAAGTCATGCAAGTTTTACAGTAGACGCAACTAGGTCGGACAAGAAATAGCACTAGTTCAGCGATACTTCGACAACTCGTATACTCGACACTCTCAACGAACGTCCTACACCATACGATGATTCGCTGCTACTAGTATGAAGACGCGAGTTGTGTAAGTGAAAACTAGTATGAGCGATAGTTAGTTCTAGTAGCTAATAGCAGTGATGATCGTCGACTGTAAACAGTAAGAACAAGTAAGCTGTAGTTCATTGTGCATGAGACAGGGTAATAAGCTGATCTGTTGAGATGTAGCAAGTAGTGTTGTTGAGTTGAGTTGAGTTGAGCTAAGAACTGACATTACTGCACTCAGGACATTCCCATAGACTCTCCGTCCCCTCATTCAACAGCCAACGAAGAGTGACACTACTAATCGTTCCTACCGCTATCTTATTGAATGTTCTCCTGGTCTTCCCAATCAGTTTTGAGATTTTACCAGAACGCCTGCCAATACCCCGCAACCTCATCCTTTCTACATACGGGTTCTCAATCTATTCCCTACCGTCACTACTCGGTCCCACAACGGCACGACCACCTCCCCCTTGTTCATACGTAATCTACCAACAAGAAGTGCATTCACTGCCAGCCTATCAGCCTGTTCATTCTCCGGCATTCCCGCATGGCCAGGGCAAAACATCCATACATTTCTCACAATCTGTGACCTCTGAAGCGACGATAGCCATTCCACACGAAACATTCCTTTCTCCACTTTACTAAGCATACTCCGCTGAGTCCGTGATGAAGATAATGTGTGTTGCGGTGGTCTCCTTTAACCAACGGAATGCCGCTGTAACTGCTTCGACCTCCATCCTCATGCTGGAGGTCGTAGCCTCATATGCCAGACTCTCCTTTTTAAAACAATCTTCCATTAGCCTTTGCAATGAAACTCCAAACACACTGTCTGTTTCTCACCACTGACCCATCACTATAGATCACTATGTCATCTTGATGTGTGTTACTCTGGATCAGTTGTCGCACCTCAAACTGTGTGCGGCCTGCTAAACATTCTCTGCACTCATGAACCAGTGTTACCATTACATTGTGCCATTCCGTGATGTCTTCCGGTACTTCAACCCACTCTTTTCCATGATTAATGATCTCTAGATCACACGCCTGACGTATAGATATATCTGCCTGTTCCATCCAGGACCCCTCTCGAATTAGTCTATGACCCTTGACCATGTCCATGGCTTCATGCAGGGGGTGACTCCTGTCTGCAGCAAGTCTCAGATACCATTTGGCTTGAAGGACCCTATGCCTATCCGCCATTGTTGGTAGCGCAGGATATGTCTCGTGCATATAATTGGTGAATCCTTTGTGCATCCAGGATCACCCACATGCTCGCATTCTGTATGCGCTCCAACCTTTCAAGCTGGCTATTTGATACTGTCAGCAGCCCCAAACCATATTCAATGACATAAATTAACTGCTGAAAGAGCTTATGAAGCATCCTCTGTTCTACCCCGGCACAGCCTTCACCGCCAAATCCTTCATATGATTCTTAAAAGACATACACATGTCAAAGGTGATACCCAAGTGCTTCAATTTACTCTCTCTCTCTCTCTCTCTCTCTCTCTCTCTCTCTCTCTCTCTCTCTCTCTCTCTCTCTCTTTCTCTACTAAGAGGACATTCATTCAATATAATACATGAGGCATCTGCCTTCACAATCCGGTTATCCAAGGAGTGTTGTGTTGTTTGTCCATCAAGAATGATGATGACCATTCATTTCATCCAGTGGGGTTGAAGGTGTGGAGCCGTGGGTTCTAAGATGGCTGATAAGGCCTATTTTGGCTCGAAATGTTCTTTGACAATGTGGGCAAAGAATGCTTGACGTCTCTGGAGGAGGATTTCCTGCAGTGGTTTTTCTGTCCTGCCTTTTCTTCACAGCTCTTGCAGTCCTGGTTGCCTCACATATGACTGCACCTTTGTGTAATGATGCACGCCACGAATTTCGGTCTCTGGCTGCAGCCTCCCAGGTGTCATGATGAATAAAGGATTATATAAAGGATTATATATGAATAAAGGAATAATCCAAGGAGTACCACACAACCGACACCATTATAACGGCATCTGCGTCCATGCACCACTCCGCCACCCTGTTTACTGCCACCTGTAAGTCTTCAGCCAAACTGGACCTATCTCTGCCGTGTCTGTACACCAGTGTCAGAAGTCGGGGTGCCCCACCGGCTAGATGAAAGTATTAGTTACTGGCGAGCAACCCCAAATAGTCAGAAACTGACTAGGGACAAAATCTATATGGCTGAACTACAGATTAAGCCCATGAATATCCAACGTACAGCTCCAAGTGGCTCGTTACAAAATTGAAATGAACTGTGCTGAATATTCGCCAAGGAATGGGAAAGAGAAGGTTAGCTAGGATAGATTTTTAAGTCTGAATTAAAGTGTACTGACAACTATCCCAGTATAGGTTTTTCTCCCTGACTGCTCCCTTCCTTGGTGTCTAAGTGAAACCCCACCAATGTACACACACAACACGTATGCACAATTGGAATTACAAATATAACGATAGAACTATGAGTTATAATACTACAACATTTATTTACTAATCACATCCGATTTCCAGATGATGATGATGAAATCATATAACATGACAGTGGTGACAAACATTACATAACTTGTTACGTGAACTATCTGGATCTGTGGTCCAGATCCCCACTCTCCAGTAGACACACAAAAAGCTTGCCGGTATTCTGATGACTTCAGTCCTGGCACTACCTAGTAGTCTCTAGTCTTGAGATCTATAACATAGGTGCTCCTTGTGAGAACATGAAAGAAAGTCAAGAATGTGTTATATCTAGTTCTACATCAGTGCAATCCTAAGTAAAACATATCCTAGCACACACATATACAATGACCAGTCTGGTCAAGTTTATCTTCCAGCTCTACTGCGTTCACCAACCCCCTTCTCTCTCCATATCTATCTCCTACTGTCTTAGTCGGGGACGGGCTTTTCAATTGTCTCACACGCCTGTAATGATTACATTTCTGCCGCCCCATGTCCATGTCGCTAATACAGAAATTCTGTGTCGTACAGCCACTCCGTCCAAAGTTCCTGAAAGTGCTAAGCACCATATATCCTATACCAGTTGTGGGTAATGTCTGTACCATTACACCTCTGCTACAAATGTGACCAATAGGCGAGGTGCCAATGCGCGCACAGTAGAATAACACCAATTTATTCTTAGTGAGTTACCATATAACAAATCACATCAAATAAACCTCAGATATGCGAATACAAAATGGCATATAAGACTATTCTTACCTACATCGTATAATGCAAAATAGTAAGTAATATCCTTATCTACAACAAACTGGGAAACATAGTTTCCATATACGTTACAGACTATATAAATGTTTGTCAAGTGCATGTCCAAATTATAACAAAAATTATGCATATGACAATTCAACTATATCAACCTCCGATATACATACATTATATTACTTCAAGATGTACATATATTGATACTCAACATAATAGCATAAGGCATTATTAATGAGTAATAATATTGTATACCTACAAAATGAGATATACAACAAGTCTAATTGAAGTGACCACACAGACCAGCCATACTGCTGATCTGCCCGGTTTAGTCACCACTTAGTTACTGCTGTGGTAAGAATTAAAGAAATAGTCAGTTGACTATATTCTGTACAACAAATGCACACACCAACAGGCAACTAGAATAGTGTACAAAGAAATGACAAGCCTCTACCAAGACACATAAAAGTATACACAGACAATTATATTTCTTTAAATAACCTAGGTCAGATATAGACTGAAAATCAGTACATACATCTAAAAGACTTGATTAGTTACTAAGAAATAACTTTCCTAGTGAAATCTAGCAACATCAGAATATTACATATGACTACAAAACGAGCTGGTCACCTACCTGTTCAGGGATTTTTTCATTTCTAACATGACCAGAGCTAACAGCCAATTTTATGCTGAGTCCAGCAGACAGTATTATCTCTTTGGCACCTTTCTGTCTGGCATGACAGAAACATGCTGACCTCTACAGGTAATTAATTCTATTCAAGTGTTGGGCCAGTTCACGCTTCTTTTCCCATGCAGACTGACTTATCTCCCCCTGTCAGTCATAAATCCTTTCTGAACCACTAACCCTCACCATAGTGTCACACCTGGATGGTTTTGAGTTGCCAGCCCCAGATCAGTTTCAAAGTCTGCCCTCCAGTGGGTGTAATTGTCAGTTGGTGATGAATTGGTTGCTACAGGTCACTGTAACACCTTTAAGCTGGACTGCCTGGTTTTACAACCCTAGTCTGACGGTCTGTGTGATTTCATTCTGGGTTTATTGCAATTCCCACCATCCTGTTTTAGTAGCCAGCAGCCATCTGTTCTGACATTTCACAGTTGAATGGGCCCCTTTTGCTACAACATTTTATGCCTCTGTGTGTGCAGGCCTGATTGTTCTTTATTATAGAGAATAGCAATTGTTCTTCTGTAACTTTCTGTAACTCTTCATGGCCAATCAAAAGTGAACCGAAAATTGTTCTGGGAAGTAAAGGCTGCATTTCATGACAACCAGCATATCATCTGTAAATGTCAAGTTTTACCCACACGTGGTATCTCAATAGGTGCGATTTTGCTGGTGTAGACATTGAAGAGCACTGGGGAAAAGGCAGATCCCTTTGGCAAACCAGGCGTAATCGTATAGGGATCATAAGTCCAAGAACCCATGCGCAGTGCAACATTACGCTCATAAAGGTATGCCGAAACCCATATGACAAGGCAAGGGCAGACCTCCATGTCCAACATAGTGTATATCAACCGATCATACCTGCCCCTGTTATAAGCATCCTCCAGGTCAAGAGCTTCCGCCACTGTCTCTTGTTTATCCTGGAAGCCCTCACAGACATCAAATGCAAAAGTTGCCGCATTGGCCCAGGTGTCCTTCCCAGGCCAGTATCTACCGAACCCAGTGAGAACCAGATTTACAACTTTCCAAATGTCGCTGGAGCCTGTGGGCTAGTATTTTGTCAAGGACTTTGCCAAATGTGTTTTGCAGGGTTAAGATTCGGTATCTATTAAGTCTGGAGTGATCCTTACCTGGCTTTGGGAGTAGGACCAGGTCAATCCTGGGGGTATTTCCTGGGGTATTTCGGCCTTATTCATGCTTATGTTAAAACAAAGAGCCATCTCTTCCAAGTCCCATCATTCATGTTACTCATATGGGTGTACCTCACCCCATACGGGCCTAGTGCTGTGTCTTTAGCCCTCTTCAGTACCTGACTAATATCCGCCACTTTAACCACACAGTCCTCCTTCCTAGTGACCGGTGTCAAGGCTTCTCTGACCATATCCCTAATAGCTCTGTCATGCTGACCAGTCTGTTTTACAAATCGTGAAAGTAAAGCCTCCCCTCTGTCCTGGTCAGGTGTCATAGGTCGGGTGTTATCATCACAAACGGCATCATGTGTACCAGGCATCAACTGTCTGTTCATCTACCGGTGCAGCCTACAGAATTTACCCAATATCACATCCCCACCAATTTCATTTATAAACTGTTCCCACTTCATCCTTTTCATCTCTGCTGCCTGGAATTTAAAATCCTGCATATTTATTTTGTTATACCTTTAAGCCTCCTCCAATTCTGTGTCAAATGAATTGGTTGCTCACCGCACCCTCTGCCAAGTCCGTAATGCCGCCCTCTTTTCACTCCATGATTTTTCTACCTCTGGTGTCCACCTTGGTCCCTGTGATCTAAGGCACCCCAAATGCGAAGAGTGGTTGCAGTCATAACTGAATGCCCCGCGGACTTGTATAGTCGGTATAGCCCTGACTGTGTTTGACATAGGTATCAGTACAGAACAGGGGAGGTGGTCGCTTCCATGGTCGCCGCCTTTTGGGATACACGTGCCAAATCAATGGCCGTGTCATTGTCCCCCGGTCTCATTGCCAGCCTAGTTGGTGTCCCATCATTTTTATGGACCACATCCGTCTCAAGCAAGGCCTTAGCAAGAGCAGTATCCTGTCTGTTCTCTACCGAGAATACGATCAGACAGGTGCGCATCTTGGAGAACATTAGGCGAGGAGAGGAGTTGGTCAGAGTGTCAGCGGAGCAGTTAGACTTGTGCAGAGTTATAATCACACTGAGCCGGGAGTGCAGAGAGTGGCCAGCAGGGGCCACGGAAGTGGAAATCCAGCAATTAGTTCAGGATAATGCTCGTCCGGGTGATGTGATTATCTACACGGATGGTTCGGTGTTGAGAGGCAGGAGAAGTGCCTGGGGATTCTTAGCAAAAGCTAATGGTCGACGTTTTGTGCAGGAGAGCCTGGCGTATGATACCACAACATCTAGCTTAAGAATGGAGGTAGAAGCGGTCAGTGCAGCTTTCCGCTGGATGGAGAATACGATACACACACACACACACACACACACACACACACACACATCGTGATTGTAACTGACTCAGAAAGCATGCTGAAGAGGGTGAGGACAGGCAGGCTTCGCGCAGAGTGGCTTGCTTCGCTTCGGAAGTCACGGATGGCAAGCGTCGTCTGGATCTTTTCTCCGGGGCATGCTGGTGTGCTGGTAAGTGAACAGGCGGACAGATTGGCTGGCTTGGCAAAACTTGGTGGAGTATTGATGCATGACAAGGCAGACGTGGTTGCGGCCTTGTGGGAGCACGTGTACACCTCGGAGGAGCAAATGGATCACCATAGTCTGGTAATATTGAGGCAGCGAGGTGTGACGAGGGGATATGGCCGCAGCTCGACTCTCAGATGAAAGGAATCAGATTGCTACTGGAACTATTAGTGTTGGAACTCTTCGCTGGCTGCTGAGAATGGGGACGGAGCGCTTATGAGAATGCCCCGAATGCTGTGATGTCGGTTCCTAAATCAATCAATCAATCAATCCCGACCTGTCCCACTCTTTGGCGCGTGCATTGAAATCGCCACATATAAGATACCTGGTACCAAGTAGTGATAGAGCGAGAGTACAGTGTGATAAAGGTTGTTACGGTCGGGCTGTGTTTACGTCCTTGAGCACATGACTTGTAGTGAATCAATTGTTGCAACTCCCATAACACGCACCCTGTCGGCCAATTCCTGCACTCCTTGTAAGACAGAAGAAGAGTGAGCTGCAAATGTAGGTTACAATCAGTGATAACTGCCCAAGATAGCTCCAATGTTTTCCTTTGTATGTGCATGCATTAAAACATAAACCATTATATCTTAGTGTCTTAAAAGTCGAGAGGATCGACTTAATTGCACCGGATTTTATCCCATGTGGCTCGGTCTCTTTCAGAAGGGCGGCCTGCCGAAAGCATCGCACAAAGCACGAACTCCTTAGCTCCAGCGACGACCCCCAGGAGTCTCCGAGAAAAATTCATTCGAAAGACATATCCTGGAATCGATCCCACAGGAGCGCGAGACAGACGGCTTGATCACTTCGCCACGGAGACTCCTAACTATTATGTCTGCACCTCATGAGTTAAAAATGTTGAGCTGTGATCTATCTATACTACGTTGTATGTATTTCTATAACGACTGCCACACACCAAAAAAGAGATAACGATTTTTCACGTTGCTTGTCTGGTATTTTAATTAAAACAATGAGTGCAAATTTACAATGTTAGAGCAGGGGTTCTGTGGCTGGAGAGGTTAAGTCGCACGCCTTTCGCTCCGAAGGGGAAGTCTTCAATTCCAGGCTCTGTCATTTGGTCCACGAGTGCAGTTTTCCTGTAGACTCCTGGGAGTCGTCGCTAGAACTGCGGGGTTCATGCTCTGTATTTTTCTGCTTTCGTCAGATCTCCTTTCGGAAAGATACCGAGCCATAGAGGATATAACCCGGTGCAATGAAGCTGATCCTTTCGCCGTTAGACTATCTTTAATGTTAGAGTTACATGTTTTTCCTGTGAAACGTTTCTCGGTTACTTGATTGGATACCCGACAGACAATTATGTAGAAAGACTCTGGATCATGTGCAGATCGCACGCATTTTGGAGGCAGTGAAACTGGAAGAGGCTAATGAAACCAGAACATTATATACAACTATAAAAAAGAGACAAAATGCATTCGTTAGTCATGTAATTAGAAGAGAAGCATTGTAGAACATCGTGACAGCTGGAAAGATCAATGGGAAAAGAGGCAGAGACAGACACCAAAGATGAAGATCGGTGGAGAGACATGAACGCCTATGCCAGCCAGCAGGGCACATGATGATGAGGAAGCTTGACAAGATCTGGTAGGAGCTGAGCGTGAAACGTCGTTTAAGTATCTATCCTGTTGATGAACCGATTAATTCAGGAAAGTAGATTCCATCTGTCCACGCCTGGAGCCATGTAGGGTATGGGATGTTAGCCTCATGTCTTACAGACCGACCGGCACCCGGTGGCTGATGTGGTCAATATCTCATCGACCGCCTTAACTTTCCAGATCATAAAAACATTCACATGTATTGTTTTGCACTCATAGAAGTAGAGAAAAGAAACAGAGACTAAAGGGCGCAATAGACAACATATACATTGAAAGCTACAATTACCCAACCGGGATTCGAACGTGTCACCTCCACATCACGATAGCACCTCGCTGTAGGAGCAAGTAATAAATGGGTACTACAAAATATTTTGGGAAGTAAAGGCTGCCAGCGTAACATTGAACACATCATTGATCTATACAAGTATTAGTCTATCGCCTCATGTTCAACATCAGGTGAATCAAAGAAAGTTAGTTGTATATCCTTTACAAGGCATTACACTCAACACCTGTATTTTTGGGCAGTTTGTGAATTATTGGAAAGTTTGCGTTCAGTAGTTTGCCATTGTTTTCTGAAAAACTGGAACTTATACCATTGTATGAAAACCAATGCAAGTCGATCGCACTAAGGTGTATCTCGAACGCGGTATACGGGATTACGAACTGCGTCCCTAACTATGCATAATGTTCTAGACATAACAATGGATACTATGCACCACGAATAACAAATGTTGATCGCAGAAGAAGAAGAAGAAGAAGAAGAAGAAGAAGAAGAAGAAGAAGAAGAAGAAGAAGAAGAAGAAGAAGAAGAAGAAGAAGAAGAAGAAGAAGAAGGACGGAAGAAAGAAAGTAGGAAGGGAGGGAGGAAGGACAGACGTAAGGAAGGACGGAAGGAAGGGTGGAAAGAAGGAGGAAGAAATAAAGAGGAAGAAGGAAGGAGGAAGAAAGGAGGAGGAAAGAAGGAGGAAGAAAGAAGGAGGAAGAAAGAAGGAGGAAGAAAGGAGGAGGAAGAAAGAAGGAGAAAGAAACACGGCGGAAGAAAGAAAGACGAGAGGATGGCGGGAGGAAAGCGGAAGGAGGAGAGAAGAAAAGGAAGGAAG
>OY992882.1:18067138-18274638 GCA_963921405.1 Cepaea hortensis | reverse complement strand
GTGTGTATGTATGTATGTATGTATGTATGTATGTATGTATGTATGTATGTATGTATGTATGTATGTATGTATGTGTGTGTGTGTGTGTGTGTATGTATGTTATGTATGTATGTATGTATGTATGTATGTATGTATGTATGTATGTATGTATGTATGTATGTATGTAATGTATGTATGTATGTATGTATGTATGTAATGTATGTATGTATGTATGTATGTATGTATGTATGTATGTATGTATGTATGTAATGTATGTATGTAATGTATGTATGTATGTAGGTAGGTAGGTTGGTTGGTTGGTTGGTTGGAAGGTAGGCAGGCAGGCAGGCAGGCAGGCAGGCAGGGAGGGAGGGAGGGAGGGAGGGAGGTAGGTAGGTAGGTAGGTAGGTAGGTAGGTAGGTAGGTAGGTATGTATGTATGTATGTATGAATGATTGATTGGTTGATTTAGGAATCGACATCACAGCATTCGGGGCATTCCCATAAGTGCTCCGTCCCCATCCTCAGCAGCCAGCGAAGAGTTCCAACACTAATAGTACCAGTAGCAATCTGATTATAAGTCCGTCTCGCCTTTCCTCTGAGCTTTGAGCGTCGGCCAGATCCCTTCGTCACTCCTCGTTGTCTCATTCTTGCCAGACAATGGTAATCCATTTGCTCTTCCGAGGTGTGCACGTGCTCCCACAAGGCCGCAACCACGTCTGCCTTGTCATGCATCAATACTCCACCAAGTTCTGCAGAGCCAGCCAATCTGTCCGCCTGTTCATTTCCCAGCACACCGGCATGCCCCGGAGAAAAGATCCAAGCGATGCTTGTCATCCGTGACCTCCGAAGCGAAGCAAGCCACTCCGCACGAAGTCTGCCCGTCCTCACCTCGTCAGAATGCTTTCTGAGTCAGTTACAATCACGATGTGTGTGTGTGTTGTAATCTCCTTCCAGCGGAGAACCGCAGTGACTGCCTCCACTTCCATTCTTAAGCTGCATGTTGTGGTATCATATGCCAGGCTCTCCTGCCCCAAACATCGACCATTAGCTTTGGCTATGAACCCCCAGCCACTTCTCTCACCTCTTGACACTGAACCATCTGTGTAGATAATCACATCACTCGAGTAAGCATTGTCCTGAATTAGTTGCTGGATTTCCACTTCCGTGGCCCCTGCTGGCCACTCCCTGCACTCCCGGCTTAATGTGATTATAACTCTGCACAAGTCTGACTGCTCTGCTGGCACTCTGACCCACTCCTCTCCACGCCTAATGTTCTCCAAGGTGCACACCTGTCTGATCGTATCCTCCGCCTGAGCCATCCATGATTTCTCTCTTATCAGTCGCTGACCCTTAACTGCGTCCAGCTCCTCATGCAGTGGGTGGTCTGTGTCTGCAGCTACTCTGAGGTATGCTTTCGCCTGCATCACCTTGAGCCTACCAGCAACAGTCGGCAGACCAAGGATGTAATGCATACACACTACTGGGGTGTCTCTAGTGCATCCCAGAATGACCCGCATAGCTTCGTTCTGTATGCGCTCTAACTTCACCAACTGACTCTCTGAGACAGTGAGCAGACCTAATCCATAATCAATTACTGAGAGGATCAAGTGCTGGTATAGTCTGAAAAGCATTCTCTGCTCTATGTCCATTGCAGCCATAGTTTTAAGTGCATTGAGTCCCTTTTGAGATCTTGTCACAACCGTCTCCACATGGTCTTTGAAGGATAGGCTCCTGTCATATGTGATCCCCAGATACTTCAGTTTGTTCTCTCTGCTGACATTTCTACCATCTATCGCGAGGCTTGGGACATTAGCTCTTACAATCCTGTTGTCCAGAGAGCACCACAAAACTGCCGCCTTTTCCGGGTGGATGACAGCACTCATTTCTGTGCACCAGTCAATCAATTTATCTACTGTCGCCTGTAACTCCTGGGCTGTTTGCTCCCTATCTCTCCCCTGCCTATATGCAAGAATATCATCTGCAAATGTTAGTATTCTTCCAACCCCTGGTGCTTCTAGGTTTGCAATCTTGCTCGTATACACATTAAAGAGCACCGGTGAGACTGCAGATCCCTGTGGCAGTCCCGGGGTTAAAATATGTGGCTCTGAGGTCCATGCGTCCAGACGGAGAGCAACCCGACGAGAGTGCAGGACGGCTGCTATCCAGTTCACCAACCAGGGATTGACCCTCTTCTCCATCAGTGCGGTCATCAAAATATCAAATCGAACTCTATTGTACGCATCCTCGAGATCAAGCGCTACCGCCATCGTTTCCTGTCTACTCTGGAACCCCTCATAAACATCAAAGGCAAAAGTGGCTGCATTTGACCAGGTATCTTTTCCTGGTCTGTATATCCACAGGCCTCTTAGAAGAAGCTTCCCCCTTTCCAAAAAATCCTGCAGCTTAACAGCGACTATCTTCTCTAAAAACCTTCCCGAATGTATTTTGAAGGGTGATGATCCTAAAGCCGCTAAGCTTTGACTGATCCTTGAATGGTTTTGGGAAAGGGATGAGATAGCTGTGGACCCAATCCTGCGGTACTGATGCTGTCCTAATGCTCTGGTTAAAGCAGTCGGTCATCTCCTCCAGGTCTGCTTCGCTCAAACCCTTCATGTGGCCATACCTGACCCCATCGGGCCCTGGTGCCGTGTCTTTTGCCTTTTTCAAAATGTGTTTAACATCTTCCACCCGTATGATGTCTTCATACTGCATATTCTTCGTGGTGCCAGATAGCTCCTCTCTAACTGCATCCCTGGTTTCTGCATCATTATGATTGGTCTGCTCAAAAAATCCTTGAGAAACGCCTCCCCTTTCTCTTTGTCTGTTGTCACGCGCACACCATCATCTCTATAGATTGTTCCCACTGTCATCGGCTGATCTTTTCTCTGTCTGTCTGTCTGTCTGTCTGTCTGTCTGTCTGTCTGCCTGCCTGCCTGCTTGCCTGCCTGCCTACCTGCCTGCCTGCCTGTCTGTGTGTGTGTGTGTGTGTGTGTGTGTGTGTGTGTGTGTTTGTGTCAGTCCGTCCGTCCGTCCATCCGTCCGTTCTTTATGCGTTCGCGAACGGTCCATCCGATTGAGATGAAATTTTCTACATGTTTTCTTTTCATTCCTGTGCAACCAACTGTCATACGTTTTTTGTTTGTTTCAGATATTTACTTACTAAAATTTAATATTTAAATTACATGACTTAACATCAGAAAAAAATATATAAAGGGACATAACTTTTAGTAGCATTGCTATATCTTAGGTTAAGTCCCCTGGCTATAGATAGACAGACAGACAGACAGACAGACAGACAGACAGACAGATAGATAGATAGATAGATAGATAGATAGATAGATAGATAGATAGATAGATAGATAGATAGATAGATAGATAGATAGATATGACCCGATAGATAATAATAATAACAATAATAATAATAATAATAATAATAATAATAATAATAAGTCTTTATTTTCAAATGGTTAAGAATTGGGCACGCAGGCCCGTCTGACATTCTGCCCTTCTTCTCTATTTCCTCTCATACATTCTTTCATTCAACATCACTTATGAAGCAACTTTTGACAACAAAAGAACATTAAAACGCATGAAAAATAATCAATAACAAATGACTCACTGATGCAGTGTTTAACATGGGCATTATAAATACCTAAGGAGGGTGTAACGTGCCATACATAAGGGAATGTTTTTTGGCTAGTTGTCGTTTGAGATAAGTTACCATTATTGTCTTTTTTGTGTTGTTTGTTATGGGGGCATGTAGTCTGTACTAAGGTAGTGTTCAAACAGGTTGCGAATGTATGTATCATGATTGGTGGTGTCTTTGATTTCTTGTGGAAGATTGTTCCACAACTGAGCGGCAGAGTATGCTAAGCTTGTTTTATATAAGTCTATCCTAGGTTTAGGGACATGAAGTATATTTAGTCGTTCGCTATGTCTAGCGTTATATTTAAACAATGGCCAAAGGTAGCTTGGAGCATTTTGAAATAGGATTTTGTGAATTAGTTTGGTTTTATTAAAAAGCAGGCGCTTGTGGAGTGGCAGTAACCGGAGACGTTTATATAGGTTAGAATTGTCGGTAAGCTTTTCACCATTAATTAAACGCACTGCCCTTTTCTGGAGTGAATATAGGCGTTTTGTTATTGATTTGGAGCATCCATCCCAGACTGTGGAGCAGTAATCAATATGTGTTTGTATATGAGAAGTATAGAATATCTTTCTTGTGTTTTCGTCAAGGAAATTTTTAATTTTGGCAAGTTGGTATACTTTTTTGGCTATTTGTTTAACTAGAGCATGAACATGTGAGTTAAAAGTTAGATTTTGATCTATGATAACACCCAGTGTCTTGTGCTCGGTGACACTTTCTACAGGCGTGCTGCCAATGTGCAGCTGAAGAGTTCTCTGCGAGTTTAGAGTGTGAAGTCTTTGCCTGGTTCCTATTAACATAGACTTTGTTTTAGTAATGTTAATTTGCATGCGGTTTGCATGACTCCAGTTAACTACACTATTTATTTCCTGAGAGGGTGTGATAGACGGAGCAATATGCCAGCAATAAATCGTGCGATAGAGAGGGTGTGATAGACGGAGGGAGAGACAGACAGACAGACAGACAGACAGACAGATAGATAGATAGATAAATAGATAAATAGATAGATAGATAGATAGATAGATAGATAGATAGATAGATAGATAGATAGATAGATAGATAGATAGATAGATAGATAGATAGATAGATAGATAGATAGATAGATAGATAGATAGATAGATAGATAGATAGATAGATAGATAGATAGATAGATAGATAGATAGATAGATAGATAGATAGATAGATAGATAGATAGATAGGTAGATAGGTAGATAGATAGATCCCCGGCAGGGCCTGGGCGAAGCCGGGCCGGGTCATCTAGTATATTAAATAACGCCGAATTGTTGTCATTGCGATATAGTACAACATGTCTAGTACCATTTCAAGAACGTTTAAGTCATAACTGTGACACTTACTCCCAGCTTTATATATTCCGCCATCCATTTTTGTGTGGTCCAAACCGACTTTATGTTTGACCCAGAATCTCTTAATCATCGTACCTTGTGCCACGTAACCAGCGCTGCGGCTTAGACCTCAGTTTCGTAATTCAACGACACACTAAATTGGGGGTTCAAAATCAGTTACGGGCTATTTGGAAGTAAGTTGCTTTTCTCTGATTTTAATGGTTTGAGGCGTGTACCATTCAGAAAACAATGGCAAACTACGTAACAAACGTTCCCTAGTTAATCACAAACAGCTAATAAATGCTGAGATTGATTGCAAAGTCTTATAAACGGCAAGCAACTAATTTGTACCGTTTAACACGTATCCGACGGCAGACATAAGTATATGAGCATTCATGCGACATACTTGCAGAAATCAAACTTTTATGGAAATTCAAAACGTGTTCCCGTTGAAAATGTGAATAATAAAGACATAATTAAAACGTTGCACGATTTATTGCTGGCATATTTCGCTGTATATCGCCATGCGCTTACTACAGAACAAAAGTTCAACATACGAAGGGGCTTCAAATGGAAACCTTACAAGTGTGATAGAAATTACAATAACCATGCCGTTGTCTTGTGACCTGTCTATATTGCTGTTAAGTACGTCAAGAATATTAAACACGTGACATCACGGTGCAGACGAATACGCGACGCAATAAGGACAGTTTAAAGATGGCCGCCCCACTTTTGAAATGCACCAAAGAGGAGCAGCGTACTGTTATCTGTCTTTAGATCAGTGAATGGTGAAACGTATAGAAATTCATCAGCGAATGAAAGTCCAGTATGGTGATTCATGCCTGCCAGTCCAGCAAGTGTATGAGTGGAGTCGAAAGTTTCAAAATGGCGTGACTTCTGTAATTGACTGTTCACGGCCAGGTCAGGCACGCCGAATACTGACCCAGATTATTTTTTTTCTATAGGAAACCAAGCACTTTATCGGCGCATGAGGACTTGCATTGAACGCAGTGCAGACCACATCGACAAATGGTACATTTGTTCTTCACCCCCCCCCCCCCTCCCCGAATAGATTCACCATAAAAAAGGATGCTGGAGTTGGTGGCGTGAAAGGATATCAACTGAAATGATGCAGAACACCGAGAACCGAAAACTGGAGACATTGCATGCCTACATCATTTCACAAAGCACGTCATGATAACGATGTATGTATGTAGGGTTATCATTGTATGTGGCATAAACATTAAAGAAACATAGAATAAAGAACATAGTTAATTAATTAAAGTAAGTCGCATCATAGTCTAACAAAATTATATAGTGTTTTTAGATTATTTTACAAGAATATTAAGTATAACATGGACACAGAAGGAATCAAACGCTGAGGTATTGCGCACTGCAGATGTTGCTAGTTCACTCACCAAGACCATCAGAACAAGAGAAATAAAATGTGTGGGATTTATCAACATAGGAGGTAGGAAAATATCACACTCAATATGTGGATGGCTTAAATGGGCTGGCAACTGATGATACTTTGTTGAAAATAATAGTGTGTGTCAAATTTAATGAAACTAATAGTGTGTGTTAAATTTAATGAAAATAATATCGTGTGTTAAATTTAAAATTACCAGCAAGGACTTTATTGTGGCGCCATGTGAATCGGTCTTGGGAAAAGGCCATTTTGATGCAGACAGTACGTGTTCTGCTGTCTGGACCTTCTTACAGAAGGACAGGACGGGTCGGTGACTTTACCCCACTTGACCAGGTTGGCAGCTGATGACAGGATATTGTAGAGGGATGAATGACGAAACTTAAGCGCACATCTGATATTCCAGGTTAGGGACTTCTGCAGTATCCCTTCCCGTGACAATCACTGTCCCTGCTGCGCCTGCTGAGCAGCTAAATGTAGTCACCTCTCTCTCTCTCTCTCTCTCTCTCTCTCTCTCTCTCTCTCTCTCACAGATCTCCTGAACCACCATATCGAAGCTCTGCAATGGTGCCCGAACCCACTTCTATCCAACTGGGTGTGCCCCATGACCTACTTCAGTTTAAGTGATGTTTGGGCAGCTTCGAGAGCGCTGACGACCTTCCACTTCCTTCCTGTTCTAAGCACGGGTTGTGAGGTGCTGACTATTTCACCTGGAGACTTGCGCAGCATCATCGACGGACAAGAAAGGGATGACGAGCTTGGACTGTTTGCAGTATTCAGTATACAGCAACCTTCGTGAAACCTGGTGGAGCTCCAAACTACTTTCTTATGTATTTGCTTATCTCCATCTCAATGGCCGCCATTGCACTCATGCCTATATCTAGCTATGCCGGTACAATGATATACAGGGGGCTTCTCATAAGTCTTTAGCCTGACCATGAAGGAGTAGGCTGAAAAAACAATTTGAATTTTTGGCACATGTATAGCTCATTCAATTTGTATTGGACATATGCATTATGAATTTTCCTTCCCAACTGGTTTTCCCGATATGGTGCATGGCACAACACACCCTATTGACCAGATCTGCACATCCAACGGTTTGTCAGAACAATGGAGAAATATGACGCCAGAACTGTGATAAACCTCTTGATGTTTCAGGGAAAAACACCTTCAGAAATACACAGGGAGATGGAGCCAGTGTTTGAGGAGGTCTGTCCTTCGTATGCTTCTGTAAAAAATAAGTGTTTTCAGTTTAAGTGTGGCCGTTCCCAAGTTGCTGATCTGCCAAGATCAGGACAATCGTTCTCAGAGTGCAATGATGCAAATGCTGCAAAAGTGAAGAAAATCATAGACCAGGATAGGAAAATGACAATTGCAGAGATATCGGGTTCAGCAAAACTGAATAAGAGTACAGTTTTTAGAAGTTTACACAACAGACTGAATATGAGAAATGTGTGTGTCCCGCGCCTGCTGACATGTGAACAGAAACAAACACGGGTTGATTGCTGCGGCCAGCTGCTCAACATGTAGCGGTCGCAAAACATGTTGACGACCATGGTGACGGTAGATGAGACTTGGATTCACCATTATGACCCAGAATTCAAAATTGCCAGCATGCAATGGAAAACCCCGGGCTCCCCAACACATGTCAAGCCAAGAGCACACAAATCTGCAAGAAAAGTGATGCTGATTGTTTTTTGGGACGTCAAAGGTGTCATATTGAAAGATTACATGCTTCATGGCAACTCGGTTAATGGGCAGTACTATGCAGATCTCCTATCAAACTAAGAAAGGCTGTGACCAGAATACGAGGGATAGCGCGTACGCAAATTCTGCCTTTGCTTCAAGACAACGCGCCCTCCCATAAAGTACGGCTTGTGCTGCAAACTACCGACGATTTGAATATTGAAATTCTTCCACACCCACCATATTCTCAAGATTTGGCTCCATCAGACTGTTTTCTTCTCCCAAATCATAAAAAAAAAAAAACAGCTGAAAGGAAATCGTTTTGACAGTGACGAAGATGTTATAGGGGAGACTGGGGAGAAATAGACATAGGGGAGAAATGGACCACCCCCTCTCTGGCCCCTGGCTGTGATGCAATGAAAGTGAAACCATAATAAGTTTGTTTTCCACATCAAACATAGTCCGAATTTTTCATTTGCCATCGATTTCCCGCACAGGTCGTTCCCACGCACAGTTTGAAAAATTTTCTGCCCTAAAGTTTCTTTTTCCAGTTCCAGACACCATCGTAAAGCAGACGGATAGTCAGGAATCAGGACAAGGTAATTACGTTAATATCTTTATTTACTTGTTATTTAATAGTTCATATAAAAAAATATAGCATATAATATTAGATTTAAGAGACTTTATGGCTGAATAGTTTAATACATTGATGTGGGAGAAATGGACCGGTTCATTTCTCCCCATGGTTCATTTCTCCCCATAGAAGAAATTGACAAGACAGTCTGTTGTTATTAAAAGTGTTGAAGATTGCATTCGAATATCAGCATTATTGATTCTTTTTAATACTGGGGTCTAAATCTAGACCAATAAAACTGTTAACAAATTTGATTTCAGTGATTTATTAAAGATGCACGCCATTCGTGCTATGATCAGTATTTCTTTGCAAATGATAGGCCTACCATTCTAAATGTTATATAATTCTGTCACTCTTTTGTTTCAGATGCCAAGATTGTACATCAGAAACACCAACAAGGGTCTCGTTACGGAGGAACATATGAGAGAAGCTGTTAATGCTGTGAAAAATGGAATGAAAGTGAGGAAAGCTGCAAGGGAGTACGGAATTGCTCGCTCTACCCTCAGTAACAATCTTACAAAAGACAGAGAAGGAAATGGTCTGCCTACTAGACTCGTACCAAATTATAGGCATAGCCTTGTTTTCACAGCTAAGCAAGAAGCTGATTTTGCTAGTTACTTGAAAGATTGTGCAAGAATGTTCCATGGACTCACAACTAAAAACGTTCGTATTTTGGCGTACGAGATGGCGAAAGTCAATAACATTGCACATCCTTTAACCTGGGATGAGCAAATGATGGCAGGGAATGACTGGCTTTGTGGATTTTTGCGACGGAATCCCGAGCTGACCCTGAGGCAACATCTCTGAATAGAGCTACAGCTTTCAACAAACATAATATTTGCACCTTCTTCAACATTGTGAAGGAAACCATTACAAAACTAAATGTGAGTGGAGCTCAAATCTACAATTTGGATGAGTCAGGTCTGACCACTGTACAGAAAGTGCCAAAAGTAATTGCCCTACGAGGAGTGAAGCAAATAGGCCAGGTGACATCCAGTGAAAGAGGAGAACTGGTCACAATCTGTTTGCATTGTGTCAGCTTCGGGTCACATTATCCCTCCAGTTTTTGTGTTTCCCAGAAAAGTTTTTAAGAATTTTATGCTTGCTGGAGCACCTGAAGGTTCCCTTGGCCTTGTGAATGAATCAGGTTGGATGATCCGTGATAATTTCGTCAAAGTTATAAATCACTTCATTAAGCATTCAATACCTTCCAAAGACTTCCCTTTGATTTTGATCTTGGACAATCACGATTCCCACATTTCATTTGAATCACTTGAACTGTGCAAGAAAAACAACATTCATGTGATCACGTTGCCACCACACACCTCATCTAAAACTCAGCCCTTGGACCGTTCAGTTTTTGGACCCATGAAGTCGGTCTACAACAATGTGTGTGATTCATGGATGATGAAAAATGTTGGGACATCACTGACAATCTATCAAGTTGCAAATCTAGGAGGCCACGCTTTTCTTAAAGCGGCAACTCCCATTAACATTCAATCAGGCTTTGCAGTGTCAAGTATTTGGCCCTTTAACGAAGATGTTTTTTACAGAAGATGATTTTATGCCTTCAGAAATAACGAACAGGCCCATCAGCAAGGACAGTGAAAATGCCACTTTAGAAAGCAATGAACAGACAGGATCAGCATCTCCACATTGTGGTACCAGCACAGATCAAACTGCACAAGAATTTCATGAAAATCAGAAAGAGTGTAATGTTGAAAACCTTGTAGATGACTTGCAGGAAATATCAGGGAGTCTTCAACATAAAGCCACTTCTTCCTTTACTTCGCCTCATGTTTTCAGAGGACTACCAAAAGCTGGTCCGCGAAAAGATTAAAATAATATGAGGAAAAGAGGAAAAACTATGCTGGCTACTTCTACGCCAGAAATGGATCGAATTAGAGAAAGAGCGGTGACGAAAGAAAAGGCAGCAAAAGTTCCACCCAAAAAGGCAAAGAGACAGCTGCTGAAAGAACTTGATGTTGATTCAGATCCAGAAACTGACATTTCGTTTTGTGGTGACACAGATTCTGATGTTTCATTTGGTGAAAATGAGGAGTGTACGGTTAGCTTGACTGGTGTGCGTGAGGTTTTTGAAGGCCAGTGTGTGCTATGTGAATATGGAACAAAGAAGACTTGTGTTTACTATGTAGGAATTGTAAGGGGAGACATTGATGTGATGTTGAGGTAGAGTTCTTGCGCAAGAGTGAGAAGGTTGCTGGTAAATTTGTTAAGCCTAAGGTAGAAGATGTCGCCAGTGTCTCAATTACATGTATTAAAGCACAGCTTACTAGATCTACAATCACTGGAACCACTTCTAGGACCAACGATGGCTATGTCTTCAAAGAAAGTCTTGCAGGCATAAATGTTCGATAAAACTTTATATTAGATTAATATATCATATTAAACTTTTTTACTGTCGCTTAAAATAATAATAAAAAAAAAACTGCAAATATCCTCTTAATGATTATTTATTTCTTATAGCAATATGGATGAGTTGTTGCTGCTTCTTTTTAAAAAAGGTCCATTTCTCCCCACTATGGTCCATTGCCCCCCATGTGCTGGTCAATTTCACCCCAATTGTGGTCAATTTCTCCCCATGTTCATATACATTTTTGAAATGCATTTTGTGAAGAAACATATAGAAATAGATTGCTAAATGTTTTCCCCTTTTAAAATAAATGAATGTACAACATTTTAGTCATGGTTTTGTTATGTTTCGATAAAATCTGTTCCGGTGATGAGCAAAAATTGAAAACTACAAAATTGCTGGTCCATTTCTCCCCAGTCTCCCCTACTGGCTTGTGATAACTGGTTTAGTTCGAAAAAATAGTTTTTTTTTTTTTTTTGAAGGTCACGCAGAGATGGCAGAAATGTGTAAATTCAGGTGATGGCTACATTGAGAAGGAATAAGCACTGTGCCAAATTTCAATTTTCGCCGCATACTTCTTCATGGTCAGGCTAAAGACTTATGAGAAGCTCCTTGTATAGTATATCATATATTATTATATCACATCAACAGAGGCCATAGATGTATTAGTTGGGGTCTCGCTGGCCTAGGGTTTAGCGATTTTCTCCGTAATACCTTTTATCCACGTGAGCAAACGCAGCTGCGCGATAATCGGTAGCGGTTCTCGCCGCGTCCGTTACTTACGGGATATGTGAGCCTGCCGCTCAGAAATAAGTGGCAAACTACTGAGCGTAATCTTATTAAGAAATCAACAACAGCAGTACAATGCTGGTGTTGACAGCGATGTCCTGTAATAGGATATGCAAGAAAAAAAAAGAGGCCACCGAAATTTCGGAATATATATGGCTGTGTCAGACAGAGTTCTATTAGTAAAATTAAACGGAAGACCTTTTAAAATAAATGTAATTCAAGTATATGCCCCAACAAGTGAAAGCAGTGAAGAAAGTATAGAGGAATTTTATAATGACATGGAGTCTGCTTTGAAGAACTGTAAAAAATCAGAAATAGATATCATAATGGGTGATTTCAACGCAAAAATAGGAAAGCAAAGCGATGGATACAGTGTAGGCAACCATGGTTTGGGAGAGAGAAATGAAAGAGGTTACAGACTTGTAGAATGGGCAAAAGAACAAGAATTGGTTGTAGGAAACACCTGGTTTAAACAACATCCTAGAAGATTATGGACATGGAGGAGTCCAGACAGCAGGATTAAAAACCAGATAGATTACATCCTGATAAGCAAAAGGTTTCGAAATGCATTAACAGTTGTAAAAACAGTTCCAAATGCAGACTGTTACAGTGATCACAGATTAATTACTGGCACATTGAGGGTAAAGTTAAAGAAAGTCAAGTATACAGCAGGAAACCCTAAATATGACTTGTGCAAATTGAAAACTGACAAAGAAATACAAGATAATTTTAACATAGAAGTAAAGAACAAATTTGATTTATTGTCTGATCTAGAGATCCTATTTCAAGATGTAGATGATCAATGGGAAATGCTGAAGAATTCAATCAGTTGTGCAGCAGAAAAAACTATTCCAAAAGTAAAGAAAGTTGGCCGTAAGACATGGATGACTGAAGAAATTTTACAACTAATGGAAACAAGAAGACAGAACAAAAATAATCCTGCCAAATATGAAGAAATTCACAGAAAAGTCAGAACCTTATGTAAGGAGGCTAAAGAAACCTGGCTTGAGAAAAATTGCAGAGAAATTGAAAAACAACACAACAGTAAAAATGCGAAACTAATGCACAAAAGAATTCAGGAGATTACTAATCAAAGAACACGTACATCAGCAGGCTGCCTAAAGACAAAAGATGGAAGAGTCATAATAGAAAAAGATCAGATTTTACATGTATGGTCAGATTACGTGAAAAACCTTTATGACGATAGCAGAGACGAACAATATATTGTTCAAAATAACAATGAAGGGCCAGCAATTTTGAAGATGGAGGTTCAGAATGCTCTTAATCATATGAAATCTGGCAAAACCCCCGGTCCAGACAGCGTCACAACAGAAATGATTAATGCTTTAGAAGAATATGGAATAGATAAAGTTACCAGTCTGCTTAATACAATATATGATACTGGAAATATACCTCATGAGTTATGTAATTCTGTATTTATTGCAATCCCAAAGAAATCAGGAGCCTTGGAATGTGATCAACATCGAACAATTAGTATAATGAGTCACATCACGAAGATTTTGCTAAGAATTATCATGCAAAGAGTTAGGAGGAAAATACAACCTGAAATAGGAGAAGAACAATGTGGGTTTGTAGTAGGCAAGGGTACAGTAAATGCTGTGTATATACTGAGAACCGTAATCGAACGTTCTATAGAAGTAAACAAAGATCTACACCTTTGCTTCATTGACTACACAAAGGCTTTTGATAAAGTGAGACATGTCAACATGATAAGGATGCTTGAAGATCTACAAATTGATGGGAAAGACCTTAGACTTGTAAAAAACATATATTGGAAACAACAAGCTGCCATAAGAGTTGATAATGAAGTAAGCCAATATCAGCCTATTAAGAGAGGTGTGAGACAGGGATGTGTAATGTCTCCAGATCTGTTTTCCCTGTACAGTGAAAATATTTTCAGAAATATTGAAAATATGAAAGGAATCAACATTGGGGGACGATGCATCAATAACATTAGATATGCAGATGATACAGTCTTGATTGCAGACAATGAACAGGACCTGCAAAATTTAGTAGATGCGATTGTTACACACAGTGAACAACTAGGGTTAGAATTAAATTGTAAAAAGACACAGATTATGGTCGTCACTAAGAAGAACGAAATACCACAGTGTAATATACAAGTAAATGGGAATATTCTTCAACAAGTGAATAGGTACAATTACCTCGGAACAGTAATAACATCTGATGGGAGGTGCCTTGAAGAGATTAGAACAAGAATCGCCATGGCAAAAGTAGCCTTTAGCAAGATGAAAAACATACTGACCAATAAAAAGATGTCAATTGAAACGAGAAAAAGAGTGTTGAGATGCTACATAGAACCTGTACTTTTATATGGATGTGAAGCGTGGACAATGAGCAGTCAGGCTGAAAAACATCTGATGGCTGTAGAAATGTGGTTTCTGAGGAAAATGCAAAGAATACCATGGACAGCCAGAAAGACCAATGAACAAGTCCTTCAAGAAACAAATGAAGATCGTAAACTGATCAGAGACATTAGACGTAGACAGTCAAAATTTTTTGGGCATGTTATGAGAAGAAATGATTTGGAGAACTTGGTGACAACTGGTAAGATCGAGGGGAACAGACCAAGGGGAAGACCTAGAAACAAGTATCTGGATGGCTTGGCCTTGTGGCATGGTCGAGACAGAAACACGGAACTGATCCACGACTCTGTTGATCGAGTGAGATGGCAGAACATGACCGCCCACGCTTACCGGCATGGCACATGATGGATGGATATGGATTGGAGTTGTTTATGGCTTACTTCTGTGTTTAAAACAAAAATAATTTCAGCAGCACCAACTTCATTAAAATATCAGAGATGTTGAGCTAGAGAAACATGCTCGTCAATATCTGTCCTAGACCAAGCATAAGAAGAATAAGCAGTGAATATACATATACAGAAAATACAAGGATTCCAATTAGTGAAAGTATTAAGTAATAATGCACAAATTAACGTCCCTGATCAAGTCACGTGATGTCTATTTATATGACATGCTTACAGTTTACAAAATGGCAGACCTCCTGGTTTATATCATTCTGATCATCGCCTGTCTGGTTCCTGGGGTGGCGGCATTTGATGCCGGAGATGCCATTGCCCTGGTCATAGGTCTCGTCGTTGGCACAATGAGCATTTGTGCCTGTCTGGGGTATTACGCAAGACGGAGAGCATCGTAGTTCTCTGTTGACACCTTGGTAATCACCTGCCGCCTGCGTTTTGTTTCCGAGTTTCTGAGAATCAGAAACGACTGAGCGAGAGACTTGTTCAACATCAACCAAAATGCAATGCTGTAGGCAGTGTAGGTTGCTGTGTAGTGCCGGTAGTCAAGGAGCGGGGTATCATTTACTGTTACCGTGAAGACTCTCCTATGTGAATGTGTTTAAATATTTTATTTGTTGGATGCAGTCAGTCACCATTTGGCGTATTTTGCATTGTTCATTAATTCTAAATTACTAAATTAAATGATAAAATTCAAATGAAGCTAAGCAATAGGACAGAATGAGTTAATAAACTGGAGATTCATTAATTTATGCACATTTGAAAATAATTAACTATTGAGAGCTGACTATTGTAACTTTAGATACCTTGCATTATGAATGTGATTGTGGTTTCTTTATTACAATCACTTCACTAGATTGAGAAAACAACTTATTTGAATATTAGGACAGTGGTAATTTATCACCAGTTGGGTTACAAATTCTGTAACTCTAGAACAGCAATGTGTTATGTGGTTATTATTGCTTTATAGATTACAATTAAATCTTGCTATTATACGCAAGAATTCCATCTTTATTATTGTTGATCATTATATACATTATAATACATTAACATTACTGTTCATATGACAAATGAATGGCTCTTAGAAATGTGAATCTTACTTATTTTGTTTTGGAACAGGAAACCAATACAGCTGATTGACCAACACCATTTTATTACTAAGTTTTTCTGGTTTTCTAGTGACTCCCGCTTCCATCCACAATGAAGTGTATTTTTCATGGCAGACTTTTGTGTTGGCATTCTGGCAGCGGCATTATGTATAGTATACCTGTGCGGGCTGTTGGCTTGTCGAGACTTCTGTCTGTTCCACATTTCATATGGGGCAGTGAGGAGCATTTTGTGTGATATTCACTGGCACGGGAATGGAACATAATGGGGTGACCCTTTGCCATGAAGTTGGAACTGCTACTAACTAACTAACTGTTTTATTATTAAGTGAATTACAAAGCACTTTTTAATAGGCCTGCTGCCTTCGCAACTTTCTGACGTCCCACAGTCAGCCTGAAAGTTGATGAGTGTGTGTGTGTGTGTCTAGTCACTGCACTTTGACCTGTCAGTCATGGGCACCGTACATGACTCTTTGGATTGTGGGAGCACACACGTTTCTCTGCAGCAACATTGTGGAGTCATCGGAAAGTCTAGGAAAGGATGAGCCAACAGTGAACAAGATATCCTACCTTCACATATCTTGTCATACTCTGAAATGTCCGTGTTTGTTCTTACAAGTAGCAAGAATATTATTTGTGAGTCATCTTGCTGTAAACATTTGTTAACATTTTCAATTGTATTCCATACAATTAAAATTACAAAGTAAAATTTGTAATTACATTGTTGATTATTTTATGTGATAGATATTTATTTTGCTTGTTTTAATTTTGCACACAATTTACCTAAAATTAACAAACTGTTTTGATGTTTTTAAATGCAGTAGTCAAAACTAAGTGGGCGTGTTAATGTAATGGTTATGATATTATGCTGACAATGGTTTGAGTGAGGTCAGATGAGGGTTCGATGCCGCCTCTTGACATTCACTAGGAGAGGAAAAGACTGGCCACCTATTCTTCCGTACACTCAGGCCAACAACATGTGATGGTTCTAACACTTTCCACAGCAAACTCCTCTATGGGATTGGGTATTGTGTGTGGGTTCAAATTCATAATATTTCACGCATACATTAAACACAATAAGATATTAAAAATCAATAGTTATGTACCATCACAAGTCATCATCCTCTTGTACCATGCCGATAAGCGTGGGTGGTCATGTTTTGCCTTCTCACATTATCACCAGAGTTTTGGATCAGCTCTGTGTTCGACCATGCCATCTGGCCAAGCCATCCAAAGATTTACTTCTCAGCTTTCCCTTGTTCTTTCCCCCCTCATTCTTGCCGGTTGTCACCAAGTTCTCTAGTTTATTTCTCATATTGTGCCAGTAAAATACCATCGCAAATACAAACTGCAAACAAACCTGCAGATTTCACTCACACATAGAACATACCCCAATTCAACTTAACAGACATTTGTTGTGCTAACCATCAAAAGCAAACTCATGCAGTATAAGAATTGTCAGTCAGACTGTCAGTGGTAAACTGGACAAAAAAGGTTGGATAAATAGATGGGCACAAGTACAAGGAATGGTTGACATAACTCTCTTCATTAAAATGTCCAATGGAGTAAATCACTAAAAGGGGAATTGGTAAACTTCACAAGAACGCAATCACAACTGACAGAATGGACGTTGTGGCCAGAGGATTCTTCAGAGCACAAACAATAAATAGACACATTTGACATGCATATTCTCAATAATTGAAATGTCTGTATGAAGAGGCAGTACCAACAGTCATAAGCAGTATCATTTTATAGTTTTAAAAAGCAGATCAAACTACTGAATGTAAACTTGCCAAGAGATCACAGCGGCAGAAATGCTGGTGTTGACTGTGATGTCCTGTAAAAAAGGATATGCAAAAAAAAAAAAAAACAGATGCCAGAATAAATAACCATATAAACTGTAAAATATGCCAGGCAATAAATTGTGCAATCTATTGTTTCTGTCTTCGTTATTCAAACTACGGGAAACCTTTGAAGACTGTATCATCCCCCAGCATGCATCTCTATATAGACATTGGTGCCACTATATAAAACAACCAATTCTCATTGTATACTCTACAATTATTTTGAGTGGTCATAGTGGTTTGGGAGCTACAGCAGCATAGAGGCTTGACACTCATCTGCTAGTCTGGTGGTCGTGAATTCATTTGCATCAGGGTGGATTCAGATTTTAAAAATTGAGATGGGCCTCCCAGGTCGACCCAGCTGAAAATGGGTATGAGGAAATGTTTTGGGAAGTAAAGGCGACCCAGTGCCAATTGATCCATAAAAATAAGGGCAAGTACCATCTGCTCCATTACTTTTACTGTATTTATGTCACAGTGTTTGGAGATGGGGGTGACCAGTGCCTCGCTTCATCACTTTTCCCCGCCCCAAGTGAGAGGCAAGTCTGACAGCTTGGTGTGATAGAGTAACATGATGTGGTTGTTGCTGACCTTTACGGCCTAGGAAGTCAAAGTGCCTAGCATGTGATCTATTCAATATGTCTCTGTATGTGTTGTTGTGTTGTGACCTATCCTGACATTTCACATAAGATTAAAGAGACCATGATTTGTGCTGTTGACCTATCCTGACATTTCACATAAGATTAAAGAGACCATGATTTGTGCTGTTGACCTATCCTGACATTTCACATAAGATTAAAGAGACCATGATTTGTGCTGTTGACCTATCCTGACATTTCACATAAGATTAAAGAGACCATGATTTGTGCTGTTGACCTATCCTGACATTTCACATAAGATTAAAGAGACCATGATTTGTGCTGTTGACCTATCCTGACATTTCACATAAGATTAAAGAGACCATGATTTGTGCTGTTGACCTATCCTGACATTTCACATAAGATTAAAGAGACCATGATTTGTGCTGTTGACCTATCCTGACATTTCACATAAGATTAAAGAGACCATGATTTGTGCTGTTGACCTATCCTGACATTTCACATAAGATTAAAGAGACCATGATTTGTGCTGTTGACCTATCCTGACATTTCACATAAGATTAAAGAGACCATGATTTGTGCTGTTGACCTATCCTGACATTTCACATAAGATTAAAGAGACCATGATTTGTGCTGTTGACCTATCCTGACATTTCACATAAGATTAAAGAGACCATGATTTGTGCTGTTGACCTATCCTGACATTTCACATAAGATTAAAGAGACCATGATTTGTGCTGTTGACCTATCCTGACATTTCACATAAGATTAAAGAGACCATGATTTGTGCTGTTGACCTATCCTGACCTTATACATAGGATTAAAGAGACCATGATTTGTGTTGACCTATCCTGACATTTCACATAAGATTAAAGAGACCATGATTTGTGCTGTTGACCTATCCTGACCTTATACATAGGATTAAAGAGATCATGATTTGTGTTGACCTATCCTGACATTTCACATAAGATTAAAGAGACCATGATTTGTGCTGTTGACCTATCCTGACCTTATACATAGGATTAAAGAGACCAATATTCATATTGTTGACCTATTCACATACTTTATATATTTAAAAAAAAAACAGACTATGATTTGTGCTGTTGACCTGTCCTGAGATGTCACATAGGATTAAAGAGACCATGATTTGCATTGTTGACCTGTCTTGACATGTTAACAGATTTAAATAGACTGTGGTTTGTGCAGCACATTATCTGTCTCTATAGAACTTTGTTATTGCTGTCTAGTTTGTGTTATAATGAAATCTGTATTAAGAAAGTTCATTGTCTTATATTTTTTGCCCAAAGAATGTAATGTGATTGTAATAAATTTGCAATATTCATAGGAACATTTCGAGGTCAGCATGGCTTAATGCAATAGTTCTCAACCAGAGAAGGGGGAAATTTTAAGGTTTTTGGAAGGGGGGGGGGGGGGGGGGGGGGATTAATACCACAGATTGGCAGACTTGAAATGGCTTCAGGCACAATATCCTGGTTTTCTATTGAGCGCTTTGTTTGATAAAGCATAATTTTCTGGCATTATGATGTTATGTATTAAGTGACAATTCTTTGACATTTTACTACACAATAAAATTAATCTATGCATGTAAAGATGAGGTACAAATATGGAAGAAAATAAGGATTTTCAGTATTATAGGCATGCTATCTTGAATGCACCTTTTGAGCCTGACAGTTTCGGAAAGGGGGGAATTATTATTCTTTCGTTCGCTGGAAAGGGGGGAATGACATCCTGACAAATGATGAAAGGGTGCATGGGCCAAAAAAGGTTGAGAACCACTGCCTTAATGGATAAGAATGCACGCTCTTAAACATCCAGTGTGCTGATGCCAAGGTAAGGGGTTCAACCCCTACACCGGACAGTTATACTAAAATGTTGACGTCTCGTCCTTGACTTGGGGACATAAATTACAAGTACCTCTGGAGTCGGAGTGGGTTCGCCTGATGGCGAAGGACACTGGTAATAGGGAAAGCTAATCCACACTCAGAATTCAGTCCAGTGCTTCTAGAAGTAGTGTGTGTGAACTGCACTTGAGTTCAAAGTGAGCGAGCAGGGAAAAAAAAAGGGAACATTTTATTATTATACATTTTCTCTTATTATTTTAACTTTGTATGTACCTGTTTAACAATGGTGATGTGGTTCCTGAGATGAATGTTATGGGAACCTTGGACTGCCAGAGTAACTAACAATGATTGTCTGGAGTAGCTAATGAAAGTAGAAAATTATATACAACTATAAGAAAGAGAGATAATATAAGGAGAAGAGGGCATTAGAAACCATCATGATGATTGAAGAGGTCAGTGATAGAAGACGTAGAAACAGACTGAGAGAAATCATGCTGCATGTACTGAGACGGTGGCATGGAGGATATCAGAAGAGTTGATCAAGAGCACCAAGGACTGAGGTCTGAGGAGCTGCATGAATGCCTATAACCGTTGGTGGGCATATGATGAGGAGCCAATTATATTCCAACCTGCCGCCTTCAAATGATGACAGTCTGTCCCTGAAGGAATAAATGTACTTCGATTTATGGCCAACTTAACACCCCACATGCTGTCTTCATTTGAAAGTGGCAGGTTCAAATCCTATCCTGGCTTTAGCTTTCAGTTGTCATATTGTCTAGTGTGAATCTGTGATCTTTACTTCTTTTCTTGACTTCTATGAGCACCATTCAATACCTGTGCATTATTATTACTCATTCTGTTTCTGTGGTCTAAAGAGTTCCCCAACAACTGATATTTCTGTGGGAGTCTCCGTGGTAAAGTGGTTACACCCCTTGCATTGCATCCCGAAGGTTGTGGATTTGATTCTGGGCTATGTCGTTCAGTTCACGAGTGCAATTTTCTCAGAGACTCCTGGGAGTCATCGCTGTTGCTACAGTTTGTGTTTTTTACAATACTTTTGGCAGGCTGTCTTCACACGTTCTAGAGAAACTGAGTTGTGGTGTGACATGTTGGACCTTTACATATTCTAGACAAGAGTTGTGGTGTGATGTGTGAGACCTTCACGTGTTCTAGACAGTTGTGGTGTGACATTTGGGACCTTCACATATTCTAAACAAACAGTTGTGGTGTGACATGTGAGACCTTCACAGATTCTAGACAATATTTATGATGTGACTTGTGAGACCTTCACATATTCTAGACAATATTTGTGATGTGACTTGTGAGACCTTCACATATTCTAGACAATATTTGTGATGTGACTTGTGAGACCTTCACATATTCTAGACAATATTTGTGATGTGACTTGTGAGACCTTCACATATTCTAGACAATATTTGTGATGTGACTTGTGAGACCTTCATATATTCTAGACAGAAGTTGTTGTGGCCGGTTCCCCAGTTAGAAACTACATGATGGAAAAGCTTTCAGTTTTCTTTAGAACAATAATCACCACTATTTGTTTTGGGCAGTTATTGCATAAGATATGGTGCATATTATTGGGGGTTATAGAATGAGTCAAGAAAATTACATATTTGGTTGTAGTTCACTTAGAGATCATTGAAGCTGAGTGGTTTGCCATGCTCACATTAAAACTTCATGTGTGCTGGTGACGGGCTAGTGAATTCATTTGACATACCAGTCAGTTTTGGACTTAGAAGTTTACTTCTCGTTCATAGCACAATGGCGATCTACTGAATATAAAATTGCCTAGTAAGTCACACACATCCATTTGGGGTTGTAACATCCTGCAAAGGACAAATATTTATATAGTCAGTCTACTATATGTTATTTGGTGTGAGTTATATTTGATCAGTTTGTCATTGTCTGTTTCATGTGCCATCTCATCACAGGACTGAAGAACTGGGTGACAACTTTTATTGAGCCTGTATTTCTATGTATATTTCTTTGCTCATCTCTTCACATTTAATAGTTCTGACCCAGTCTGTTGTATCAATCTGTTGTATGTATCTGTTGTATGGCTCGGAACGCTGAAGAAGAAGAAGAAGTCCCAGTCTGTTGACTGTGTGCCTTATTTAAATGAAAGTAATGTTTCTTTGTTTGGTTAAATTATTAATGTTTTCATCTTTATAGATCTATGCATTATCTCAGTAAATTATGCAAGAATTAACATTCTTTTATAAAAAAAACAAAGAAACATCTGTCGGGGTAAAAAATAAATTTTTGTTGCAGATTTATGTTATTGTTGCTGGTGTTTATTTGAAGTAATGCTTTGGGCTGATTGTGTGTTATGGGATGACCATAAGGGATGCCAAGAACAGTACCACTGTAACCTGTCATGTATGTCATAAGAGGTGACAAAGGAGGGTTGGCATGAGACTGGCTATACCCCATCCTGTAGAATAAGAGGAACTGCAGTAAAGCTTAAAACGGCAATGAATGAATCACCAAAAAGGAGAAGTGGATTGTGAGCTTTACTAAAACATGATTACAAGTAAAATGGACGTTGCAGTGAAAGCCTTCATCTGCACAGAATAAACAAACACAAATCAACACACAACTACATCAACAACACTACATGAAAATATAGGAGTTACTTATCCTTGTTGTGGCTGAATATGTTTTGAATGATCAAAGCGTGTGATGACTATCAGTGGATTGATCTCCACTGATAGTCATCAAATGTGTAATCACGTTCTAATAAAGCTCATAATCTACTTCTCGTGTTTTGGTGATTCATTCATTGCCTCATCCTGTAGAAAACTGCAGTTTAAAATTCCATCCATTCATGAGCATGTCTACAGAGGGCTGGACACGAGCCAGTTGAGTGCTTGTGCTTCATTGGAAGATGAAAGGCAGAAAAAAAATATGTTCTGATATGTGAAGGCATTGTAGATCCAGCAGCATCTGAGCTTTTGTCTGTGGCTCAATGATAGCGTAGGATATGGGATTGCTGTTATCTTATGATACACAAACATCTCTGTCTTACCAGGCCCAAACATCTGTGTCTCTTAGCTTTTATAATCACACACACTTCCTTCTGACCTTCGTCGATAATCTTTTGGCATGTGTCAATTCTGGTATAGATCGTACACAGATGGTGCACCTGAAGTCTTCATACAGTCTGTTTTGTAGGGTTTCTTTCTCCTGTGAGCCAGGTTTCTTTTCTTCCTCTGGCAAATTTTTTGGCAGTCTTGTAGCTCTGGATTCCCTTGGAGTGTTCCACAACTGCAAATGGTAGACTCTCTGAAGATGTGCACTGATGTAGTGCTCCACAACTGTAGATGATAGTCTGAGACTCAATCCCTGAAGATGTACTCTGAGTCCGTAGTGTTCTGTCCTGAGCTTGAAGATTGTACTCCGTTAGTTATGTCTCATGCATGAGCAGCAAACCTTTGGGCTGCATTATTACTATCATGTTTTTTCTTCTATGTTAATAGTTCTGATATCATTACACTTTGAAGAAACCTGCAGGTATTCAGTGTTCCTATCATTCTAAGGTTGACACCCCAAACCTTTCCCATTTCAGGGCTTGATTGCTTTCATTTGACCAAAAGTTGTGCAGCGCTGTTGGATGGCATTTTGTATAAGGTTGTTTGAAATCAGTGATATGATATATGACAGCAATAAATCAAGCGAAGGAGGAGTTGTGGTTGGGAGGGTACAAAGCTAAACAAAGCTTTAACCCGAAGACTAAATGTCGTGGCAGGATAGACCAGGCCCAATCCTTGGTTGGCAACTGGTCTAGAATGAAAGGTCTGACAGACAGTGCATTGCTTTGCTGATCTGGCAGCTTTTGCTGCTTGTCTTGTTTCAGAGTCTTGGAGTAAATAGGCAGGTCGAGACAGGGGTCAGGCTGCATGGGCAACACATGGTCTCTACAATTCAGCCCAGACTTTATGCTATCAAGAGGTTATTATGCCTGTTTTTAGGGAGACAAAATAACTATCATCTGTTAACATGGCAAGGTGCCAGCACAATCAAGTGCCATCTCCTCAATAAAGATTGGCTACAGTGTATCTCAGTCATTTTCTGTTCTACACTCTTACAGTCTGCTGTTCGTCTATTTCTTTGTGTTATCTTCCCATTTATATCAGTCTACCTCTTGCTTGCCTGACTTTGAGTTTTCCCTCCTGTAAGATGTTTTAAAAGAGTCATGTTTTTAATGTGGCCATAATATATCACTTGTCCTGTCTCACTCAGTCTCTATCTGTCACTCTCTGTCTGTCTCAGTATCTGTCAGTCTTTCTCTCTGTGTACATGTCTTGATCTCTCTGTGTGTCTCTTTCCGTTCCTCTCTATAAATTGTGTATCTTTCTTTGTTTCTTCATCTTTCTCTTTATCCCTGTCTGTATCTGTATCTCTGTCTCTCTCTCTTTGTATATTTCGGTCTCACTGTCTCTATCAGTCTCTCTGTGTCTCTCTCTTCCACTCATTTTCACTTCCAGCTTTTCCAGCTGTGGCGATTTGGCAGAAGACCACCATGTGTTTATTTTTTACGAAATAGAATAGGTGCTGGTCGTTCAGAAAGCAATGGCAAAGTACTAAACGTAAACTTGCCAAGAGATCACAACAACAAAATGCTGGTGTTGGCTGTGATGTACTGTAAAGGATATGCAGCTAATTTTCTAAGACTTCTGAACCAGCATCTGTGGCTTCGAGGATGGTGAGACGCACATCCTGCTTTGAGTTGGTTTCCAAGGTATGAGATGCTGGCATTTCAGAAAGCAATGGCAAACTACTGAATTAAAATTATCTATTACATCATAAACAACCAATAAATGCTAATGACATGCAACTAACTTGTAACTAAGGTTTTTGTGTTTTTTTTTTTTCATGGAAGATGACCTATTCTTCTGTGTATATTCACTTCTAGGGTCTCGGTTAAATATTCTACTTGTTTGTTCATGTTTCTGCACCATATAATAGTGTTGAATATACAGGGCGTTTTAATGTCTCACTACACTTTGTTGTGTAGAAGAAATTAGAAAAATTCTTTCTTTCATTGATAACACCATTCTGTTTGGAGTGCAAAGAATGACTCCAGCATATGACAGCCATTCACTGCATACTGCTTCACTATGGACTGTGGAGCACATTTTTTTATGACATCATGTACTTCATTTTTCAGATGTGTTCTACATGCAGAGTGTAGTGAGATTTTACAAACACCCCATATTTACTAGCACACATCTGTTTATTATAGAGCATTGAAGAATGTTGTTTCTTCAATACTTGATTTCTTTTCAAAACATTGTTTTTTTTTCTAAAGGCCTTAAAATATGTCCAGAAAGACTGAGCATCTTCTGGCATGTCCATAGAGCTGTTGCATTGATTGTGTCAACAGTACATAAGTCATTTGTTATGTTTACATAACTGATCGTAAATCATGTATGTTTAAACATTGGATTGTTGATTGATGATTGTCACTTAAAAATAGTTAATAATAAAACTTGTTCTTCTAATTTATGTATGAGATTGAAAACTGAACTGATGAGATTGAATAAATTATATGTACACATATGCTTTGGTTTCATTTATTTTGCTGGAGGAGTAAACATACAAGACTATTACACTATCCTGTATTCTGTCGTTGTTGCACAATGCTGATACCCTGTTAGTATATATTTATCCATCACACTATGTTACTGTTCTGTTAGCATATATTTGTCCATCACACTAAGCTGCTGTCCTGTTAGCATATATTTGTCCGTCACACCATAGTACTGTCCTGTTAGTATATATTCGTCCGCCACACTATAGAGCTGTCCTGTTAGCATATATTTGTCCACCTTACTATGCTGCTATCATTTTAAATATATTTGTCTCTCACATTACACTACTATTGTGTTAGCATATATTTGTCTGTCACACGCCAGTACCACACTGTTACTATTCCTTGCTTCCTGTAAGGGCCCCAGTACCACACTGTTACTATTCCTTGCTTCCTGTAAGTGCCCCAGTACCACACTGTTACTATTCCTTGCTTCCTGTAAGTGCCTCAGTACCACACTGTTACTATTCCTTGCTTCCTGTAAGTGCCTCAGTACCACACTGTTACTATTCCTTGCTTCCTTTAAGTGTCTCAGTACCACACTGTTACTATTCCTTGCTTCCTGTAAGGGCCCCAGTACCACACTGTTACTATTCCTTGCTTCCTGTAAGGGCCCCAGTACCACACTGTTACTATTCCTTGCTTCCTGTAAGGGCCCCAGTACCACACTGTTACTATTCCTTGCTTCCTGTAAGTGCCTCAGTACCACACTGTTACTATTCCTTGCTTCCTGTAAGTGCCTCAGTACCACACTGTTACTATTCCTTGCTTCCTGTAAGTGCCCCAGTACCACACTGTTACTATTCCTTGCTTCCTGTAAGTGCCTCAGTACCACACTGTTACTATTCCTTGCTTCCTGTAAGTGCCTCAGTACCACACTGTTACTATTCCTTGCTTCCTGTAAGTGCCTCAGTACCACACTGTTACTATTCCTTGCTTCCTGTAAGTGACTCAGTACCACACTGTTACTATTCCTTGCTTCCTGTAAGGGCTCCAGTACCACACTGTTACTATTCCTTGCTTCCTGTAAGTGCCTCAGTACCACACTGTTACTATTCCTTGCTTCCTGTAAGTGCCTCAGTACCACACTGTTACTATTCCTTGCTTCCTGTAAGTGCCTCAGTACCACACTGTTACTGTTCCTTGCTTCCTGTAAGGGCTCCAGTACCACACTGTTACTATTCCTTGCTTCCTGTAAGTGCCTCAGTACCATACTGTTACTATTCCTTGCTTCCTGTAAGTGCCCCAGTACCACACTGTTACTATTCCTTGCTTCCTTTAAGGGCTCCAGTACCACACTGTTACTATTCCTTGCTTCCTGTAAGTGCCTCAGTACCACACTGTTACTATTCCTTGCTTCCTGTAAGTGCCCCAGTACCACACTGTTACTATTCCTTGCTTCATGTAAGTGCCTCAGTACCACACTGTTACTATTCCTGGCTTCCTTTAAGGGCTCCAGTACCACACTGTTACTATTCCTTGCTTCGTGTAAGTGCCTCAGTACCACACTGTTACTATTCCTTGCTTCCTGTAAGTGCCCCAGTACCACACTGTTACTATTCCTTGCTTCCTTTAAGGGCTCCAGTACCACACTGTTACTATTCCTTGCTTCCTGTAAGTGCCCCAGTACCACACTGTTACTATTCCTTGCTTCCTGTAAGGGCTCCAGTACCACACTGTTACTATTCCTTGCTTCCTGTAAGTGCCCCAGTACCACACTGTTACTATTCCTTGCTTCCTGTAAGTGCCCCAGTACCACACTGTTAATATTCCTTGCTTCCTGTAAGGGCTCCAGTACCACACTGTTACTATTCCTTGCTTCCTGTAAGTGCCTCAGTACCACACTGTTACTATTCCTTGCTTCCTGTAAGTGCCTCAGTACCACAGTGTTACTATTCCTTGCTTCCTGTAAGGGCTCCAGTACCACACTGTTACTATTCCTTGCTTCCTGTAAGGGCTCCAGTACCACACTGTTACTATTCCTTGCTTCCTGTAAGTGCCCCAGTACCACACTGTTACTATTCCTTGCTTCCTGTAAGTGCCTCAGTACCACACTGTTACTATTCCTTGCTTCCTGTAAGTGCCTCAGTACCACACTGTTACTATTCCTTGCTTCCTGTAAGGGCTCCAGTACCACACTGTTACTATTCCTTGCTTCCTGTAAGGGCTCCAGTACCACACTGTTACTATTCCTTGCTTCCTGTAAGTGCCCCAGTACCACACTGTTACTATTCCTTGCTTCCTGTAAGTGCCTCAGTACCACACTGTTACTATTCCTTGCTTCCTGTAAGGGCTCCAGTACCACACTGTTACTATTCCTTGCTTCCTGTAAGGGCTCCAGTACCACACTGTTACTATTCCTTGCTTCCTGTAAGTGCCGCAGTACCACACTGTTACTATTCCTTGCTTCCTGTAAGTGCCCCAGTACCACACTGTTACTATTCCTTGCTTCCTGTAAGTGCCCCAGTACCACACTGTTACTATTCCTTGTTTCCTTTAAGGGCTCCAGTACCACACTGTTACTATTCCTTGCTTCCTTTAAGGGCTCCAGTACCACACTGTTACTATTCCTTGCTTCCTTTAAGGGCTCCAGTACCACACTGTTACTATTCCTTGCTTCCTGTAAGGGCTCCAGTACCACACTGTTACTATTCCTTGCTTCCTGTAAGTGCCTCAGTACCACACTGTTACTATTCCTTGCTTCCTGTAAGTGCCCCAGTACCACACTGTTACTATTCCTTGCTTCCTGTAAGTGCCCCAGTACCACACTGTTACTATTCCTTGCTTCATGTAAGTGCCTCAGTACCACACTGTTACTATTCCTTGCTTCCTGTAAGTGCCCCAGTACCACACTGTTACTATTCCTTGCTTCCTGTAAGGGCTCCAGTACCACACTGTTACTATTCCTTGCTTCCTTTAAGGGCTCCAGTACCACACTGTTACTATTCCTTGCTTCCTGTAAGTGCTCCAGTACC
This sequence comes from Cepaea hortensis, assembly GCA_963921405.1. Lineage (NCBI taxonomy): Eukaryota > Metazoa > Mollusca > Gastropoda > Stylommatophora > Helicidae > Cepaea > Cepaea hortensis. The sequence goes on along the minus strand of OY992882.1, from coordinate 18,245,956 downwards.
ACACTGTTACTATTCCTTGCTTCCTGTAAGTGCTCCAGTACCACACTGTTACTATTCCTTGCTTCCTGTAAGTGCTCCAGTACCACACTGTTACTATTCCTTGCTTCCTGTAAGGGCTCCAGTACCACACTGTTACTATTCCTTGCTTCCTGTAAGTGCCTCAGTACCACACTGTTACTATTCCTTGCTTCCTTTAAGGGCTCCAGTACCACACTGTTACTATTCTTTGCTTCCTTTAAGGGCCCCAGTACCACACTGTTACTATTCCTTGCTTCCTGTAAGGGCCTCAGTACCACACTGTTACTATTCCTTGCTTCCTGTAAGTGCCTCAGTACCACACTGTTACTATTCCTTGTTTCCTTTAAGGGCTCCAGTACCACACTGTTACTATTCCTTGCTTCCTGTAAGGGCTCCAGTACCACACTGTTACTATTCCTTGCTTCCTGTAAGTGCCTCAGTACCACACTGTTACTATTCCTTACTTCCTGTAAGTGCCTCAGTACCACACTATTACTATTCCTTGCTTTCTGTAAGTGCCTCAGTACCACACTGTTACTATTCCTTGCTTCCTATAAGTGCCTCAGTACCACACTGTTACTATTCCTTGCTTCCTATAAGTGCCTCAGTACCACACTGTTACTATTCCTTGCTTCCTGTAAGTGCCCCAGTACCACACTGTTACTATTCCTTGCTTCCTTTAAGGGCTCCAGTACCACACTGTTACTATTCCTTGCTTCCTTTAAGGGCTCCAGTACCACACTGTTACTATTCCTTGCTTCCTGTAAGTGCCCCAGTACCACACTGTTACTATTCCTTGCTTCCTGTAAGTGCTCCAGTACCACACAGTTACTATTCCTTGCTTCCTTTAAGGGCTCCAGTACCACACTGTTACTATTCCTTGCTTCCTGTAAGTGCCTCAGTACCACAGTGTTACTATTCCTTGCTTCATGTAAGTGCCTCAGTACCACACTGTTACTATTCCTTGCTTCCTGTAAGGGCCCCAGTACCACACTGTTACTATTCCTTGCTTCCTGTAAGGGCCCCAGTACCACACTGTTACTATTCCTTGCTTCCTGTAAGGGCCCCAGTACCACACTGTTACTATTCCTTGCTTCCCGTAAGGGCCCCAGTACCACACTGTTACTATTCTTTGCTTCCTGTAAGGGCCCCAGTACCACACTGTTACTATTCCTTGCTTCCTGTAAGTGCCTCAGTACCACACTGTTACTATTCCTTGCTTCCTGTAAGTGCCCCAGTACCACACTGTTACTATTTCTTGCTTCATGTAAGTGCCTCAGTACCACACTGTTACTATTCCTTGCTTCCTTTAAGGGCTCCAGTACCACACTGTTACTATTCCTTGCTTCGTGTAAGTGCCTCAGTACCACACTGTTACTATTCCTTGCTTCCTGTAAGTGCCTCAGTACCACACTGTTACTATTCCTTGCTTCCTGTAAGTGACTCAGTACCACACTGTTACTATTCCTTGCTTCCTGTAAGGGCTCCAGTACCACACTGTTACTATTTTTTGCTTCCTGTAAGTGCCTCAGTACCACACTGTTACTATTCCTTGCTTCCTGTAAGTGCCTCAGTACCACACTGTTACTATTCCTTGCTTCCTGTAAGTGCCTCAGTACCACACTGTTACTATTCCTTGCTTCCTGTAAGGGCTCCAGTACCACACTGTTATTATTCCTTGCTTCCTGTAAGTGCCTCAGTACCACACTGTTACTATTCCTTGCTTCCTGTAAGTGCCCCAGTACCACACTGTTACTATTCCTTGCTTCCTGTAAGTGCCCCAGTACCACACTGTTACTATTCCTTGCTTCCTTTAAGGGCTCCAGTACCACACTGTTACTATTCCTTGCTTCCTGTAAGTGCCTCAGTACCACACTGTTACTATTCCTTGCTTCCTTTAAGGGCTCCAGTACCACACTGTTACTATTCCTTGCTTCCTGTAAGTGCCCCAGTACCACACTGTTACTATTCCTTGCTTCATGTAAGTGCCTCAGTACCACACTGTTACTATTCCTTGCTTCCTGTAAGGGCCCCAGTACCACACTGTTACTATTCCTTGCTTCCTGTAAGTTCCTCAGTACCACACTGTTACTATTCCTTGCTTCCTGTAAGTGCCCCAGTACCACACTGTTACTATTCCTTGCTTCCTGTAAGTGCCCCAGTACCACACTGTTACTATTCCTTGCTTCCTGTAAGGGCTCCAGTACCACTCTGTTACTATTCCTTGCTTCCTGTAAGTGCCTCAGTACCACACTGTTACTATTCCTTGCTTCCTGTAAGGGCCTCAGTACCACACTGTTACTATTCCTTGCTTCCTGTAAGTGCCTCAGTACCACACTGTTACTATTCCTTGCTTCCTTTAAGGGCTCCAGTACCACACTGTTACTATTCCTTGCTTCCTGTAAGGGCTCCAGTACTACACTGTTACTATTCCTTGCTTCCTGTAAGTGCCTCAGTACCACACTGTTACTATTCCTTGCTTCCTGTAAGTGCCTCAGTACCACACTGTTACTATTCCTTGCTTCCTTTAAGGGCTCCAGTACCACACTGTTACTATTCCTTGCTTCCTGTAAGTGCTCCAGTACCACACTGTTACTATTCCTTGCTTCCTGTAAGTGCCCCAGTACCACACTGTTACTATTCCTTGCTTCCTGTAAGTGCCTCAGTACCACACTGTTACTATTCCTTGCTTCCTGTAAGTGCTCCAGTACCACACTGTTACTATTCCTTGCTTCCTGTAAGGGCTCCAGTACCACACTGTTACTATTCCTTGCTTCCTGTAAGTGCCCCAGTACCACACTGTTACTATTCCTTGCTTCCTGTAAGTGTCTCAGTACCACACTGTTACTATTCCTTGCTTCCTGTAAGTGCCTCAGTACCATACTGTTACTATTCCTTGCTTCCTGTAAGTGCCTCAGTACCACACTGTTACTATTCCTTGCTTCCTGTAAGTGCCTCAGTACCACACTGTTACTATTCCTTGCTTCCTGTAAGGGCTCCAGTACCACACTGTTACTATTCCTTGCTTCCTGTAAGTGCCTCAGTACCACACTGTTACTATTCCTTGCTTCCTGTAAGTGCCCCAGTACCACACTGTTACTATTCCTTGCTTCCTGTAAGTGCCCCAGTACCACACTGTTACTATTCCTTGCTTCATGTAAGTGCCTCAGTACCACACTGTTACTATTCCTTGCTTCCTGTAAGTGCCCCAGTACCACACTGTTACTATTCCTTGCTTCCTGTAAGGGCTCCAGTACCACACTGTTACTATTCCTTGCTTCCTTTAAGGGCTCCAGTACCACACTGTTACTATTCCTTGCTTCCTGTAAGTGCTCCAGTACCACACTGTTACTATTCCTTGCTTCCTGTAAGTGCTCCAGTACCACACTGTTACTATTCCTTGCTTCCTGTAAGTGCTCCAGTACCACACTGTTACTATTCCTTGCTTCCTGTAAGGGCTCCAGTACCACACTGTTACTATTCCTTGCTTCCTGTAAGTGCCTCAGTACCACACTGTTACTATTCCTTGCTTCCTTTAAGGGCTCCAGTACCACACTGTTACTATTCTTTGCTTCCTTTAAGGGCCCCAGTACCACACAGTTACTATTCCTTGCTTCCTGTAAGGGCCTCAGTACCACACTGTTACTATTCCTTGCTTCCTGTAAGTGCCTCAGTACCACACTGTTACTATTCCTTGCTTCCTTTAAGGGCTCCAGTACCACACTGTTACTATTCCTTGCTTCCTGTAAGGGCTCCAGTACCACACTGTTACTATTCCTTGCTTCCTGTAAGTGCCTCAGTACCACACTGTTACTATTCCTTACTTCCTGTAAGTGCCTCAGTACCACACTGTTACTATTCCTTGCTTTCTGTAAGTGCCTCAGTACCACACTGTTACTATTCCTTGCTTCCTATAAGTGCCTCAGTACCACACTGTTACTATTCCTTGCTTCCTATAAGTGCCTCAGTACCACACTGTTACTATTCCTTGCTTCCTGTAAGTGCCCCAGTACCACACTGTTACTATTCCTTGCTTCCTTTAAGGGCTCCAGTACCACACTGTTACTATTCCTTGCTTCCTTTAAGGGCTCCAGTACCACACTGTTACTATTCCTTGCTTCCTGTAAGTGCCCCAGTACCACACTGTTACTATTCCTTGCTTCCTGTAAGTGCTCCAGTACCACACAGTTACTATTCCTTGCTTCCTTTAAGGGCTCCAGTACCACACTGTTACTATTCCTTGCTTCCTGTAAGTGCCTCAGTACCACAGTGTTACTATTCCTTGCTTCATGTAAGTGCCTCAGTACCACACTGTTACTATTCCTTGCTTCCTGTAAGGGCCCCAGTACCACACTGTTACTATTCCTTGCTTCCTGTAAGGGCCCCAGTACCACACTGTTACTATTCCTTGCTTCCCGTAAGGGCCCCAGTACCACACTGTTACTATTCTTTGCTTCCTGTAAGGGCCCCAGTACCACACTGTTACTATTCCTTGCTTCCTGTAAGTGCCTCAGTACCACACTGTTACTATTCCTTGCTTCCTGTAAGTGCCCCAGTACCACACTGTTACTATTTCTTGCTTCATGTAAGTGCCTCAGTACCACACTGTTACTATTCCTTGCTTCCTTTAAGGGCTCCAGTACCACACTGTTACTATTCCTTGCTTCGTGTAAGTGCCTCAGTACCACACTGTTACTATTCCTTGCTTCCTGTAAGTGCCTCAGTACCACACTGTTACTATTCCTTGCTTCCTGTAAGTGACTCAGTACCACACTGTTACTATTCCTTGCTTCCTGTAAGGGCTCCAGTACCACACTGTTACTATTTTTTGCTTCCTGTAAGTGCCTCAGTACCACACTGTTACTATTCCTTGCTTCCTGTAAGTGCCTCAGTACCACACTGTTACTATTCCTTGCTTCCTGTAAGTGCCTCAGTACCACACTGTTACTATTCCTTGCTTCCTGTAAGGGCTCCAGTACCACACTGTTATTATTCCTTGCTTCCTGTAAGTGCCTCAGTACCACACTGTTACTATTCCTTGCTTCCTGTAAGTGCCCCAGTACCACACTGTTACTATTCCTTGCTTCCTGTAAGTGCCCCAGTACCACACTGTTACTATTCCTTGCTTCCTTTAAGGGCTCCAGTACCACACTGTTACTATTCCTTGCTTCCTGTAAGTGCCTCAGTACCACACTGTTACTATTCCTTGCTTCCTTTAAGGGCTCCAGTACCACACTGTTACTATTCCTTGCTTCCTGTAAGTGCCCCAGTACCACACTGTTACTATTCCTTGCTTCATGTAAGTGCCTCAGTACCACACTGTTACTATTCCTTGCTTCCTGTAAGGGCCCCAGTACCACACTGTTACTATTCCTTGCTTCCTGTAAGTTCCTCAGTACCACACTGTTACTATTCCTTGCTTCCTGTAAGTGCCCCAGTACCACACTGTTACTATTCCTTGCTTCCTGTAAGTGCCCCAGTACCACACTGTTACTATTCCTTGCTTCCTGTAAGGGCTCCAGTACCACTCTGTTACTATTCCTTGCTTCCTGTAAGTGCCTCAGTACCACACTGTTACTATTCCTTGCTTCCTGTAAGGGCCTCAGTACCACACTGTTACTATTCCTTGCTTCCTGTAAGTGCCTCAGTACCACACTGTTACTATTCCTTGCTTCCTTTAAGGGCTCCAGTACCACACTGTTACTATTCCTTGCTTCCTGTAAGGGCTCCAGTACTACACTGTTACTATTCCTTGCTTCCTGTAAGTGCCTCAGTACCACACTGTTACTATTCCTTGCTTCCTGTAAGTGCCTCAGTACCACACTGTTACTATTCCTTGCTTCCTTTAAGGGCTCCAGTACCACACTGTTACTATTCCTTGCTTCCTGTAAGTGCTCCAGTACCACACTGTTACTATTCCTTGCTTCCTGTAAGTGCCCCAGTACCACACTGTTACTATTCCTTGCTTCCTGTAAGTGCCTCAGTACCACACTGTTACTATTCCTTGCTTCCTGTAAGTGCTCCAGTACCACACTGTTACTATTCCTTGCTTCCTGTAAGGGCTCCAGTACCACACTGTTACTATTCCTTGCTTCCTGTAAGTGCCCCAGTACCACACTGTTACTATTCCTTGCTTCCTGTAAGTGTCTCAGTACCACACTGTTACTATTCCTTGCTTCCTGTAAGTGCCTCAGTACCATACTGTTACTATTCCTTGCTTCCTGTAAGTGCCTCAGTACCACACTGTTACTATTCCTTGCTTCCTGTAAGTGCCTCAGTACCACACTGTTACTATTCCTTGCTTCCTGTAAGGGCTCCAGTACCACACTGTTACTATTCCTTGCTTCCTTTAAGGGCCCCAGTACCACACTGTTACTATTCCTTGCTTCCTGTAAGTGTCCAAGTAGCAAACAGACAACCAGAAGCTAATGCACACATGGTTTAATACCAAATACTTATTGAAGACTTAAGTAGAGGTCAGTATGGCCAAATGGATAAGAGCGCCCGGTCTTAAACATCCAGTGTACTGATGCTGAGGTAGGGGGTTCAACCCTTACACCGGTCAGTTGGACTAAAATATTGATTTCTCTTCCTTGACTTGGGGACGTATAAGTACTTCTGAAGTTGGAGTGAGTTCGCCAGATGGAGAGGGACATTGGTAATAGGGAAAGCTAATTTAAGTCCCCGCTAATCACTGGTATCATGAAGGCTAATAGACTACAATGGCTGGGGCATATAGAAAGAATGGAAGATAATAGGGAAACAAAACTCGCTTACACTCAGGAAATAAATGACCGTAGACCCCGAGGTAGACCAAGAAGGCGGTGGAGAGATAATACATGTACAGACCTGCAAGCACTTGGAATCAACGACTGGCAAGAGAAGGTCCACCAGAGAGACGAATGGAGACGGATTGTATTTGCAGCAAAGAACCTCAATGGCTCGGAACGCTGAAGAAGAAGAAGAATTCACAAGCAAAATTCAGTCCAGTGTTACTATAAGTAGTGTGTATTGACTACACTTGAGATCAAAGGGAGCGATATAAAAAAATTATTCAATGTCTGATTTGTATACAACCTTGGCTGCAAGAGAAGTAGTTAAGAAAAATCACAGATAATTTCTTACTGCTTAAACCATTACCGAAGGCCAGTGTAAACATCTTGATATGAGCTTTCCCTCTAAAATAATATTCAATATTAACTATCAGGTTTAAACGCATGCTATGGAAGAATTACTCATTTCTATATTTCATCCAGAGGCGTTTCGATACTTTCAGTTACACTTCGTAAATTTCCACCTATCTTGCACTTCTGAATGTGAATTGTCTATAGCTCAGTGTTTCTCAACCTTTTTTGGCCTGTGCCCCCCTTCACCATATTTTCAGAACGTCATTCCCCCCCCCCCCCCCCCTTCCTATAAAAAATTTGGCCCGTGCCTCCCCCTTCACCGTATTTTCAGAACGTCATTCCCCCCCCCCCCCCTTTTCATATTTCCTATCTAAAAATCCCCCCCACCCCTACAGAGTATACGTAACAATGTAAGGTAAATTTAATAGCACATACTAAAACAAGTCTAGACATCCACATAAAACATGATTTGTAGGTCTACTGACTTTATAAAATGAATTTTAGAAGGATGAGACGTACTTAACTGTAAAGTATGAAGGGAAAAACAATATCAAGTAATCGGTTCTTGTATTAACGCGATCTTGAAATGGTCTTCATTCCCCCCCCCCCCCCCCCCCTGGAAACCCTAAAATTTCCTCCGGGGGGGGGGATTCCCCACCGGTTGAGAACCACTGTATAGCTGATGCTTCAGACACACAATAGACTTAGCTAGTCTTGACATATTTTGGATGCCTAACGTGTTGAGTCAATATATACTCGGTCCTTCACCAAGGTAGTCAGAGTCAAAATATACTTGGTCCTTCACCAAGGTAGTGATGTTATTTCTATGTGTGCCCAAACTATTCTTCTTTCTGCTGTCTAGACTGTCTTAAACTATATACAGCTTTCCCGCGTTCTGTGTTAGTCAATGCATGGGGTTGTATTACACAGATTTTATTAACTGTAGAATAACAAGCATGGCTGCTAGGAATGACAGGTACAAATGTGTTTTGTCTATCAACATCACCCTGAACCTTGCCAGCTGATGTAGGTGTTCATGTCTCTCCATAGAGCTCAGTGTTCTGGATCAACTCTTGATATTTCTACATAGCACTGTCTCGGTCCATACAGCATCATTTCTCTCAGCCTATCTCTTCTCACAGATATCATTCCCTCTGTCGGATGTTATCCAATGTCTCACTCCTCATTACATAACCAAAGAATGATGTTTGTCTCTTTCTTATTGTTGTATATAATATTCTACTGTAATTAGCCTCTTCAAGTCAATCATTGCTAGTTACTCTGGCAGTCAAAGGTATTCACAACATTCACCTCAAGAAGAACATCTCTGTTGCTTCCAAGCTTTACCTAATATTTTCAAATACATCCCATGATTCACTGCCACACAACTTCCATATAACATTTAAGTACTTTCTGAATTCAATAATTGACTTTTTGCGTAAGATTCTTGTCATGTTTTTGATTTTTCTAAAGATTTCAACTGATCTATAGTCTAGCGTGTCCGCAATATCTACCTCATTCCCTTGACTTCTGTCAAGGAGTAAAAGTGAGTAGTATACCTCCTCTAGATGATGGTTCAGGGCGGAGAAAGAGACCTTTCTGTGTGACAACACCAACACACATCAATAGTTTAGTCGTTGGATCAACATCACGACACACGGTTTAACCCATAAGTGCTCCGTTTCCCTCCTAACTCAAACCTGAGTCTGGAGAAACTCAGCTCAATGCACGAACTCCGTTGCATCGCGAGGATCCTGAAATACTCTGGGTAGATTTTTAACTCGAAATTTTGCCTGGGCAGCGCCGTTAGGCTACTCTTTTGTGATTTCCAACTGCCAAGGGATTTTTTACGTGTGCAAAATACACACGGGCGTCCGATCTCACTACCCAGAGACCAGGGGAAATGTTATTACTGGAAGTCCAGGTGGATTTTTTAAATAAATCCCGTTCCTCACCGGGGCCTGAACCCGGGACCTCCAGCACTCGAGGCGGACACCATACCTCGAGACCACTCAGCCCCCTAAACATCGATAACACACATCAATATGTCCACATACAGAAACAACTCAAAGGCAGTGCTTGCAGGGTGCTCAAGTGTTATAATCACGACAAAGGAACAATTAGGATTCCAACAGGAACATCAACGTGGTAAGAAATATTCATTGACCATCCAGCCCTGGCACACATGATGTCTTGATGGACACTGGCTGCTGATGTTAAATATAATATACACCCAGCTGCACTAGTAGGCCGTGCCCATCAACTTCTCATGGAGTAGTATTGGCTGTACCTGGAGTAGTCACTCACACTCTGCTTATTTACAGTCACAAACGCTTGCTCATTTGCCTCGTGCCCACACTTCACTTATACGAGATCCTCTCATGGCTACTCTTAAGATTGACATTCGTTAAACGTAAACCACAACACATACCACACTTAAACAAGAGTTCAATCACTGCATGACACTTATGTATGTGCCAATAAATACAGATGAACACATTAGTTGTCTTATTCTTGTTGTAACAAGCAAAAGTTAGGCCATAGAGCTCATTCTCAATTAACATGAAGCTTGCTAGACTTACATGAACCCTTCTGTTCCAGACAGTTGCTACATTAACTATTTCTATCTCAAGGAGTTAACTTTAATTAAATACATGTTTGAGACTGAGGGAGTTAAAGTAACAAGACTATGAGACAGGTTGGTTGGGTTTGTGAATTATACAGAACACTGAGATTTAGATCTTAAATCTGATGGATTAACATGCAGGTTGCCTGTGCACTGACAAGGTCTTGCAAATATTGGAATAAGGTTGTTGTAGAGATTTGTGTCTCAATCTGGTACCAAAGTAACAATGATTGCCTGGGAGGGGCTAATGAAAGACAACTGTAAGGTAGACATGAACAATGTTCTTTGGTCACATGAGAAGAGAGACATTGGTGAGGATTGTGATGACTAATGATCAGTAGAAGAGGCAGAGACAGACAGAGAAATGATGCTGGATTGTCTAAGTCAGAGATAACATGGGGACAGAGACAGACAGAGAAATGATGCTGGATTGTCTAAGTCAGAGATGACATGGGGACAGAGACAGAGAAATGATGCTGGATTGTCTAAGTCAGAGATGACATGGGGACAGAGACAGACAGAGAAATGATGCTGGATTGTCTAAGTCAGAGATGACATAGGGACAGAGACAGACAGAGAAATGATGCTGGATTGTCTAAGTCAGAGATGACATGGGGACAGAGACAGATAAATGATGCTGGATTGTCTAAGTCAGAGATGACATGGGGACAGAGACAGAGAAATGATGCTGAATTGTCTAAGTCAGAGATGACATGGGGACAGAGACAGACAGAGAAATGATGCTGGATTAAGTTAGAGATGACATGAGGGCAGAGGCAGACAGAGAAATGATGCTGGATTGTCTAAGTCAGAGATGACATGGGGACAGAGACAGACAGGGAAATGATGCTGGATTGTCTAAGTCAGAGATGACATGGGGACAGAGACAGACAGAAAAATGATGCTGGAATGTCTAAGTCAGAGATGACATGGGGACAGAGAAATGATGCTGGATTGTCTAAGTCAGAGATGACATGGGGACAGAGACAGACAGAGAAATGATGCTGGAATGTCTAAGTCAGAGATGACATGGGGACATGTCCAGAACATTAAGGCCCAAGATGTGCAGAGAGACATGAGCACATATGCCATGTGGCTGAGCACATGATGATCATGATAATACTAGTACCAGGGTACCATATTCCTGGGGAGCATGCGTCAGTGTTCTCAATCCCCTCTCAAGGCTCAAATAAGTGGGGTATGCCAGACCAGTACTGGAACTTCCCATCTGAGAGAGGCATATCAGGATGTCACCAGGTCATGGTTCAGTACAGGACACACAGACTGGCTGGCTGGGGATGTGCCTGGGTAGGTTATGTTTCCTCCATGGGTTTTAGGTGGTTCATTGTCCACAGACTCCAATGCAAACAATATAAAATAACAGTAGTGCAGCTGTACAGAATGCATTTACAGGAAACACAGGACATTGTGGCAATTAGCCTTCAACAGCAAACAAATACACACATACTACACAACATACAATCATGAAGAAGACACTCCAGTAACTACATTAAGGCATAAGAACAGGATGAGAAGAATGAAAAACATGAAGAGAAAATGAAAAATTGAAACAAAATTTGCTATTTATTTCAGAATCCCAGGCTGCAATAATTAAATTTTGTTTCAAATTTTAATTTTTTCTTCATTGTTCTCATCCCGTTCTTATGCCTTAATGTAGTCACTGGAGTGTCTTCTCTGTGATTGTATGTTGTGTTTTGTGTATGTGTTTGCTGATGAAGGCTAGTCACCGCCCCCACGTCTTGTGTTTTCCATAATTGTGTTCCGTTAAGCTGCATTACTTAGTGTTATTTTTATATTGTTTAAATCTCCACAGCTTTACTGCATTTCCACTAATTTTATTCATACTTCAACGCAAAAAGGACTGGGAAGATGGGACAGTGATAAAGTGAATTGATGGAGCAATGATCTGGGACAGAATGAATTCAGATAGGTATAATATATTTTGAGTAACCCATAAATGTATGAGTTGCTTGTGTGAACAATTATGTTTGTTAACCTGTATATGTATAATAAAAAGTTCCCTTGCAGTTATAGGAAACAAATACCTGGCTTTGTCCCTCTCATGAGGGGCGTGTGTCACAGATGCTAGTTAAGCCTCTGACTGACTCAGAGCTCACTATGCCTTAACTTGGCCTAGATTTGTGCAAGGTTGACTTTTTCTAGACACATTCCTTTCAAGATAACTGGCTCTATCTACCTGTGTGTTGGTTTTTTTTGTTTTTGTTATTGTTGCCAAGGCAGAGGGCTTATGGCCTAAGTTGTTGCTATTTCCAACAGCAGTTGGCTATTTCAATATGTGGAATCTGCATACAGGAACTGATGTTTTTTTCCCGTCCTTATCTAACAAAAATGGGGGGGGGGGGGGGGGGGGGGGGAGAGAAAAGAAGAAGAAGAGAGAGAGATGAGAGAGAGAGAGAGAGAGGTGTTATCTGATCTTACTACTTTAGAGACAAGGGGGACCTGCGATCTCGCTATAATCCAATGGTTTTTGCAGAAATTCCCATCCCTCTGTCGGGAAACAAACTAAGTAATTTCCAAGCTCAAGACAGACATAGAAAACTCTCAGCAATGCTTCCCCCAATAATGGAAGCACTTGAGGTTAGTGATGCTTATACCTCTATAATAGGAGTGAATGAGATTTGTGATGCTGATAGCTCTTTAATGGGAGTGAATGCTATTTGTGGTGATACTACCTCTACAATGAAAGTGAATGAGATTTGTGATGATACTACCTCTACAATGAAAGTAAATGAGATTTGTGATACTGATACCTCTAAAATGGAAGTGAATGAGATTTGTGGTGATACTACCTCTACAATGAAAGTGAATGAGATTTGTGATGATACTACCTCTACAATGAAAGTAAATGAGATTTGTGATACTGATACCTCTAAAATGGAAGTGAATGAGATTTGTGGTGATACTACCTCTACAATGAAAGTGAATGAGATTTGTGATGATACTACCTCTACAATGAAAGTGAATGAGATTTGTGATACTGATACCTCTAAAATGGAAGTGAATGAGATTTGTGGTGATACTACCTCTACAATGAAAGTGAATGATATTTGTGATGCTGATAGCTCTGTAATGGGAGTGAATGAGATTTGTGATGCTGATAGCTCTATAATGGGAGTGAATGATATTTGTGATGCTGATAGCTCTATAATGGAAGTGAATGAGATCTGTGATGCTGATAGCTCTATAATGGGAGTGAATGAGATTTGTGATGCTGATAGCTCTATAATGGGAGTGAATGAGATTTGTGGTGTTGATACCTCTATAATGGAAGTGAATGATATTTGTGATACTGATACCTCTAAAATGGAAGTGAATGAGATTTGTGATGCTGATAGCTCTATAATGGGAGTGAATGAGATTTGTGATGCTGATACCTCTGTAATGGAAGTGAATGATATTTGTGATACTGATACCTCTAAAATGGAAGTGAATGAGATTTGTGATGCTGATACCTCTAAAATAGAAGTGAATGAGATTTGTGATGCTGATACCTCTATAATGGAAGTGAATGATATTTGTGATACTGATACCTCTATAATGGAAGTGAATGATATTTGTGATACTGATACCTCTATAATGGAAGTGAATGATATTTTTGATGCTGATACCTCTATAATGGAAGTGAATATTTGTGATACTGATACCTCTATAATGGAAGTGAATGATATTTGTGATGCTGATACCTCTATAATGGAAGTGAATGATATTTGTGATACTGATACCTCTATAATAGAAGTGAATGATATTTGTGATACTGATACCTCTATAATGGAAGTGAATGATATTTGTGATACTGATACCTCTATAATGAAAGTGAATGAAATTTGTGATGCTGATACCTCTGTAATGGAGGTGAATGATATTTGTGATACTGGTACCTCTTTAATGGAAGTGAATGATATTTGTGATGCTGATACCTCTATAATGGAAGTGAATGATATTTGTGATACTGATACCTCTATAATGGAAGTGAATGATATTTGTGATGCTGATACCTCTATAATAGAAGTGAATGATATTTGTGATACTGATACCTCTATAATGGAAGTGAATGATATTTGTGATACTGATACCTCTATAATGGAAGTGAATGATATTTGTGATGCCGATAGCTCTGTAGTGGAAGTGAATGAGGTTAATGAAGCTAATACCTCTATAATGGAAGTGAATGAGATTTGTGATGCTAATACCTAAATAACGGAAGTGAATGCGATTTGTATTAGAAAATTACAAGTCAAATAAATTCCATGGAAAATCCAAGGTGACACCAAAACATTTAAATTACAAAACAATTCTGTAAAACAATTCTATACAATGTAATATACCAAAGACTGAACATGCAGGAAATACATTGAGATATTTATGTATAAAGAAAGTTAATATGAAAGGAATGTGGGCTTATGTACAATAATTTGTTGACAATAAACAAGTATACAATAGGAGTCTTATTCAAATATGTATATATAAGCAGTGCATGTATTTATGTGACAAATGCATATGCAAATAAACATAATTAACAAGAATATAAACAGATGAGCCAATAATACACAAGTGAAATGCTGAAAATTAATGACAAACTAGACACCCCAACAGCCCAGAAATAATGAAGTTATGAATATGATTCCTGCCAGCCTGTAGAAAACAATAGAAGGAGGGCAGTATCAGATGAGACAACAGATCAGTTGCTATCTTCATACTGAAGGCTGGCTACAGATTAGACATATCAACCAAACAATATGCAGCCAGAGAAACAATACAACTAAACTTAACAGATCACAAAGTAACATCACCTGTAAGCTCACTCTAGAGTATGGGGATACAACCAAGATTGGTTCCACCAGAAATCCAAAACTAAAGAACTGTAAGGGCCTCAAAAGTGATATTTTGTGTAGCAGATTATTTTACATGATATGGTCACCAGTCTCATAACAATCAGATCGTATAAAACACTTATAGAAGGACAATATAATTAAAATGGGGTTAGCCATATTAAGTTTATGAACAAGTTATTAATAACAGGATTAAAAAAAGTAAAATTTAGATATAAATTACAAAAACAATGCGAATGGAAAGCATGAACATTGTTGCCACACAATCCTCATCAATAATTCAGTAGCATGTCCTTTGCAGAACCTCGCTCCCATAACAATATTCCGGAAAACTTCTTGGTCATAAACAAGATGCCCTATGACCGATACACCCATCTGAAGATCATCTGCCACATTCTGCACTCATCTTCTCTTTGGCCTTCCTCTTCCTCTCTTCCCAGGCATATACCCCTTCATTATTGTTCTCTTCAAACTTTCATGACATTTCAAGTGACCAAAATATTTAAAATTTCTTTGTTTTATCGTCTTTAGTAACCAACCTTCTTCAATATTCAGATCTTGCATTTGTTTTTTTGTATTCAAGATATTCTTAGAACCGGTCTATAACATTTATATTCAAAGGCATTTATGCACTGTTCAGCTTGTTTAGTCAATGTCCAGGTCTCACAGGCGTATGTTGCAATGGGAAAGATGCATTCTCTAAAAAATCTAATTTTTGTAGGTCTATCTGTCCCACACCACAATTTATTCAGTTTTAGTTTCTGAAGAGCAACATATATCTGTCTTTTAATTTCTTTCATTGTGTCACCATTGTTGGTAATTAATAACCCACAATATTTGGTTTTCCACCACCACCTATTTTCCTCATAAACATATATTTCTTTCTCTATATTAGTTTTATCTGTACGCATTATCTTTGTTTTTGCTGTGTTGAAATATAAGTTATGATTTTCCCTATTATTTTGGGTTGAGGGTGTTCGTTTTCCTATACTGTTATCAACAACAATAATAGTCAGCAAGACTGTCAGTAGACACACAAAGGTTGCAGTTCTGAGCTGATCAACCACATTGATTTGTCTCTATTTGTTAAAGAGAAATGAGAAAATCAATGTATATAATGCAGAGACAATAATAAATATTTTTTCACATATCCTTTACAGCAGGACATCGCTGTCAACAGCAGCATCTTTCAGCTGTATGTTGATTTCTTGGCAAGATTACACTCAGTAGTTTGCCATTGCTTTCTGAGCGGCCAGCTCAGTTATCCCGCAAGTCACCAGCGGGGGTCGAACCGCTCCCAGCTCTCGCCCACTACGAGACTCTGCATGATAAACGGGATTACGGAGAGAAAGTGTTGTAACCCACCGGCCAGAGAGACCGGCAATAATAAATATACTAATCAATTATTAACATAAAAAAGAAGACTGAGAACAGAGCTGCTTAAGAATAGCTCATGGACGTAGCATCAACGAACAATACATGTTTGAATAATGAAGACACTAACAATAGAATGCACAATTTATAGCCTGGCGGTTCCAAATGTTGCTGTATATAGTTGGGGGCGGGGTTGGGGTGAGCGCCCAACCTTGCATAAATACCCCAATGACTCGTGCATCCATCACCTATGCAGCAAAAGTCCAACTCCTGGCCTTCACGTGGCGGAACTGTTTTAACTAACAGGAGAAGGGGAGGTGGCGAGTCACTGGCACCGAGAAATAACCAGAATTTTCTAGATGCGTATGCACATAAATGCATGCGCAGACACGTGTGTGTGTGCCTACACACCTAAACTCGAGTAAGACCACAGCAAAGGAAAGGTGCTGAAGACGGAGGCAACCAACCAGGAGGTACACAACAGAAATCAGGATGCCACGCAATCACGCGTATTTAAATATGTCGACTATTGGTAAATGTTATGGTGCTCGTCCTGCTTTGGACCTCCAGGCAGGTGCAGTGCCGGGCCCTATGTCTCGAAAGGGTCCAACCACAACTACAGGAGGTCCTTCTCAGATGTCCTGTGGAGCCAAGGGACCTGAGAATAGAGCGTCTGGCCATACCCAACAAAGATTAAAAATAATGCACTGGAATACGGAGGGAGTCAGCAACAAAAAAATAGAACTAGAAAACATCTTGGACCATGAAAAAGTAAGCATATGTTGCTTGCAAAAAAACTCACCTCAACGAAAATATAGCCTTAAAAATCAGAGGCTACCAATGTTACCGATCTGACCAAAAGGACAGGCGAAAGGTTGGGATACTGACCCTTGTAAAAAAAAATAACATCACTGCTTCTCAAATTGAAGTTTACATTGAAGGGGCTGAGAATCAGAAACTTAAATTTAAGACAGGCAATACAGACCTTCATCTGATCAATTACTACTGTCCAAGTTACCACTTACAGGCACTGGACACACTACCACTAAAAGAAAAAATGATTGCGTGTGGCGACTTCAACAGCCACTCGCAGAGCTGGGGCTGGGGAGCTGATCACATGGACCAGAGACGAGAGAGACTGGAAGACTGACAGGATGAGAATAGATTCATCTTGATTCCGCAGAAGTTGGATGTGTCGGCCTAACGGCGCAAGAACGCAACTCTGCTGTAAACAGGCACAACGCAATCACGTCTGGAAAAAAACTCAGGATGAACGCAGCAGAAGAAGAAGATTCATCTTGATTAACAAGTCGTCCGACCCACATACTTTCTACTCAAGATCATGGCACACTACAACTACACCTGACCTGGCTTTTCATTCACCAGACCTGGAGTGGCACATTACACGAATTGTTGGGAAACAACTTGGTGGCAGTGACCATCGGCCAGTCTTTCTAACTGTAGAAAATGAGCTTGTAAGTGAAAGCAGCACCCTCTTGAGGTGGAACTACAAGAAAGCAATGTGCAAGCATCGCACCAGCATAATGGTTAGAAACCTGAACACTGAGAAAGACATAAATGAAGTAGTTGAAGAGTTTGGGAAATGCATACTACAGGAAGCATGAGAAACAGTACCAAGAGGAGCCCGTAAACATGATAAACCTTACTGGAGTAGTGAACTGGAACAGTTGCATAATGATGTGGAAGTGTGTAGAAAGCAAACAGAGGCCAAACCCAGCCAAGAACACCACAATAAATACCAGCACGCAAAAGTCAAATTTCAAAGGGCCAAGCTGCAGGCTAGACAGAAAAGCTGGCAGGAGAAAACAGTCTCTGAACTTTGAAAGAGACACAAGGAAATTGTGGAAGCTAATAAAACAACGATGAGGGCACAGGGAGAAACTCAAAAATTGCACTACATAAAGACGGACACATCCTAACAGGAAAGCAAGCAGCTGACCATATTGCAGACTCATTCGCACAAGATAACAATATCGACATTAATCCAGAGATACAACAAGAGATTCAAGAGAAATGGCAACATATAGGACAGAATGAAACAGTATATGAGGTTCTGGAGGCACCTATCACAATCAGCGAATTGGGGCTCGCCATATCGAAACTGTAAATGAGAAAGTCACCAGGAGCTGATGGTATCTCCATTGAAATGATCAGGGACCTAGGAACAGAGGCCAAAGCAAAGCTGTTGCAGATCTTCAATAACAGCTGGACCTTAGGCAGTATTCCACAAGCCTGGAGAGAAGCAATCATGATACACCTTTTAAAATCAGGAAAAGATAAGTTCCATTACCTCCAGCTACAGACCAATTAGCCTCACCAGCTGTCTCTGCAAAACAAAGGAGCATATCGTCAATCACAGACTACAGTGGTACATTGAAAGTAAAAACATCCTTGTGCCACAGCAGGCTGGCTTTAGGCAGTGCTACTCTATGGAAGATCAGACAACCCAGCTTTCTCAAGAAATTGAGGATGCATTCCAAGAGAATAAGCTGGTGCTTGCTACATGGATAGATTTGAAAAAAGCCTTTGACAAAGTCTGGTAAGAAGGTCTGATGAAGAAACTGAGAAACTGCAAAGTCAATGGAAGAATGTACAAATGGGTGAAAGCATACTTGCACAACAGAAAAGCCAGAGTCCAGATAGATGGATTCAAGAGCAAGAAAGTACTACTGCGCCACGGTGTTCCCCAGGGCAGAGTCTTGTTCCCCCACACTTTTTCTAATCTTCATCAATGATCTTGTTGCTAATCTATCGCATGGAAATAAAGCGGCAATGTACGCTGATTACTTGGTTCTATGGAGCACAAATGAACATGCATCAGTGGCCACCAGATTGCTACAAAGAGCTGTTGATGCATTTGTTGCATGGGCAAATAAATGGTGTGTCAGCATAAACACTGATAAGTGTCTTACGCTCACACAGTCCTCTTAGTTTTATGCCCTTATCCAAGAAGACTAGGTGTCCAATCTACTACACCAAGATCAGAGGAAAATATACTATCAACTTCCTTATTTGAAAAAAGTCCACCACAAGATTCATATACGTCTACATGAGTCACAAGCAGACATCAGATATCTCAGCCATTCCTTTCCCAGATGTTCTTTTGACACCCCCTCATATATACATCCAAATTAATAAGAATAGTTCCAAGATATGTTATGAAAGTTAATAACCCTTAACATTAAAGTTATCCCTTTCACCAAACAGTAAACATATGTAAAATGATTAGTTACAACAAATCATATTATGAAACGTAATAAAATTACCATTTACCAATCAACAAACACACATGATATGATTAGTTCCAACAAATCACTGGGTATGATTAGTTCCAATATGTCATGTTATGAAAGTTAATAAAATACCCATTCACCAAACACATGTGATATGGTTAGTTCCAACAAATTATATAAAAGTGGATAAAAAACCCTTTCACCAAACACATGAGCTACAATTAGTTCCAACATATCACATTATCAAAGATAATAAACAACTCTTTCACCAAACAAAAATGATACAATTAGTTCCAATATTTCACATCAAAGTTAATAAAATACTCTTTCACCAACCAGCAAACATGCGTAATATAATCTCAATAAAGGCAAAGGATTAAACAAGCTACAACAATAGGTAAATCCTGAACACATACCACAGAATCTGATGGTATCGCTGGACAATTATAAAGGCCAGGAGTAAGGAAACTACAACAATAGGTCACAACAATTTACGCATATCAAGTGATATAAAAATGAATAGTAACTATCCTGATAACATGAGAATCCTTATGAAAGTTCATTGTAAATATAACAACCGTTGTAAATGATATAGTTTATCACAACCATAAGGACATGTTTATTTTTTGCAGATGTATAGAAACAACTCTAGGCTATGCAGTCACAATGAAATAAAGAATAGATTAGTTACATTTCAAGAACATTTCTGTCCTCTGCTTCAGACACACATAATCGTTTAATTAGCGGCTTACTTTACTGAAATCATGCCATGTTAATAAGCTGTCCACTAAATAAGCAGCAAACAATTAGATTATGGTTTATTTGAGGTTTTTGGCCTGAAGAAGAGGAATGTCCATGATATGTAGCTACTATTCTGTTATTTTAACGTGACTAAATGGATCAGAGTTTTTCATATAGATATATAATGGAACAGTCATAATCAATAGTTGGTTTATTGTGCTGTTGCTTTCGCATATCACATTTCAATAGGGCATTTTGTGTATTGAGTCTTGAGTGTCTACTCTTGTTATTGCTACAACATTGACTGCTCTGCTGTTCTTGGATTGGCTCCCTGTATCCTGTTTTACTCAGGTATTCTCAACAAGCATGGGAGATCTAGTGATATACCACATGGCAGAAACAACTGTCGGTGTGTATATTGGATCTTCGTCATATTGTGAAGATCATCAACACGAGGGCAATGATGAATGGCAGGCCAGTAGCTTGCAGGGCAGTGCAGCCACACTCAGAGACATCTTCCTGTACAAGAAACCAAAACACATGATATCAACAATTTCCTAGAGAGTACTGTAACACTGCACAAAAACAAAGATCCTTTCCACACATTGAAGTGATATGAGAGTTGACAGTTTTAACATACATATATTTTGATTACAGGTTGTCAGAGTTATGTTCTCCATACAAGATAACTGTACATTTATTGCAAAATGAATGTCATAATTACTGTGATATGTGAGTTACTCTGTCTACATCACAGTATAATATTTTGTTAACCCAGCATAAAATGGGTACCAGAACATGTCTTTTTAAGTAAAGGCGACCAGTGTGATATTGAATACATTACCCTTGAGTGATATTGAATACATGACCACTTGAGTGATATTGAATACATTACCCTTGAGTGATGGTTGATCAATACACATATGTGGCTAACACCCTATGCCCAATAAATAAAAAATGTTGCATTACAGCCTGGGATTCTGAGATAAGTAGCAACATTATGTTTTAATTTTCATTTTCTCTTCATTGTTCTCATTGTTTCATCTTTTTATTCTTCCTATCCTTATGCCTTAGTGTAGTCACCAGAGGATCTTCTCCGTGACTATATGTTGTGTTTTGTGTACATATTTGTTTCCTGATGAAGGCTAGTCACAGCAACATCCTTGTATTGTTCATAATTCTGTTCTGTAAAGCTGCATTACTATGTGTTATTTTATATTGTTAACACATAACATAAAGAGTGAATATACCCACAAAAACAGTAACACATATAGTGATCAAGAACACATAAACACACAAACATGCACATAACTAAAAATTTTCCAATTCCAATTCCAATTTTCGAAAAGAAAAAAAAATTCCAAATTTGGTCTCGTCTAACCTGCCTCCTCAGTTTTAGTTATTGTTGAGATCCGTGGTTTATGTGGGTATTTTTTACCCTGTTTCTTATCTTGTGCGCTCTTACGAGTAAGTCCCGTCTCAGACTGGGTATGTAAGTGTGTGTGTGACGTCAGCTGGGGGATTGGTCGGTGGCTGTCCTTTGTTCCCGTCTCCTCTGATTGTTTGTTTTGTTAGTGAAGGCTCCTGGCTTGACTGATTGCATTCCTTATAAGGACTTTTTATTTGGTATTTTTGCCTCCTGTTTTGTGTATTGCCTGTAGAAGCTTTTCAATGTTATTTTCCTCCTTGCGCCTTTTGTCACTTTCACGTCTGAGTTCTTGCTGTCTTTCGATTACTTCCTCTGTGGTCAGCCATGGGACGATCTCTCCATCATCTATATAGCACTCGAGGTCAGCCGCAATGTCATAGTGTGACTCAGGGTATTCTATCGGTTTCCCCCTTAGTTTCTTGGGCTTCTTCTTTTCTTTTTCTTCCTATCGCCTTTTGAATTTCTTTTTCCTGAGTAACTGTTGCCTTCCCTCTCTTTTTGCTGCTTCTATGCACTCCTCTAAGGTAGGTCCTGGGGACCACTCCGTGCCATTGTCCAGGAGCTCATTTCGGTTTTATTTGGGTGTCTGGCGGGATATTGGTTTCCCCTTGAGTTTCTCGGGCGTTGTGGTAGGGCTGCTGTCTTTATCTTGCGGTTTTGGTTTGGTTGGGTTTTCTCTCGCAGTTTGTCTGTGTTCTCTTGTATGGCTTCTGTTGGTTTGTTTCGAATTAATTTCTTTTCAGCTTTCAGCAGCTCTCTCTCCGTTTTAATGGTGCGTAGCATTTCTTCGTTTTCCTTCTCCATCTCGGCCGTATGTTCCACTTCTTGCTTGATGTTTTGCTGGATCTCCTTTATTTCAGCAAGCAGCTTTTCATTGTCGCTGGTCAGTGCTGGTGTTTGAAGTCGCTTGATTTGCTTCTTTAGCTCATCTATCTGGCCTTGCAGTTGAGCTTTTTCCACTTGTGAGATGCCCGTGGCTGTCTCGCAGTTACGCATTGCATCCTTATATGGAGTCTTTGTGGTGATGGCGAGCTTTAAGACGTCTCTGTGTCTTTGAAGGTATGGACAGCCCAAGTATCTTGCTCTATGATTGCCCAGGCAGTTGGCGCACTTTCTTTTGTTGTTGGGTGCTCAGAAGTCCATGTCCAGCTTGGCCAGCAGACACTCCCTGAAGGCGTGGTGATCGATGCAGTACCGGCAGATTTTCATCTTACTGCGACATGCTGCTCTGCTGTGGCTGGCCCTCTGGCATGTGGAACATTGATTGACTCTTGGGATGAATCTCTCTGTCTGTTGTATTTTCTTGTTGATTGTTACTAAGGTCAGCATCTCACTGCCCTCTGTCATCACCACCGCCAAGGTTGTAGGAATCTTGGAGTAGGTGAGGAGCCACCCCGCCTTCAAGAATCAGATGTGGAGATTCTCTTCTTGTAGCTGCTTCAGAATTTGTTCATCTGTCAGCTCCATTTGGATACGCTTGACAACCCACTTGCTTGTCGGTGAATCGGTGTTTCTGACTCTGGTGTCTTTCTCCTCTCTCTGCTTCTCAGTAGGTTTGGCTCTTGTTTGTGGTGGGTTGTCATCGTCCTTCCTCATGGTAGCTTCGTTAGAGGTTGCTTGAGGTTCTTGTTGTTTGCTGCAGCTCGCAGGTAGATTCTCTCTGCTCATCTTCTTGTCAGCTCCCATGCTGCACATCTTGGATGCCACGTGTCTTTTGGTGTTCTTAGTTTAGTTTAGTTTAGTTTAGTCAATGGATCAACATCATGGCACACGGGTGTAGCCCATAAGTGCTCAGTTCTCCTAACTCAAACCTGAGTCTGGAGAAACTCAGCTCAGTGCATGAACTCCACAGCACCAGTGAGGATCCTGAAATACTTTGGATAGATTTTTAACACAAAATTTTTGCCCGGACAGCACCGTTAGGCTACTCTTTTTCGATTTCCAACTGCCAAGGTATTTTTTACGTGCGCAACAATACACACGGGCGTCCGATCTCACTACCCAGAGACTGGGGGAAATTTTATTACTAGAAGTCCACGTGAAAAAATCCCGGCCCTCACCGGGGCTTGAACCCGGGACTTCCAGCACTCAAGGCGGACACCATACCTCGAGACCACGCAGCCCCCTTGTGTTCTTGCCACGTGTCATTTTCCCCTGTATCAGGTTGCTTGACTTGTTCAGGTGACTTGTCTTGTTGCACGCGCGCATGGATGACGCAAACGATGATAATTTAACATGAGAGAAATTAGACATAAATAGTTAAAATTCTGTTGGGCACATGATGAGAGGAAATAAACTAGAAAACTTAGTGACAAATGGCCACCTACCCTTGGATCATAATTGAAGCATGTGGTAGGAGGTACTCTCTTTCTGGGATTCTGAGCCATCTCACACACAATGTCCTCCTCCTCGGTCTCACTCAACTCTTTGGGAGCCTGGGATATGGGCTGGTAGAGCTCACCGCATTCTTCACAAGGTTTGTCTGTCACCACAAGGAGTAGGTTGGTCAAGTTCAGCTTCACAGCGACCAGGTTTCTGGAGGCAGGACACAAGGTAATCAGTATTCATTTGATCCCAGCCAGTGGTTTGATTAACCCACTCAGCCATAGCTCTTTACATCTGGAATCCCAGTAATGCTACTTTAACCCATTCTGTCCTAACCTCTTAATTTAGCTCTATCCTAGGCAGTTGTTACTTTAACCTATTTTACCCCAACTGTAATTTAGCTCTATTCTAAGCAATTGTTACTTTAACCTATTTTGCCCCAACTTTAATTTAGCTCTATCTTAGGCAGTTGTTACTTTAACCTATTCTGTCCTGACTGTTAATTTAGCTCTATCCTAGAAAACTACATTATTCCATTCTGAACAAGCTGTAATTCAGCTCCTTATATCCCAGGCATTTATGAACTTTGAGCTCTTTCTCACCCACATAGTTTTTCCTGGAGCAGAAAGAATTACATACAACAAATCACCAGCTCTCAGATGCCATTTAGTCATACTGGGTTATGGTAATAGGACTACACTGTTGCTGAACAAACAGCACCTGAGGGATAATATTGTCAGAATCATGTTGGTTGCTTTTACTTTCTCAGGGAAACCCCTGGTAACCATTTTATTTGTTGTTGTTGTTGTTGCATTGGCTCACTTTGAACTCAAACATAGTCCATAAACGTGCTACTACTTCTGGTAATTTTTTCTATTGGGGAGCGCACTGGACTGATTTTGCGTGTCGATTAGCTTTCCCTATTACCAGTGTCCCTTGCCATCAGGCGATTCCACTCTAACTTCTGAAGTACTTGTAATTTACGGATGAGAAGTCAACATTTTAGTCCAACCGACTGGTGTTGAACCATCAGCACACTGGAAGTTTAAGAGCAAGTGCTCTCATCCATTCAGCCATGTTGATCTACAACCATGTAATGAGACTGATTAGACCCCAAACACTCTTTTCACTTCCACACACAGAAGCCACAAACAATGTGTTGCACAATTTATTTTCTGGCATATTTCGTTGCATCTTTTCAGGTGCATACTCCTGAGTTATATATCATATGAAATGAATAAATGAATAATACTTAAGCTGAAACAATTAAAACATAGTCACAGGTATTGTTGAAATATTGTTCAAATAACATCTGGTATCCCTATGGTAATTTCAAATTTACAACAAACTCCCTCTGTTTGCACAAAACTGGCTGGAATCGCCTAATTGCTAAAGCCTCACCATATTTGAGCAATTTTTTTATTGTTTGCCGAATAGTTTACAAACGCTTTTTATTTGCTCACTGTGAGACCATATTTTATAGTTGTTGAGTTATAGCCTTTCGACCGCACAGTGATTCATGAAGACTGATAAACCTCTCTTATCCACCCACACTGGAATATATTCAGCTTCTTGATTTGCTAATTGTCTTTCCTTTCTACCTATGTAAGTTGCTTGGCAATTACAATGGAATTGATAAATGCAGTTTGATTTGGTGTACGAAGACAAGGCATAATGAAACAAATACATTATTGACTTTTAACAACAGTGAGCCAAACATTCTTTCCTGCTGATAAATGATTAGATGTAAAACCAGCCCGATACACACGCCATCTGTGAAAGTATCAGTGGAAATAGACACTGGCTTGGCTAATGGAGATTTGGTGACCATAACTGATGTTGTGATGAATCCTGTCCAGGACTACACATTTTGCATATAGCGAGACTGCAGAAGTGCCACAGAAATTCTTCATGATGATGGTAGACTATCAACATACACACGTCTTGCACTCCGCATGGACAGCTCATGAGCTTGTTTGGAATTACTGTGTCTCTGTTGTTTCACTGGGATGGAGCCACATCATCCTCTGTTCTATCAGGTCACACAAGAGCAAACTACTTGTACAGCCAAGCTCAGACATTGTCAACAACTGGTCTGGATGTAATCATCATCATCCTGAGGTCTGTTTTGTGCAGATCTTCGCCCCCACAACAGTTTTTCAAAATACCTCTTTATCATAAGCCAGATGTCCTACCTATGTTTCTGTCACATGTCAATTATATACCACATCTTAAATCCATCTCTGTTGTGGTATTCCACTTTTCCACTTCCCTAATATATTTCCCTCCATAATTATCTGTTCTAGGCTTCACATCTTTTTACATGCTCGGTGTATTATAAAGGGTGTTTGTAAAGTCTCACTACACTTTGTATGTACAACAAATTTGAAAAATGAAGTACATGATGTCACAACAAAAATGTGCTCCACAGTTCATCATGAAGCAATATGCAGCAATGGCTGTCATCTGCTGGAGTAATTCTTTCCACTCCAAACAGAATGGTGTTATCAATGGAAGAAAGAATTTTTTTCTAATTTGTTCTACATACAAAGTGTAGTGAGAATTTACAAACACCTAGAATATACAAGTAATAGTGAAATAATACAATGAATCCAGATGATATTATAATTGATGATGTTCACAATGTGACTGTATAAACAAGCAGTTTACCGAGTACAGTTTTGGCATCTTATAGTATCTGTGAAGTCACTGACATGTTCATTCATATAGAACTGAGTAATGGCCTCCACACATTCTTTTTCCTTGTCTTCATCATCATCATCATACTGAGCTATTAAAAATGCAAATATATTTTCAATGTTAGAGTCCATACATTGTAAGCTTAAAAAACATTATTGCAGGATTGAAAATTCTTTAAAATTGTACACAACTATTTCAAATTCTAAACAACTGTGGCTGAAAATTATTAGACAGTGACAGCTGCAGCAGCTCTATGTTCTATAAGAGTGACTAAACAATGGTAAACACAGTAATTAGATAAAGACTGGTTATAGTCATGAATCTTAAAGTTGAGCAGTATAGTAATATAGTCATGAATAGTTGAGCAGGTATGGTAATATAGTCATAATCTTAAGTTGAACAGGTATAGTAATATAGTCATGAATCTTAAGTTGAACAGGTATGGTAATATAGTAATGAATCTTCAATTGAGCAGTATGGTAATATAGTCACAAATCTTAAGTTTAGCAGTATGGTAGTAGTCATGAATCTTAAGTTGAGCAGGTATGTAATATAGTCATAAATCAAGTTGAGCAGATATGCAAATATTGTCAAGAATTTTAATTTGAGCACTTTGGTATCATGGTCATGAGTCTTAAGTTTAGTAGTATGGTAATATAGTCATGAATCTTAAGTTCATAAGATTAGTCTAGTTTAGTTTATTTTAGTCAATGGATCAACATCACAGCACACGGGTGTAACCCATAAGTGCTCCATTATCCTCCTAACTCAAACCTGAGTCTGGAGAAACTCAACTCAGTGCACAAACTCTGTAGCCACGGCGAGGAACCTTAAATACTTTGGGTAGATTTTTAACTAAAAATTTTGCCCGGGTAGCGCCGTTAGGCTACTCTTTTTCAATTTCCAACTGCCAAGGGATTTTTTACATGCGCAACAATACACACGGGCTCCAATCTCACTACCCAGAGACCAGGGGAAATTTTATTACTGGAGGTCTACGTGAAAAGGTCCCGGTCCTCACCGGGGCTTGAACCCGGGAGCTCCAGCACTCGAGGCGGACACCATACCTTGAGACCACACAGCTCCCCTTCATAAGATCATTCATAGTTCATAAGATATGGTAATATAGTCATGAATAGTTGCCTTTAATCAATTTATGCAAAACACGTCTATCACAGATTATTCAAGTAACATCCACTCATGCAAATGATGACTTAAAATAACCAGGGTTCTTAACTTTTCACTAAACATTAAAGGGTCTTTGGTCATGAGTTCGATCTGCTTAGGGACAAATTAGAATTTTAAAAATGGACCTGGGCTCCTAGTTTGACCCAGCCTAAAATGGGTGCTAGGAAATGTCTTGGGAAGTAAAGGTGACCAGAGTAATACTGACCACATCACTCATAGAGTGCTGATTGGTCTATACAAATATACCCAATACACCTAAGGAATATAAGAGAGACCTTTACTTGTGACTTACTATATAAAAGAGCCATTTACTTTACCAATATACATCCATTAGGCAGTATACTTTAGCACAATACATCCATTAGGCAGTATACTTTACCACAAATCCATTAATCAGTATCTGTGATGGGATGAACTTAATCTGTTCAAGTGAGTGTAAACTTAACGTTCAATGTAAACATGAACTTACCAAAGACTTGAGAGCTGGGAGTGGTCAACCAGCTGTAGATTACAGGACAAGAACACAGTTAAATAAACTACAATTTTTATAACAAACACGACACAATAAACAATCATACAACTCTTGCAGACTAAGCAAATCAACATAATAAAGTAAAACAGACAATTTTTGGTTTCACCAAACTAAAAGGATAGATTTAGAAAAACCGGCATATGCCAAGTAAATCCAAGATGTACAAAAATAACACTCTGAGATTATTCCAAGATAGGATGTAGGCACACTGAAATTAGATAAACAAGAAATTAAAATAGTAGACTGCAACATCATTAAGTTAAAATAGAAACCACATTTTAGCACACAGATTATAGGGTTTAGGAAAATGAAGAAGAAGAAAAAGGAGGAGATAAAGGTGGTGGAAGAGGAGAAGAAGAAGAGGGAGAAAAGGAATGAACAAAAGAAGAACAAATGATCGTGAATTTTATTTCCAAAGGGTCACAAATTGGGCATGCAGGCTCGTCTTACATTTGGCCCTTCCAATCACTCATTTATTGCACATCAATTATCTACTGAGCATGTTACATTCACATGGAAAATAAAAACATTGTCGAATGAATGTTGTGAACAAAAACAATGCATATTACAGGCAGGCAGACACACATACACACACACATGCATAATCACATACATATATACTTGCATACACACATCATTTACACAAACTCTAACAGTTATGCATCCACCCACTCAATAATACACAAATACACACTCCCTCGCTTACACAAATACTCACTCCCTCGCTTACACATATACCAACTGAAGATAACAAAGAAGTACCATCAGAAGTAGAAGAAGAAGACAATGATGGAGACAAAGACAATAATGGAGAAGAAGAAGAAACAAAAGAAGTACTACTACAACAAACAAAGCTTTTATTCCTGTGTAACATTTAACACTATCTGTTCTAGGCAGTTGCTAATTTAACTGATGACTCCCCAAGCATCCAGCCATGCCTGCATTAGTTTACACAACCAAACGGATTTCAGTTTTATTGTTAGCACTTAACAGATTAGTGCCATGGGATGATTAATTGTCTTAAGCGACTTCCCTATTCTGCCATGGGCTTATATAAAGTAGTTTTCTTATGCAACCCTCTTTAATTTGATATTTAATACAACATGTCTGCTACCATATTAACTTTTAAGTAATATCTGTGATACAACCCCAGCTTCCCATTTCCCATCATCCATTTTTGTGAGGTCCAAATGTACTTGTTGTTTGGCACTGAATCTGTTAAAAGGGATTTAGTGATATCTACAACTGTAATGCGCACATAGCATAGTTAATAGTAGTAGGCCTCTTTCAGTCCTGAAGGACTATAGAGTTGTGCCGCTTGGGAGGTGCCTGGCAGCACCGCTGGTGACTGTATAGTCCAATGCAAGACTGACAATCTCTGTCACAGTTTCCGCATCTGTAAGACGAGGCAAGTCCCGCAGTAAGTGACTGTATTTTAAGCCTGTGCCGCCTATCCTCAGTTTGTTGGATCAGATTGCGCTCAAAGAGCACCAGTCCGTTTCGTACATCTCTTCTCCAGGAGCATCTGTCTGTTGCAACTCTTTCCCATGTGTCTGGATCTATTCTAAGGGTTTTCATATCTTGTTTGCGCACACCGGTCTCATTGGCTAAGGGCTTGCGAACGCGGTTTGTGAGCCCGTGTACCCAGGTTCGAAACACAGCGGTGCTTTTTTTTTTGTTGAAAAAGGTATAAGGGCCGGTCGTTCAGAAAGCAATGGCAAACTACTGAACGTAACACTTGCCTAGTACATCAACACCAGCTGAAAATGCTGGTGTTGACTGCAACGTCCCGTAAGGGATACACAACAAAATTTTTTTTTTACACACATCCCTATATCGCATTTGGGGTCTTCTGGTTGGCCTCTTTCCTGTGGCTAGTTCTCCGTATAGGAGATCTTTGGGAATACGTTCATCCTCCATTCGAGATATGTGGCCCAGCCACCGGAGGCGTCTCTGCTTGAGGAGGGTGTGCACTGTGGTAATATCTGCTCTTTCAAGCACCTGTTTGTTTGTTATGTGGTCTTTCCATGTTAAGCCCAGGATACATCTCAGACTTATCACGCCGGGAAGATTAACCCGGTCAACAAATGCCCGCAGAGGTCGGATGTGTCAGCCTAACAGCGCAAGAACGCAGCTCTGCTGTGAACAGGCACAACGCAATCACGTCCGAAAAAAACTCCGGACGAACGCAGAAGAAGAAGAAGAAGAAGAAGAAGAAGAAGAAGAAGAAAAAGAAGAAGAAGAAGAAGAAGAAGAAGAAGAAGAAGAAGAAGAAGAAGAAGAAGAAGAAGAAGAAGAAGAAGAAGAAGAAGAAGAAGAAGACATCTCACATGGAAGGAATTCAACTTCCTTTCCTGTCTTGTGTACAGGGTCCAGGATTCAGACCCATAGAGTAGTGTGTTAACAACACAAACTTTATACACTTGAGCTTTTGTACGCTCTGTTAGTCTCTTATTCTCCCAAACTCTTTTAGCTAGCCTGGAAAATCTTGTGGCTGCCTTTCCAATGCATCTGTCGATTTCTGTCTCTAATGAAAGATTATCTGATATTGTCGACCCCAAATACACAAACTCGTTGACGACTTTCAATTCGTAATTATACATTTTGATTGACGGAGGCGCACCAGCATCTTGTTCCATCACCTGTGTTTTATTTAGGCTAATGGTGAGCCCAAAGTCTTTGCAGGCGGCTGCAAAACAATCTATGAGCCTTTGGAGATCTTCTGCTGTATGAGTAGTCAGTGCTGCATCATCTGCAAAAAGTAGTTCTCTTACGCTATCTTGATCTTATTTTGGTCTTTGCCTTGAGTCTTGATGGGTTAAAAAGTTTGCCATCAGATCTTGTGTGGAGGTATATACCTTCAGTGGCAGTCCCAAATGCCTGCCTTAAGAGAACGGCGAAGAAGATAAAGAGTGTAGGAGCAAGCACGCAGCCCTGCTTTACTTCGCTGCTGATGCTGAATGACTGGGATGTTGAGCCGTCAAATAAAATGGTCCCCTGCATGTTTTCGTGGAATGATTTCATGAGACTAAGAAGGGTGGGTGGACATCCAACCTTTTCAAGAACCTTAAAAAGGCCGCTTCTGCTCACGAGGTCAAATGCCTTTGTGAGGTCGATGAAGGCAATATATATTGGCTTCCTCTGTTCTCTGCACTTCTCTTGGAGCTGCCGGAGTGAGAAAATCATATCGATGGTGGACCTGTTGGGTCTAAATCTGCACTGCGATTCGAGGTACCATAGTTAATATACATATACCATGTGATATTATGGGAGTCATGGTAGTGCTGTGGCTAACACGCCTGCCTACTAGCCAATAGTTACATGTTTGATTCCTCATGAAGGTGGATGTTTGAAACATTGATCTAGGCTCTCAGGTCAATGCAACCTCAAATGGGTACCAGGGGATGTTCTGGGAAGTAAAAGGTGCCAATATGACAGTTATCAGTTATCATTTATCAGTTGGGGTATCTTCATTGCACTCTGGACAGGTCCATAGGTGCTCAGATCCTTCCCGCAGCATATGCATCAGCGTCTGGTGGCTAATAGTGCTAGTTCTGTGTTGGTTGACGAGGTACCTCGTTTTCCCGATGTACCTTTTGCATCTGGCCATGCCGATTCTTACTCCCAAGTCTTTTATCCTGGACAGCGATGTGGATTCACTGACGTAAAGTCCTCTGTTCTCGCCATATCTTTATTATTATTATATATATTATTATATATTATAGACGTTAATAACATCGGCACGATCCATAGACTGGCCATCTACAGGGGGTGCAGAGCCAGCCAGTTTATCAGCCTGTTCATTTCCCTTGACTCTCACATGTCCCGGGACGAAGATGAAGGTGACTTTACGGACAACAGACTTCCACAGCGACTCAGTTCACTGTCAATGTACAGACCCAGCTTTGACCTTCTGAATCATGCTCATTGAATCACTTAGTACACACACGTTGGTATAATGCTGTGACTCCAGCCATATGAAAGCCTGTGTAACTGCCATCACCTCCATCGTCATGCTGCTCGTGGTCATAGAGTGGACACCACTTGATTCTTGAACGGTTCGGCCCGCTGAAAGGTCTGTAAATGCCCACGCACTCCTCTACTGCTTTACAACAGATCCATCTGTATAGATAAGCACTTCAGGGCTATCTGAGTGTTCATAGATAAGGGCATTAACCTCTGCATTGACAGCGGCAGGGTTCTGCTCTCTGCACTGTCTGTCAAGTGTGATAATGCAGGAGAAAGTGCACTTAAAAGCTGGAGGCACCGGCACCCATTCCTTGCCGGGGTTGATACTGGTAAGACTGCAGACCTGTCTGACGTCATCTTCCGCCCGACCCATCTATGATTCGCCCCTCTTTAGCCTGTCACCCTTTTCTCTGAATATAGCGTCATGCAGAGGGTGCTGCTCATCTGCACTTATTTTTAAGTATGCACGAGCTCTCCAGATCTTGATCCTGTGTTCCATTGTCGGGAAGTCAAGGAGGTATCTCATTGCTACACAGCTGGTGTGTCTCATGCAGCCCATAAAGATGCGCATGGCTTCGTTTTGTACCTTTTCAAGTCTTCCAATCTGTGTAGGGCTGACAGTGAGGATGGCCAGGGCATACTTGATGCGTGAAAGCACTAGTCCTTGGAACAGAAGTATTAGCAGTCTTTGCTCGATATTGGCAGTCGCCATGACTCTCATTGCTGACAAACCTTTTCGAGCTTTTGTTATGACATAATCGACATGATCTCTGAAGGACAGGCTACGATCAAGCCGCACGCCAAGATATGTCATTGACTGGGTTCTACTCAAAATGCTCCTATCCATTCTTACTGCCGGCAGGTCTGTGTTCACAATATGCTTGTTTAGGGAGAACCATGTAACCGATGCCTTTGCAGGGTTGACAAGAGCACCGGCGTCAGCACACCAAGAGGAAATTCGATCTAGTTCGTCCTGAATTTTATTTAATATGATTAATTTAATATGACATTGACCCGTCACCTATCTAGTGTCAATGGGTAAAAAAATGTGGGGTATGCACCATATCCAACAAGGTGTGAAAAGGGATCCGGCACATAAAGGAAGCTAATAGAGGGCTGTGCTGGTAATTGTCATGAGTGTTGCCAGACGAGTGTTTGAAGGCTACGTTCATCCCCGGCTGACAGAGCAAAAGACTGGCCACCTATTGCTACACGCATCCAGGTCTACAAAATGTGATGGAACTATCACATCATAGAACAAGACCAGGTTCCTGCCTCCGGACATTTTTAGTTGTAAGTTGTGAAAAGGGGTTACTTATATTGCAACTATGGAACTTAATTTTGATAAGTTTGTCTGTGTTAGGAGCCAGCATCATATCTTACAACCTATTTAATTTTTGAAAGAAACAAATGTGACCAGAAAAATGTACACCGCCTTTCCTCTGGGCATTGATTTGGAATGTGATGACAATGTAATACTCTTATACCCACGGAGGAACCATTACCAACCTAGGCCTAATCCTGGTCAGCCTGCATGTGTGGTGCTCAGACATGACCACTGGGGCATCCTAATATACCCCTCCACGTATATGAAGCTTCAGTATTAAACTTGCACACTTCATTTATTTCTGAGCTTGGAGAGAAGACAGGAGACCTCTGCAACACTATGATGTTACTTTGTTACCGGGTCAGAAAGACTAAGACTTTCAGGGGATTCACCAACAAGAACCCTCCTCCACCATTCTCTCTCGCTCTCTCTCAAAGTTCAGATGAACTGGGACAGTGAAATGCCCTGTGACAGTAACATAAGTAAATGACTATGTAAAGAAGACCCAATATATTACTATTTGATCTTAGAAATTAAAATCTCTCACACATTTTACCTGTAAATGTTGAAGCTGGTAAAGGCCCTGTAAATAAAGTGTAGACAAGAAGCAAAGTTAATGTTTTCTTTGTGTTCATTATTTGGTAACTATCTTAATTAATATATGGCCTATTCTCTGAACGTTAAAACTGAACTATATATAATAGAAACAAATGCATAATATATTCAATATAAAATTAATAGTTGCCAAAAATACAATTAAACACAAAACAAGGACAATAACACCAATCCCTGCATCATTGCCGGTGTCTGCTGTGAAGTCCTCCCTCATGAGGACTAAAAATTAGTGGCCATGTTTCAAAAGAGAAATAAGTTTTTTAAAAACTTGAGAGCAAAGTGGCTTAGAAGTTGTAAAGTCCTCCTCTAGTTCATGACTATGGTTTGATTTAGGTGTTGATTTCTGCACATGAGGAAAGGATGGTATGTTCTCTCTTGGTCCTCCTGGAGTTGTAGAATGGATGTCTAGCCTACTCAGGCAGGAGCAAGAAGTTCAAAGGAATTGTGTGCAAATTGCTCACGTTGATCTAAAGTCAACAACAAAGAAAGAAAGCAAATCTGTGGAGGGTGTGAACCAAAGTACAAATGGTGAACTTTCATTACATTACATTGGCACCTTGCCGTCTTGACAGACGATAGTTTGTGCTTTAAAAAGGCATAATAACTTTTACCTATGGCGGTAGCGAATGTGACTGATAAGGCCAATTTGTGCTGTAAATGTCCGTTCACAGTGGGTGCATGTGAACACGTGGTCATTTCCACCATCATGCACCATCTTACGTCTCACACGCTCGGTGTGTGACTTATCTGCAATAATTTTCTCCTTTGTCTTTATTCCATTTCTGATGTTTGCCCTCCATGCAACACGTTCAGCGGCGACTTGCTCCCAATGTGCATTATCAATGCCTGTATCAATGATGTCCCGCTTACACACATCTTTGTATCGTAGAAGAGGCCGATCCTGCGATCTCTTACCCATCTGTAATTCACCAAAAAAGATGTCCTTTGGTATTCTACCACTGTCCATCCTCCTAAGATGTCCTATCCATCTAAGTCTACGAAGACTGAGCATGGAATAAACCGTCACACAACTTGATCTTTCCAATACTACAGTATTTGTGATTTTTTCTTGCCACTTAATACCAAGAATTCTTCACAGACACCGCATATGAAAGCTGTTTAAACGTTTCTCTTGATGTGAGTAAGTTGTCCAGGTTTCACTGCCATAAAGACGAGTACTAAGGACACAGGCTTGATAGACAAGGACTTTTGTTTTGGCAGTAAGCTTCTTCCTGTTCTCCCACACTCTTTTTCTTAACCTGTTCATTGTTGTTGCTGCCTTACTAATCCGGATGTTGATTTCATGATCTAGGGATAATTTGCTATTTACCACTGATCATAGATATGTAAAATGGTCTACCATCTCTAGTTCAGCGTCATCAATAAAGACTGATGGTACCCCATGTGCACCTTGTGACATAATCTGTGTCTTCTTTTTGCTAATTGTTAAACCAAATTCAGAACAAGCATTGGAGAATGCAGATAGTAGACATTGCAATTCTTCCTCAGAGTGGGTCGTAACTGTAGCAAAAAGCTACTCTCTGATCAGTACCCTCCTAATTTTGGTCTTGGCTTTCAATCTCTGAGCATTGTAGAGGCCGCCATCTGAGCGTGAGTGAATGTATATACCACCATCCTGATCACGAAAGGCATATTTTAGTAGAAGTGAAAAGTATATTCCAAAGAGGGTGGGAGCTAGTACACAACCTTGCTTAACTCCACTCTTGATTTCAAACTCTTCAGAAGTTGCACCATCAAACTTGATTATACCCTTCATGCCTGTGTGAACTTTCACTGCTATATTATTTCTATAGGTTTTATACCGCTGAACGTGTTGCATGGAAGGCAAACATCAGAAATGGAATAAAGACAAAGGAGAAAATTATTGCAGATAAGTCACACACCGAGCGTGTAAGATGTAAGATGGTGCATGGTGGTGGAAATGACCACGTGTTCATATGCACCCACTGTGAACGGACATTTACAGCGTGAATTGGCCTTATCAGTCACATTTGCTACCGCCATAGGTAAAAGTTATTATGCCTTTTTAAAGCACAAGCCATCGTCTGTCAAGACGGCAAGGTGCCAATGATGAGGTTTTATAGTAAAGGGTACAATGTTATGCACCTCTTATCTATGCTATCATGAAGACAAGAGATTGAGGATAGAGTGCTGGGCCTATAGTTCATCATCTAAAAACTCACAGGTGATGTGATGAGGATCATACCTGCCAAGTGACTTCCCTTGCAATTTTCTCACACCCATTTTATATGAGACTGGGTTCACTCAGAACAGTTAAGACATGGTTCAAAGGTTTCAGTATCTGCCTTGATTCAGAAATTGCCTGGTTCGATACTGGTATAAGGCTTAGAATTGTTACAAGAACCATTAGTTTCTGATGATTATCTCTTGTCCCCCTGATCTCTTGGGTAGTGAGATTGGATACCAGCCTGATTAAATACAGAAAAAAGTCGCTTAAATGTCGACAGGGTCGAATTCGTTGCACCGGGTTTTATCCCATATGGCTCGGTCTCTTTCCGCAGCGTGGAAAGCATCGCACAAAGCACAAACTCAAGCTCTAGCGACGACCAATAGGAGTCTCCAAAAAAATTTCACCTGTGAACCGAAGTACGCGGCCCGGAATCAAACCCACAACCTTCGAAGCCCGAGTCAAACGGCTTGCTGAGTGGGCTAATTTGATGGCGAGAGCTGTTGGTAATAGGGAAAGCTAATCTACATGCAGAAACTAGTCCAGTGTGCACTAGAAGGAGTAGGACGTGTATGAACTATGCTTGCGTTCAAAGTAAGCGAATGCAAAAAACAAAACAAAAAAACTATTATCTGTTCTCACCAGGAAACCTTGCTTGTCCACCATCCAGCACTGAGCATATCAAAGATCATGTTAACAGATGGCTGGAAGGAAACATGAAGTGTATGAATACAATAGCATATCATTAGGCAAACTGATTCACTTGTCGCAACTAAGACACAATCTTGTACAGCTCTGATAGATAATGTAGAATATGTATATTTCATGGAAGGGTTTGCCCCAGAGGCAGGGAAAACAGTCCTCTTATAATATTAGTGATCATGTCCTCCAATGAGAAGTGCAGAGTAACTGTAAAGCCTTCCACATCTCAAGTGAGGGAAAAACTATATTGTTATGTTGAGTTGAGACAAGTGTGACAAGACCGCCGGGGCTTGGACTGGTTTGCCACGATAGTTCCTATCCCCTGCCTTTGCTCCAACCACCTCAATAGCACTCTACATCTACCAGGCCCCACACAAGCCGGGACAGCTTAACCTTCCCTCCCTCACCTAGGGTTCCAAACCCCAAGGGGGCTCGGACCAGACACCAGTCATATCACTGCACAAAGTCATAGCTAAGAGAACAAAAATTTAATTCTGAACTACGTCAACCACAACACAGAGAAGGATGGCTGGAAGCCAGACTAGAAGAACTATGTACAAGATCAAAGACGCAGATGAGTATTCATCATGGAGGCGGACGATAGCTCGTGCGGTTGTCCAGTCGTGGTAGCGACTCACCCAGGCTCCTCCAGTGGACTGGAACTCCAAGGTCTGCTGCCTCTCCAAAGTTCCCTCTTCACCCAGAGAACCAAGCAAGGGCTGATCAAGCGCCGTACCACTGCCTGACGGACACTGCACTGATGAACAAGGATCCTTCCTTGCTGTCGTACTATTTCCCTCGTCACACTCTTGATGAAGTCTGGGCCGACCCTATAACATTAGCGGCCTCCCACTTGCAGAAAATATACATGTAGCACCGTCTCAAAATACACAAGAGCCAGGTCACTCTTCTATCTCATCAGTGACCCACACACTGATATGTCACTTACACAATAAGCGGTTGCTCCACACGAACACACAATGTCACTGGTAAAGTCTATCAGGTGACTAAACACTTCACCTTAGTTCCATGTCCTTGGACAATAGATCGTCACACAGTATTATGTACCTACCCTGATCCATGGGTAGTAATCACAACCTAGCACACACTGTCAACAGTTCATCACGTTGGCATGAGGTAGCTCCCTACCTTCACAAACATTGTCAACAGTTCATAACGTTGGCATGAGGTAACTCCCTACCTTAACAACCATGTCACTCAGGTGTTTCCACCAATGTTGTAATCAATGTCCTAGTTCACTGGACCACATGTTGGCTTCATAAAGGTAACCAATGTAAAAACACTATGTAAGCATCAACTGATACATGGTGTCCCATAACCCAGCCGGGCCAGAAGCATATAACACAGGTCATGGTGACCGGTAACAATGATCACTCTGCACAACTTGAAAGGTCACTACCTTGCAATTACCAAGGTTTACACAGAGACTGAATGTCACCAGTGCTTCACTGGCTTGAATCACCAGACGTTTCAGTGTTGGATCCTCTCAGGATCGGATGACACTCGTCGGACTCTTGACGGAGGTCCTACCCTAGACCTACCGACTTATTCAGCACTCAGCTCCTTCCAACATTGATCTCGCAGAATCAGACAACCACTCCCAGTATGGCCTCAATCAACTTCTGGATAGGCACTGGAATGAGTGGGCCCATAGAGCTCATGGTGCAGCTCTTGAATCTTCTTCTGTATAGTAATAACAGATCCTGAAACACGGAGAGGTTGGTGTGAGTACTCAACTACAACAAAGACTACCAGCATCTCCACCCTGTCACCTGCCTCTCAGACATTCCTCATGTCTACCAACATGAGTATGAAATCATCATATCATAGAACTACCTAGTCACTATAATATATAGGCATAATGATGGTAGAAAAAGCAATAGCACACCTGTTCAGTCAAGTAACACTTCTGGGCTACATATAACCCCTAGCACCAGAGTCGACTGTATGACTCTGTCAAGCATCCTTCGCCTGGTGCCAGTCCAATCCGGTTTCATCTCCCATCATCAATCAACATATACACTTACTTTCCTTTCAGTGTAGGGATTACTGTATCGAGAAGGTGTCCAGCCGGACATCTCCTTCCTGACAGACTCATCAATTCATCAATCCCTTAACCCATGGACTGATGAATTACACACATTAATAACTATATGTCCATAATGAATTATACTCCTGATAATTCATTACTATAGCATTAACTAAGGAGAACTCCGGACTTGTTACACTTAAATGACAAAATCATATCACAGCCATAGTGTCAGGTCTGGGATCCCTGCCCCAGATCCTGAGTTGCCCTTGTATTCACTGACTATCTTTCAGGTCAGTCATCCCTGTGCCGGTCGAGCACAGCTGTGGTGGCCATCCACCACTACACTTTCCCACAGCTACTGTGGGTTTCGTGTACCTTGTCCCGTGACGACTTAAGTCACGTCATCCAATGTAGCAAACCTCCAGACTCCACTATGCCCCTCCCAACTACTACCTCACGGCAGTACTCCAAGTACTCCATGAACCGAGTCCGGGTTCCAGAAGAGTAGAATATTCGAGACAGAAATGGTTAGGTTCAAACCTCGATCTATCTAGACACCTCGGCCTCGAATTACGGAGTGCCGCATCACCCTCGATCGGGTATGTTCACTCATCGGATATGCACGATTGCATTGGGTCGGACCTAGTACCGATCGGATTGGGGTACCGGCCTACCTCCCGCTGCCTAGACAAACGTAAGATGGAACACGCACGGTCATCCTGGCGGACGGACAGGACAACAAGCAGTCACAATAGTATCATGAGTACTTCTTATCAATTGGTATCCTACCGATGCAACGCCATTCGGCTTACGCGGAATAACACTGCTATCTGCATACAGCAAATACACCACTGCTGATTTCACCTTGATTCCTCGAAACATCACCATCACTGATAGAACAAGTACGTTACCATTCTAATGTCACGAAGCACATTACACATTTCTAATAATAAGCTATACCTTATCATTTACAGCGTCTAGCATGTTGATGTCATGACGGACAAACTGCCGCCTTGCCTGCGTAATGAATAAACCAAACCCGTAACTGCTACACACTGTAACGCACCTCGTTCGGCCTATTTTATTTACACACCACTCGCTGTGGAATACGGCTTGTTCCGTCAGGTAACACATTACATTGCTGATCGATAAAGCCTACTTAAAAATGCAAACCGCCAACTGTAACGGATAACGCTACGCGACAACTCAATTTTACGACGGCAATTAATTCATTCCGGGAATCAGCACGGCATCACGACAACAATTAAATAATAGAATAAGTACTCAACTAACCTGTGATTGAAGAATCACAACCTTGACTGTAGATGTCCGCACTGGCCGCGAATATGGACATCACAATTATAACAGCCTCTTGGCTGCGATCTGTCTACGCTGAGGTTTGGTGGGCGACTGCTCACGACAAAGTCAGTGCGCCTTCCCCTCGCCTACACGGGCCGCGTGACTTTCATGATACATGAAGAAAACCAGAGTCACGATAAGTTTCCCCACCCCGTGCTGCATGAAGCACTAGTGAACTTAGAGATCAAAACCACGTACGCACTTGGGGGAACATTCTAGATTTTCCATAAATAACTAGAATAGCTCCGCCCCCGCACTATTTTTCGATGGGGAATCCCCTATTAATTGATATTAATTCAAGGGAGACCAACGCATCGCACTCCCTTCAAAGGGCTATTATGCAGAGATCTTACGATATTTATCCGTTTCGTCACATAGGCCCCCACTTAAGATGGTCGACCCGGTCGAACTCACTAGACAAAGATCGGTCTGAACTCTGAACCTCTACTCTATCAAGATTGGATTTCCAGGAAACGACGTTCCATAACGTTCACTTTCCCTGGGGAGATTTACCAGAATGGTATGGATGCTGGATCACCAACCACCGCCTCCAACATACGTTATCTCCAGCGATTAGGCCCGAAACGTAACGGCCTGGTGATTGGCTTACAGGATCTGTCTACACTGGACTGTTCCGCATCCACCTGTTGCAGGCCATCGGTTACTTTACTGAAGGGTCGTTCGTCCCTTCCGACAATAGGATATTTCCTATCCCGACTAGGCATCACCTTCGTGGACTGTTCGCGGATGTCGACCGAAATGAATGGTCGCTTACTCCAGGTTCGTCTGGAGTACCCTTGCTCCTGCCTTCTCTCCCGCGAGTAAGGACAGTGAGCCTGTCGGCGTATCGAGTCACCCGACGATCCCGTCGTGCCAGATGTGACTTCGCCTGTCCGACCTCGATTCCCAGTGTGCTTAACACCATGGGCCTCTACCCGACGGAGCCCGTTCGCCCTATCTACGGTTGAACGCTCAGGAGACCGCAGACCCTCCCCACAGGATGTACTGCGTAGGACTGAGTCTTCCTCGCCCTCGTCTGGACCCAGAACCGAATCTAGTGCGATGGTAGTCGCACTCTCTTGTGGAGAAACTACCTCGGACCTCTCCAAATTCTGAAGGAGAGTACAATGGAACTTACGCAATTCCCCGCGGACCTTCACCTCATACGTGGATCGGGACATTATCCGCTCCACAGGAAAAGGGCCCTGCCATCCGAGTTCGAATTCCGCCCCCTCGATTGGGAGAAGCGCGAGAACCCTATCTCCAATCTGCAGAGATAAACCGTTTTTGGTCTTGTGCTTTGGTGCTGCCAGACAACACGTTGGGCACGACCGGATATATCTCCGCACGTCGCCTGTCATTCCAGGCCAGTGGTAGTGGCTGGAAAGACACTGGACTGTTGTCCCCACATCCTTATGTCCGGTTAAGGATAAGGTATGCACTCTATGTATCAAGCGGGATCTATAGTCAGTAGGGACTACCATCTGACCGTACTGGCTATCCCCTTGCCCGGCTCTACGATAAAGCAACCGGTTTTCTACATAGAACTGACCCGGAGTTGGCGGGACAGAACTTTGGGACACCTCCAGTAAGCAAGGACGCAAAGTCTGGTCCCCACTTTGAGCACTGCTCACTAACCTCGCAAGAGAATGGTCTATTTCCTTACCACACTGCCCTTCTCCATCCTTAGCCCTGGCCTGCCTAGCGCTCACTAGACAATGTTCCCTGGGGTCCCCCAGGAATACATGCGGACGACCGAGGATCAAAGGGTAAATAGGATCAGGCAGCACAGCCGCCTGGATGCTACCCGTAACGTACCTGCACCGAATGTCAATCCGAGCAATCGGCAAGTCCATAGCTACGGAGCTCCTCATGGCCAGCTGAAATTCTCTTGTCTCGCCGGTGAGCTGCCCTGGGCTCACAAGGTGGGATGAGATTACAGCTTCAAACTGCAATCCTGTATCGTATAGACATTCCACCTGCTTCCCATTCACCTCTATCGTTTCGATCACAGGTGATTTCTCAGACTTTGGTTTCTCCCGACCCTTAGGTGTGGTCTCGCTAGGTCTACCTCTAGTAGAGGCGAGACACGCAAAGTGCAAGTCCTTTGGCTTCCTCAGACAATCTACAGTATTATGGGAAGGAGACTTACAGTACTTACACCACCTCTTACTCCACTTCCGTTTTGGGGAGGCGGGAGGGCTTTGCTTATCGGGTTTCTTACCAGAGTCTTTTACCACAGGATCTGCTACATTGGATGATTCTTTGGGACCTTTGGTCTTGGGCTTCTGATCAAGCCCCTTCTGCCTTTTCTGTGAATCAGTCTGACTGGAATCCCCAGTCTCACCATAGACTTCCACATACCTTTCAGCTAACTTATTTACTATGTCTAGCCTTTCCGCCCCATTTTCCCCTAAGAAATTCCTTAAAGGCTTGGACATCTGCATTTTCATTTGATCCACCACCATCAACTCTCTCAGACTCTCATAATCCTCTTTGAAATTGGCCAATGCCATCCACTTCAACAGGTATGAGTTCAACCTCACACTATAGGCCGAGAACATCTCACCTGGTTCTCTCTTGGAAGTTCTGAACCTCCGCCTGTAAGCATGGGCTGTCATTTCGAATCTTTTCAAAAGAGCCGATTTCAGGGTTGGATAATCATTTTCCATCCCTGGGGGAAGACGCGCATACACTTCGTACGCGGTGCCACGGAGTCCTTGTGAAAGCTTAAGATTCCAACGCTCAGGCTCTAAACCCATAGCTTTACACATTGCCTCGAACTTCTCTAAGAATTGATCTATCTTCTCTTGGTCCGGTTCAAATGGTGGAAACGGCCATTTCATAGCATGGTAAGCTGGTCTGCTGGCTACTGATGAGCTAGGTAAAGCTACTCCACCTACTGCTCCCTCAGACTCACCAACAGATTTAGCCTCTACCTCAAGTTGCTTCATACGGAACTCATGTTCCATTTCCAACTTCCTAGCATCTAATTTCTTAGACTCTAGGTCAGCTGCCAGTTTTTGTGCCTGTTGGTCTGCCACCAACTTTTGCTCTTCAAGTGCTACCTTTCGAGCTTCCAGCTCAATTTCTGACTTTCTTCTCTCCCTCTCTTCTGCTCTGAAGTCTCTCTCTACTTCCAGTACATAGGCTTTAAACTCCTCACCTGCCAATCCCATCTCAGTTGCAGATGCCCGCACCTTAGCTAAATCTAAAGTACGAGTAGCCATGCCTAGTGTAACTTAGTATCAGTATAGATATGCAATACCCAATCACAATGCTAACTGTACTCCAACCAACACTGTAACTATGTATCTATACTAACTTAACTAAATGTCTGTCCACGTTGAAGAGAAAGGTATCAGTAGCCCTACTCGTCAAGTAGACAATAGGTATAGGACAGATGACACTATAACCTATTCCTACGAGATGTCAGAACAAAGAGAAGATCCCGGACGAGCCCCCACTCTATCTTGTGACAAGACCGCCGGGGCTTGGACTGGTTTGCCACGATAGTTCCTATCCCCTGCCTTTGCTCCAACCACCTCAATAGCACTCTACATCTACCAGGCCCCACACAAGCCGGGACAGCTTAACCTTCCCTCCCTCACCTAGGGTTCCAAACCCCAAGGGGGCTCGGACCAGACACCAGTCATATCACTGCACAAAGTCATAGCTAAGAGAACAAAAATTTAATTCTGAACTACGTCAACCACAACACAGAGAAGGATGGCTGGAAGCCAGACTAGAAGAACTATGTACAAGATCAAAGACGCAGATGAGTATTCATCATGGAGGCGGACGATAGCTCGTGCGGTTGTCCAGTCGTGGTAGCGACTCACCCAGGCTCCTCCAGTGGACTGGAACTCCAAGGTCTGCTGCCTCTCCAAAGTTCCCTCTTCACCCAGAGAACCAAGCAAGGGCTGATCAAGCGCCGTACCACTGCCTGACGGACACTGCACTGATGAACAAGGATCCTTCCTTGCTGTCGTACTATTTCCCTCGTCACACTCTTGATGAAGTCTGGGCCGACCCTATAACATTAGCGGCCTCCCACTTGCAGAAAATATACATGTAGCACCGTCTCAAAATACACAAGAGCCAGGTCACTCTTCTATCTCATCAGTGACCCACACACTGATATGTCACTTACACAATAAGCGGTTGCTCCACACGAACACACAATGTCACTGGTAAAGTCTATCAGGTGACTAAACACTTCACCTTAGTTCCATGTCCTTGGACAATAGATCGTCACACAGTATTATGTACCTACCCTGATCCATGG
Organism: Cepaea hortensis; assembly: GCA_963921405.1. Classification (NCBI taxonomy): domain Eukaryota; kingdom Metazoa; phylum Mollusca; class Gastropoda; order Stylommatophora; family Helicidae; genus Cepaea; species Cepaea hortensis. The sequence continues at coordinate 18,201,249 of OY992882.1, read as the reverse complement.
GTAGTAATCACAACCTAGCACACACTGTCAACAGTTCATCACGTTGGCATGAGGTAGCTCCCTACCTTCACAAACATTGTCAACAGTTCATAACGTTGGCATGAGGTAACTCCCTACCTTAACAACCATGTCACTCAGGTGTTTCCACCAATGTTGTAATCAATGTCCTAGTTCACTGGACCACATGTTGGCTTCATAAAGGTAACCAATGTAAAAACACTATGTAAGCATCAACTGATACATGGTGTCCCATAACCCAGCCGGGCCAGAAGCATATAACACAGGTCATGGTGACCGGTAACAATGATCACTCTGCACAACTTGAAAGGTCACTACCTTGCAATTACCAAGGTTTACACAGAGACTGAATGTCACCAGTGCTTCACTGGCTTGAATCACCAGACGTTTCAGTGTTGGATCCTCTCAGGATCGGATGACACTCGTCGGACTCTTGACGGAGGTCCTACCCTAGACCTACCGACTTATTCAGCACTCAGCTCCTTCCAACATTGATCTCGCAGAATCAGACAACCACTCCCAGTATGGCCTCAATCAACTTCTGGATAGGCACTGGAATGAGTGGGCCCATAGAGCTCATGGTGCAGCTCTTGAATCTTCTTCTGTATAGTAATAACAGATCCTGAAACACGGAGAGGTTGGTGTGAGTACTCAACTACAACAAAGACTACCAGCATCTCCACCCTGTCACCTGCCTCTCAGACATTCCTCATGTCTACCAACATGAGTATGAAATCATCATATCATAGAACTACCTAGTCACTATAATATATAGGCATAATGATGGTAGAAAAAGCAATAGCACACCTGTTCAGTCAAGTAACACTTCTGGGCTACATATAACCCCTAGCACCAGAGTCGACTGTATGACTCTGTCAAGCATCCTTCGCCTGGTGCCAGTCCAATCCGGTTTCATCTCCCATCATCAATCAACATATACACTTACTTTCCTTTCAGTGTAGGGATTACTGTATCGAGAAGGTGTCCAGCCGGACATCTCCTTCCTGACAGACTCATCAATTCATCAATCCCTTAACCCATGGACTGATGAATTACACACATTAATAACTATATGTCCATAATGAATTATACTCCTGATAATTCATTACTATAGCATTAACTAAGGAGAACTCCGGACTTGTTACACTTAAATGACAAAATCATATCACAGCCATAGTGTCAGGTCTGGGATCCCTGCCCCAGATCCTGAGTTGCCCTTGTATTCACTGACTATCTTTCAGGTCAGTCATCCCTGTGCCGGTCGAGCACAGCTGTGGTGGCCATCCACCACTACACTTTCCCACAGCTACTGTGGGTTTCGTGTACCTTGTCCCGTGACGACTTAAGTCACGTCATCCAATGTAGCAAACCTCCAGACTCCACTATGCCCCTCCCAACTACTACCTCACGGCAGTACTCCAAGTACTCCATGAACCGAGTCCGGGTTCCAGAAGAGTAGAATATTCGAGACAGAAATGGTTAGGTTCAAACCTCGATCTATCTAGACACCTCGGCCTCGAATTACGGAGTGCCGCATCACCCTCGATCGGGTATGTTCACTCATCGGATATGCACGATTGCATTGGGTCGGACCTAGTACCGATCGGATTGGGGTACCGGCCTACCTCCCGCTGCCTAGACAAACGTAAGATGGAACACGCACGGTCATCCTGGCGGACGGACAGGACAACAAGCAGTCACAATAGTATCATGAGTACTTCTTATCAATTGGTATCCTACCGATGCAACGCCATTCGGCTTACGCGGAATAACACTGCTATCTGCATACAGCAAATACACCACTGCTGATTTCACCTTGATTCCTCGAAACATCACCATCACTAATAGAACAAGTACGTTACCATTCTAATGTCACGAAGCACATTACACATTTCTAATAATAAGCTATACCTTATCATTTACAGCGTCTAGCATGTTGATGTCATGACGGACAAACTGCCGCCTTGCCTGCGTAATGAATAAACCAAACCCGTAACTGCTACACACTGTAACGCACCTCGTTCGGCCTATTTTATTTACACACCACTCGCTGTGGAATACGGCTTGTTCCGTCAGGTAACACATTACATTGCTGATCGATAAAGCCTACTTAAAAATGCAAACCGCCAACTGTAACGGATAACGCTACGCGACAACTCAATTTTACGACGGCAATTAATTCATTCCGGGAATCAGCACGGCATCACGACAACAATTAAATAATAGAATAAGTACTCAACTAACCTGTGATTGAAGAATCACAACCTTGACTGTAGATGTCCGCACTGGCCGCGAATATGGACATCACAATTATAACAGCCTCTTGGCTGCGATCTGTCTACGCTGAGGTTTGGTGGGCGACTGCTCACGACAAAGTCAGTGCGCCTTCCCCTCGCCTACACGGGCCGCGTGACTTTCATGATACATGAAGAAAACCAGAGTCACGATAAGTTTCCCCACCCCGTGCTGCATGAAGCACTAGTGAACTTAGAGATCAAAACCACGTACGCACTTGGGGGAACATTCTAGATTTTCCATAAATAACTAGAATAGCTCCGCCCCCGCACTATTTTTCGATGGGGAATCCCCTATTAATTGATATTAATTCAAGGGAGACCAACGCATCGCACTCCCTTCAAAGGGCTATTATGCAGAGATCTTACGATATTTATCCGTTTCGTCACAACAAGAATCAAATCATAGCACCAAGGGCATTCCCATAAGTGCTCAATCTTTATCTTCAACAGCCAGCAAAGAGTTCCAATATTAATGATGGCCGTTGCAATCTGATTATATGTTCATCTTGCTTTACCTTTGCGTGATGACTATCAATCAGATCTTCTGACCACCCCTTGCTGCCACATTCTCTCGAGACCATGACTGCAAAAAATACAGGAGACCTAAAACTACACAGAGAAGATAATCAGAAACAGATAATGCTATGTGGAAGACATGGAGGCAGCTGCAGGAGATAACACAAAACATGATGACTTGGCATTCAAGCCATGGGGAAGGGGATAGGGGGTGGGGTGGGTGGTGGTGGTGGTGGGGGGGGGGGGGGGTTTGCCTCTGGAATAACCTAGCCTTAGTTATATAGCAAAAATTTCTTCAGAAAGAAAATGGTGGTGAAGTAGAGAACTAATAATTCACCTAATAATAATATGATCAGTCTGCATCCTATATTGATATCCATGTTTTAAAAAGACAGTAATGACTAGAGTGTAACAAACAGAACACTGGGCTGTGTGGCCAATACTCAGAATGGAGCTTCTCAGACAGAGTGGGGGATTCTCAGACAGAGTGGGGCTTCTCAGACAGAATGGGGCTTCCCAGACAGAGTGGGGGATTCTCAGACAGAATGAGAGATAGAATCATTACAAAGCAGAACAGAGTGTGCCAAATAACAAAGTTCAGTATGGGAATGGAAATTGAAGCTGCCACTAGAGCACTGAAATGGCTGTCCAATACTTCAACAACACAGGTGATTACTGCTGTGGACTCTCAGTTCATGTTTTGTGATAATTTAGAATAGATGGCTGTGGACTCAGTGGCTGCCACTTGTGGAAGGTCTGAACATTCAGAAGCTTGTGTGGATCCACTATCCATGTCATGCAGGTGTGAGCAGGATTGAAAGAACTGATATTCAAAAGCACCTATCATTAGAAATAGAGACAGACGGGGGGAGGTGAATATACTGTGGGCAATAAATGACAGGTTGGTGCATGGTGACATATTTCTGGATGAATCTGCTTGATAATGGCTGTTGGAATTGGTCAAAATGAACATAGGTGAGGAAGGTTTCAACATGGAGCTAACCATATTTTAACAGAGACAATCAGAATCCATAACCTTGGACTTTTGCTAGGAGAAACCACACACTTATGTGCCTATCTTGAGAGCATAAGGGTAAAATGTTTATCATAATCATAGAAAGAATATCTGGCCAAGTGTATTCAGTGTTACAGCTAGCCAAGTTCCATGTTAAGAAAATGCTGAACTTAATCTCTATCAACCAAAGATCATCTCAGCAATTTACTTCTTATCATTAGAGTCCAGAACATGACAGGTGTTTGGTTGCATTATTGTTACTGTTACAGCAATTGTTATTGGTTTAGTTTAGATTAGTTTAGTCAATGGATCAACATCACTGCACACGGGTGCAACCCATAAGTGCTCCGTTCTCCTCCTAACCCAAGCCTGAGTCTGGAGAAACTTAGCTCAGTGCACGAACTCTGTAGCACCGACGAGGATCCTGAAATACTTGATCAATTGTTATTGGTTAACAGACGTGATGCCACGGCACACAGGACACATCCATAAGTGCTTCATATCCCTCCAATAGTTGTAGTCGTGGACCAACATACTTTGAATTGCTTTGCATAGAAAGATTTGTGACAAGCCCTGATACTGACATCTGTTTGTTTGCATCTTCCGGACTTACAATGTAAAAATCTTTAAATCCAGCACTGTTGAGACTATCATCTTCTAAACACGTGGCCTGGAAGTCATACTCTACTGTTCTGTTGATAAAATAGAAACACAAACAATATAACAGTTTTTGTTGTTGTTGTATTAGAAGGGCAAACAAATTAATGTGCTCTACAATGATCTTGTTACTAAAGATATCACCGAGGAGTCTCCGTGGTGAAGTGGTAAAGCCTCTGCCTCGCACTCTGATGGTTGTGTGTTCAATTCCGGGCTATGTCTTTCGGTTCACGAGTGCATTTTTCTTGGATGACTCCTGGGGGTTGTCACTGCAGCTATGGAGTTCATGCTTTGTGTGACGCTTTCGGCAGGCCTCCTTGTGGAAAGAGACTGAGCCATGTGGGATTAAACCTGGTGCAATGAAGTCGATCCTCTCGACTTTTAAGACTTTAAGACACTGAGGTAAATAAATTCATCACCATCAAGTGACTTGCCAGCTGGCATGGACAGTCATGCTTATGTACATCTGGTGACATCCAGCAGCATGCAGCAATTCATGTGCTGACATTCCTCATTCCATACCATGACAAAAGGCAAGTCACAAATCTTGGAGGTAGCCAGTTTGAATCCTAGTCTGCCGATAGATTTCACATATATTGTTTAATGTATCCACTGATCTCTACTCTTTTCCTTTATTTCAATGAGTGCCCATCAATACCTGTACATAAATAAATTACTAAAGATTTAAAAAAAAAAACATTTTATGAGGCAATTGTAAAAACATTGTTTGAGGCAATTGAAAGAACATTGTATGAGGCAACTAAAAGAACATTGTATGAGGCAACTTAAAGAACATTGTATGAGGCAATTGTGAGAACATTGTATGAGGCAATTGTAAAAACATTGTACGAGGCAATTGTAAGAACATTGCATGAGGCAATTTTAAGAACATTGTACGCAGCAATTTTAAGAACACTGTATGACGCAATTTTAAGAACATTGTATGAGGCACTTTTCCAGCTGTTACATAATTAAAGTCTGATGTGATTTGTCAACTGAACAAAGCTAGTGATGATGCAGTTCTCTTCAGTGACATTAGCATCTAGATGGACACTGAAAACTACAGGCAGATCAGTATTGAAACTTGCACCTCCAAATGAAGAGTTCAACAATAAAGTCACCTATTAATACTTCAGGTCATCATGCTGAATTTAACTAAAAAGAAAAGTGGGTCAAATGACAAGAAAACTGACTTCTTTGCACAAGGTTTTATCCCACTTAGTTAGGTCTGCCTCTGCAGAGCAACTAATTGTCTGCCGAAAGTGCAGAGCAGAGTACAAAAAACTCCATCGCTCCAGTGATGACACCCAGGGGTGTCCGAAAAGATGGCAATCGCAAAACCAAATGACAGAGTCCAAAAACAAACCCGTGGCCTTCTGAGCATACGGCAGATAGCTTGACCCACTTTGTCATGGAGGTCGCAAAAATTAACTAACTGTTTAAATGTAAAGATTAGAATCATGGACCATTTTGCAATCTCTAAACAGTGAAGAAGACTGACTCACAAACAGCATTGTGTCACAGAAACTGAAATAATTTTGCCAAATGCAATGTTACAGTGGCTTGGGAGGAACGGATAGAAGACATGATTTCTGGAAGAAGAGGAACAAGTTGACCAGCATGAAGATAGACATTGCAGACATATTGGGCATGAGGGTGCATGGGGCAGGGGAAATGGCCAGAGATGGAGAAACTTGAGCAGGCCATGATGAGAGCAATCTTCTGCAATGACCTGCTACATGATGATGATTTTTACACTCACAAACATAATAGAGCATGACTGCCCACACATTGTTGTAACTTACCTCAGGAACACACTTTTACTGAGAGCTTCAAACACAGCAGGATCAACTTCTCCCATGAAACGGCCAATCTGTCCAAGGGATTGTGAAAACATAGCGTTTGGCATAAAACAGTGTAAAACTAACAATCTAAGAAGTCAGGTACCACCTGTTTACATATCTTTAAGTTGTATGAGAGAATTGTTGTGAGATTCATATTTTTTAATTTTTAAAAACAGTGAATAAATGTATGTGTGTGTTAATGCTTGTGTGTATGTGTGTGTTAATGCTTGTGTGTATGTGTGCGTGCAAGTGTATGTGTGAGAGAAAGAGAACAAACTAATTTTATTTTCAAAGAGTCACAAATTGAGCATGCAGGCTCGTCTTACAATCGGCGCTTCCAATCACTTATCTTTTGTACTTCAATTATCTATCATGTACTTTACATTCAAAGAGGGAAAAACATTGTCAAATGAAAATTGTGTACTTAAACAATGCATGTTACCATGGCAGGCAGCCAGACACACATTACTCAAACTAATATACACAAGCTTGCACGCACTCACGCGCGCGTGCAAGTTTGTGTATATTAGTTTGAGTAATTGTGTGAAGAGTATGAATTTGTGTAAATGATGAGAGCAATCTTCTGCAATGAAATGGGGCGCGCGCGCGCGTGCACGCGCACACACACACACACACACACACACACACACACACACACACACACACACACACACACACACACACACACACACAGAGAGAGAGAGAGAGAGAGAGAGAGAGAGAGAGAGAGAGAGAGAGAGAGAGAGAGAGAGAGAGAGAGAGAGAGAGAGAGAGAGAGAGAGAGAGAGAGAGAGAGAGAGAGAGAGAGAGAGAGAGAGAGAGAGAGAGAGAGAAAGAAACTAACAGTAATGCTATACCACAAATTCTCTACTCTCCTTCAGGTGCCTGGTCTGGACCAGACATCAGTGATCATAACTCTCCAATCCTATGTCACTTGATATTGTGATGCAGTTGGTGTTGCTTATATTATTTGTTGCCCAGCTGCTTAAGTTTTCCACACACACACCTTTCTCTGCCATCTCTAGACTAGTATTGCACTTCTACACCCACTTGTTACACTCTTGTGTTATATTCTCTAGTGATCAGTCTTCCCTTGCAAGTCTGGTACTACTTCCTACCCTGTCTGTTTAAGCTGTTGCACATATTGGCACTAACCTGCTCTCTGTAGTCATCTCTTGTAGTTGCCACCAAGAATCCACCATCATCCACAAGGTAGCACATTAAAGACTCATCTGCACATGTCTTGACATTTGGAGTTTGCTTTGAGGCCTCAATGACTTTGCTAATCACTGCCTCATGAAGTAGTCTCTCTCCAGCCACTGAAAGACACATTTATAATTACATTGTGTCATCACAAATTGTCAGGTCTCAGTCAGATATAACTGAGCTACCGTATGACAGTAGACGATAATACCCGCTTTTTGTAAGCGCTGAATGTTTGGCGGTGCTTACCAAACCTGATAACCCACATTGTGCCAACGGCTTCAGGCGGAGGATCGCAACTGGTAGGGTACAAGCTTTATCCTGGTGCAAAGAAATGCAACCTAAAGACAAAATGTCATGGCAGGGCAGACCAAGTCCTAATCCTTTTTTGACAGCTGGTCTATTATCAAAGCTCCAACAGGCGGACAGTAAGAGCATTCAAATCCGTTACTCAAATTCACTGCAGGAAAACAAATATATTGAGTTAGAGCATTGCTTTGCTGATCCAGCAGCTTCTGCAGTTTATCTTGTTCCAGATGTATTGGTATTACCATTCCTCTGGAGTGAACTAGGCAGACTGAGAGAAGGATCATGCTGCATGGGCACCACATGGTCTCTGGAGTGAACTAGGCAGACTGAGAGAAGGATCATGCTGCATGGACACCACATGGTCTCTGGAGTGAACTAGGCAGACTGAGAGAAGGATCATGCTGCATGGGCACCACATGGTCTCTGGAGTGAACTAGGCAGACTGAGAGAAGGATCATGCTGCATGGGCACCACATGGTCTCTGGAGTGAACTAGGCAGACTGAGAGAAGGATCATGCTGCATGGGCACCACATGGTCTCTGGAGTGAACTAGGCAGACTGAGAGAAGGATCATGCTGCATGGGCACCACATGGTCTCTGGAGTGAACTAGGCAGACTGAGAGAAGGATCATGCTGCATGGGCACCACATGGTCTCTGGAGTGAACTAGGCAGACTGAGAGAAGGATCATGCTGCATGGACACCACATGGTCTCTGGAGTGAACTAGGCAGACTGAGAGAAGGATCATGCTGCATGGGCACCACATGGTCTCTGGAGTGAACTAGGCAGACTGAGAGAAGGATCATGCTGCATGGACACCACATGGTCTCTGGAGTGAACTAGGCAGACTGAGAGAAGGATCATGCTGCATGGGCACCACATGGTCTCTGGAGTGAACTAGGCAGACTGAGAGAAGGATCATGCTGCATGGACACCACATGGTCTCTGGAGTGAACTAGGCAGACTGAGAGAAGGATCATGCTGCATGGACACCACATGGTCTCTGGAGTGAACTAGGCAGACTGAGAGAGGGATCATGCTGCATGGACACCACATGGTCTCTGGAGTGAACTAGGCAGACTGAGAGAAGGATCATGCTGCATGGGCACCACATGGTCTCTGGAGTGAACTAGGCAGACTGAGAGAAGGATCATGCTGCATGGGCACCACATGGTCTCTGGAGTGAACTAGGCAGACTGAGAGAAGGATCATGCTGCATGGGCACCACATGGTCTCTGGAGTGAACTAGGCAGACTGAGAGAAGGATCATGCTGCATGGGCACCACATGGTCTCTGGAGTGAACTAGGCAGACTGAGAGAAGGATCATGCTGCATGGGCACCACATGGTCTCTGGAGTGAACTAGGCAGACTGAGAGAAGGATCATGCTGCATGGACACCACATGGTCTCTGGAGTGAACTAGGCAGACTGAGAGAAGGATCATGCTGCATGGGCACCACATGGTCTCTGGAGTGAACTAGGCAGACTGAGAGAAGGATCATGCTGCATGGACACCACATGGTCTCTGGAGTGAACTAGGCAGACTGAGAGAAGGATCATGCTGCATGGGCACCACATGGTCTCTGGAGTGAACTAGGCAGACTGAGAGAAGGATCATGCTGCATGGACACCACATGGTCTCTGGAGTGAACTAGGCAGACTGAGAGAAGGATCATGCTGCATGGACACCACATGGTCTCTGGAGTGAACTAGGCAGACTGAGAGAAGGATCATGCTGCATGGACACCACATGGTCTCTGGAGTGAACTAGGCAGACTGAGAGAAGGATCATGCTGCATGGACACCACATGGTCTCTGGAGTGAACTAGGCAGACTGAGAGAAGGATCATGCTGCATGGGCACCACATGGTCTCTGGAGTAAACTAGGCAGACTGAGAGAAGGATCATGCTGCATGGACACCACATGGTCTCTGGAGTGAACTAGGCAGACTGAGAGAAGGATCATGCTGCATGGACACCACATGGTCTCTGGAGTAAACTAGGCAGACTGAGAGAAGGATCATGCTGCATGGGCACCACATGGTCTCTGGAGTGAACTAGGCAGACTGAGAGAAGGATCATGCTGCATGGGCACCACATGGTCTCTGGAGTAAACTAGGCAGACTGAGAGAAGGATCATGCTGCATGGGCACCACATGGTCTCTGGAGTAAACTAGGCAGACAGAGAGAAGGATTATGCTGCATGGACACCACATGGTCTCTGGAGTGAACTAGGCAGACTGAGAGAAGGATCATGCTGCATGGACACCACATGGTCTCTGGAGTAAACTAGGCAGACTGAGAGAAGGATCATGCTGCATGGACACCACATGGTCTCTGGAGTGAACTAGGCAGACTGAGAGAAGGATCATGCTGCATGGACACCACATGGTCTCTGGAGTGAACTAGGCAGACTGAGAGAAGGATCATGCTGCATGGGCACCACATGGTCTCTGGAGTGAACTAGGCAGACTGAGAGAAGGATCATGCTGCATGGACACCACATGGTCTCTGGAGTGAACTAGGCAGACTGAGAGAAGGATCATGCTGCATGGACACCACATGGTCTCTGGAGTGAACTAGGCAGACTGAGAGAAGGATCATGCTGCATGGACACCACATGGTCTCTGGAGTGAACTAGGCAGACTGAGAGAAGGATCATGCTGCATGGACACCACATGGTCTCTGGAGTGAACTAGACAGACTGAGAGAAGGATCATGCTGCATGGACACCACATGGTCTCTGGAGTGAACTAGACAGACTGAGAGAAGGATCATGCTGCATGGGCACCACATGGTCTCTGGAGTAAACTAGGCAGACTGAGAGAAGGATCATGCTGCATGGGCACCACATGGTCTGTGGAGTAAACTAGACAGACTGAGAGAAGGATCATGCTGCATGGGCAACACATGGTCTCTGGAGTGAACTAGGCAGACTGAGAGAAGGATCATGCTGCATGGACACCACATGGTCTCTGGAGTGAACTAGGCAGACTGAGAGAGGGATCATGCTGCATGGGCAACACATGGTCTCTGGAGTGAACTAGGCAGACTGAGAGAAGGATCATGCTGCATGGACACCACATGGTCTCTGGAGTGAACTAGGCAGACTGAGAGAGGGATCATGCTGCATGGGCAACACATGGTCTCTGGAGTGAACTAGGCAGACAGAGAAGGATCATGCTGCATGGGCACCACATGGTCTCTGGAGTGAACTAGGCAGACTGAGAGAAGGATCATGCTGCATGGGCACCACATGGTCTCTGGAGTAAACTAGGCAGACTGAGAGAAGGATCATGCTGCATGGGCACCACATGGTCTCTGGAGTGAACTAGGCAGACTGAGAGAAGGATCATGCTGCATGGGCAACACATGGTCTCTGGAGTGAACTAGGCAGACTGAGAGAAGGATCATGCTGCATGGGCAACACATGGTCTCTGGAGTGAACTAGGCAGACTGAGAGAAGGATCATGCTGCATGGACACCACATGGTCTCTGGAGTGAACTAGGCAGACTGAGAGAAGGATCATGCTGCATGGACACCACATGGTCTCTGGAGTGAACTAGGCAGACTGAGAGAAGGATCATGCTGCATGGGCACCACATGGTCTCTGGAGTGAACTAGGCAGACTGAGAGAAGGATCATGCTGCATGGGCACCACATGGTCTCTGGAGTGAACTAGGCAGACTGAGAGAAGGATCATGCTGCATGGGCACCACATGGTCTCTGGAGTGAACTAGGCAGACTGAGAGAGGGATCATGCTGCATGGGCACCACATGGTCTCTGGAGTGAACTAGGCAGACTGAGAGAGGGATCATGCTGCATGGGCACCACATGGTCTCTGGAGTGAACTAGGCAGACTGAGAGAAGGATCATGCTGCATGGGCACCACATGGTCTCTGGAGTGAACTAGGCAGACTGAGAGAAGGATCATGCTGCATGGGCACCACATGGTCTCTGGAGTGAACTAGGCAGACTGAGAGAGGGATCATGCTGCATGGACACCACATGGTCTCTGGAGTGAACTAGGCAGACTGAGAGAGGGATCATGCTGCATGGGCAACACATGGTCTCTGGAGTGAACTAGGCAGACTGAGAGAGGGATCATGCTGCATGGGCAACACATGGTCTCTGGAGTGAACTAGGCAGACTGAGAGAAGGATCATGCTGCATGGACACCACATGGTCTCTGGAGTGAACTAGGCAGACTGAGAGAGGGATCATGCTGCATGGACACCACATGGTCTCTGGAGTGAACTAGGCAGACTGAGAGAAGGATCATGCTGCATGGACACCACATGGTCTCTGGAGTGAACTAGGCAGACTGAGAGAAGGATCATGCTGCATGGACACCACATGGTCTCTGGAGTGAACTAGGCAGACTGAGAGAAGGATCATGCTGCATGGACACCACATGGTCTCTGGAGTGAACTAGGCAGACTGAGAGAAGGATCATGCTGCATGGACACCACATGGTCTCTGGAGTGAACTAGGCAGACTGAGAGAAGGATCATGCTGCATGGGCACCACATGGTCTCTGGAGTGAACTAGGCAGACTGAGAGAGGGATCATGCTGCATGGACACCACATGGTCTCTGGAGTGAACTAGGCAGACTGAGAGAAGGATCATGCTGCATGGACACCACATGGTCTCTGGAGTGAACTAGGCAGACTGAGAGAGGGATCATGCTGCATGGACACCACATGGTCTCTGGAGTGAACTAGGCAGACTGAGAGAAGGATCATGCTGCATGGACACCACATGGTCTCTGGAGTGAACTAGGCAGACTGAGAGAAGGATCATGCTGCATGGACACCACATGGTCTCTGGAGTGAACTAGGCAGACTGAGAGAAGGATCATGCTGCATGGACACCACATGGTCTCTGGAGTGAACTAGGCAGACTGAGAGAAGGATCATGCTGCATGGACACCACATGGTCTCTGGAGTGAACTAGGCAGACTGAGAGAAGGATCATGCTGCATGGACACCACATGGTCTCTGGAGTGAACTAGGCAGACTGAGAGAGGGATCATGCTGCATGGGCAACACATGGTCTCTGGAGTGAACTAGGCAGACAGAGAAGGATCATGCTGCATGGACACCACATGGTCTCTGGAGTGAACTAGGCAGACTGAGAGAAGGATCATGCTGCATGGGCACCACATGGTCTCTATATTTCAGACTGAGAGAAGGATCATGCTGCATGGACACCACATGGTCTCTGGAGTGAACTAGGCAGACTGAGAGAAGGATCATGCTGCATGGACACCACATGGTCTCTGGAGTGAACTAGGCAGACTGAGAGAAGGATCATGCTGCATGGGCACCACATGGTCTCTATATTTCAGACTGAGAGAAGGATCATGCTGCATGGACACCACATGGTCTCTGGAGTGAACTAGGCAGACTGAGAGAAGGATCATGCTGCATGGACACCACATGGTCTCTGGAGTGAACTAGGCAGACTGAGAGAAGGATCATGCTGCATGGACACCACATGGTCTCTGGAGTGAACTAGGCAGACTGAGAGAAGGATCATGCTGCATGGACACCACATGGTCTCTATATTTCAGACTGAGAGAAGGATCATGCTGCATGGGCACCACATGGTCTCTGGAGTGAACTAGGCAGACTGAGAGAAGGATCATGCTGCATGGACACCACATGGTCTCTGGAGTGAACTAGGCAGACTGAGAGAGGGATCATGCTGCATGGGCACCACATGGTCTCTGGAGTGAACTAGGCAGACTGAGAGAAGGATCATGCTGCATGGACAACACATGGTCTCTGGAGTGAACTAGGCAGACTGAGAGAAGGATCATGCTGCATGGACACCACATGGTCTCTATATTTCAGACTGAGAGAAGGATCATGCTGCATGGACACCACATGGTCTCTATATTTCAGACTGAGAGAAGGATCATGCTGCATGGACACCACATGGTCTCTATATTTCAGACTGAGAGAAGGATCATGCTGCATGGACACCACATGGTCTCTATATTTCAGACTGAGAGAAGGATCATGCTGCATGGACAACACATGGTCTCTGGAGTGAACTAGGCAGACTGAGAGAAGGATCATGCTGCATGGACACCACATGGTCTCTATATTTCAGACTGAGAGAAGGATCATGCTGCATGGACACCACATGGTCTCTATATTTCAGACTGAGAGAAGGATCATGCTGCATGGACACCACATGGTCTCTATATTTCAGACTGAGAGAAGGATCATGCTGCATGGACACCACATGGTCTCTATATTTCAGACTGAGAGAAGGATCATGCTGCATGGACACCACATGGTCTCTATATTTCAGACTGAGAGAAGGATCATGCTGCATGGACACCACATGGTCTCTATATTTCAGACTGAGAGAAGGATCATGCTGCATGGACACCACATGGTCTCTATATTTCAGACTGAGAGAAGGATCATGCTGCATGGACACCACATGGTCTCTATATTTCAGACCAGGCTTTGTGCTATGGAGAGGTATAATTCCATCCCTGGTAATCACAAACCATGAAATGACCTCATATGAGCTTAAATTATAATTAACCCTTTACCAAATTGGTTTATATTGCGTTACCCCATCCACACAATGTAGGGGTGCCATGATGGATGTGTTCTTAGACAGAGTCCTTCACGTATTTCTTGTATAATCAATACATTTGGCAATGCTGTAACTCAAAGAATGCAAAATATGACTAGAAAGCTAAAGAAAAGATAACATTAACCTTAAGTACAGGCCTCTCAGTACACTTGGAAACACTAGCCCCAAATACAAGCCTGTCATCTCAAATACTTGGAACCGTTGTCCCCAAATACTTGCCTCTTGTTAGAAATGTTTAAATACATTGGGTCCAAATACTGGGTCCCAACAGAAGTGCTTCAAAACATTGTTCTCAAATCCTGGTCTCTCATTAGATTATGTCTGAAAACACTGTCCCCAAATACTGGCCACTCCTCAGAAATGCTTCAAAGCATTGTGCCTCAATATTGAGTTTGGTAAAAAATGCTTGGAAACATTAGTCCTAAATACTTGCCTCCCATCCTTTGAGAATTTAACTTTTAACTGTCATTATCACTGTGCTCATATAATTTGCACATTTGAGGTAATTAAGTTAAAAGATGCACACGGAACTATTACAAGTACATCGGGATGATTTTGTTTTCAGTTACCGTCATAAACAATTTCCTTTAAATAAGAATAAAACATTCAACAGCTGAGCTTGTCACCTGCTAAAGCAAGGGAAAGACTGGCCACTTATTACCCCTTGCATTCTGACCTACAAAATGTGAAGGCCCTATCACATCACAGACCCATAGAAGAAAATTGCTTCAGTTCAAATTCTGTAAATTTGCTTTTTAAGAATAAATCACTTACCTGCTGGTTTGTCAATAATGACTTCTTTCTTTGTCTGATTAGTCTCTTTTATGACAATCGCGCATGCCGTGACTATGTATGGGGTAGCTGATGTGTTTGATCTTTTATCTAGACAAGAAGATTTAAAATAAAACACAATGCATTAAACAGATCCCGAGAAATGCCTAGTTATGTCATACTGTATTGCATTTATGCCAGTAATATTCTGTTCAACCCTTCTTGGTTATAGTTTAGATATACAGCATATTTCTGTCAGCAAATGGATGTTTATTCCATGACATATGACAAAAATAAGCAATATTATATTATTTAAGTCTTTTCCTCTCTGTTCTACCATGAATAGGCCATTTACTTTTGGCACAATTATACAGAAATATATCTTAGATATGCTGACAATACTGTGTCACTAGCAGAAAGTGAGCAAGATTTACAAGACCTAGTGGAACAAGTAAACAGGCTAAAAAAAAAAAAAAACTACGATAATTAGCAATGGAAAGGAAAGGTCATCAATGAACATCACAGTAAACAGGGAGACACTAGAAAAAGTATCAAGTTTCTCCTATCCTGGACATGGACATGTAATAAAAGATGATGGTAGAAGTGAAATAGAAATCAAAAATAGAATAGGATTGGCCAAAAATGCTTTCAACAGCATAAAATCAGTATTAACATCTAGAGAGATTAACAACGCATTAAAAATGAGAACTGTCAAATGTTATGTATGTTCAATACTATTGTATGGCGCAGAAGCCTGAACATTGAACAAACAACTAGAAAGTTGAATAGATGCCCTGGAGATGTAGATATACAGATGAATATGTCATATTTCATGGAAACAGGAACAATCAAATACAGAGGTTCTAGAAAAATTGGCAATGAAAAGAGAGTTGATGAAAGAAATAAACAAGAGGCAAGTGAAATATTTCGGCCACGTTAAAAGACATAAATAACACTCTTATAAAAACCATACTGGAGGGCAAGGTTAAGGGCAAGTAAGCAAGATGTAAACAACAATACATATGGGAAGATAACATCAAGAGATGGACGAACAGCAGTGTGACTAAATGTACAGTCAAGGCGAGAGACAGAGTGCTGGAGATCCATTGCAGCCAATCTTCATTGTGGAGACAGCATCTGATTGATTGATTGATTGGTACAGAAATGTGGTTTCTGAAGAAAATGCAAAGAATACCAAGAACGGACAGAACAATGAATGAGACAATCCTTCAAGAAACAAATCAAAACTGCAAAGTGATTAAAGTAATTAGACATAGACAGTAACGATTTTTAAAAATCCTATCTCAGAATTAAAACAAATTAATTAGAGGAGGATATACCACTCTGTTTTCTCTGAACATTTGCTGCAGGTTTGAATTACTTTCATCCGTCAACATTTTCTTCCTTTCAACTATACTGCTGCCTTCATCCAGACCACTGGAATTTCATATTTGCTTACTGCCTATCAGAGTGATATCACGGCTCTTTGGATACATTCATAAATGCTCAGTCTCCTCAACAAATAGAATAGATATAGAATAGTAAAGGACCCTTTTACACACAGTGAGGTATATCAGGCATATGATGATGGTGCCATATTTGTATATGAATCAGCACTCAATGGGTGATATGGTTAATATCATGATGGTCTACCTTTACTTCCCAGCACATTTCCAGGTACCCAGTTTAGGCTAGGTCGCCCAGGAAGCCCGGGTCAATTAAAAATACAAACTCCAATGGGGATTTGAACACATGACCACCAGGTAGGCTGGCAAGCCTGCTTGCCACTGTGATACCATGGCTCCCCATAGATTACCTATGCTAACATTTAACCTTATCAGTGATGACCAACAGATCTATTTCTGTAATTTTTTTTCATTCTGAAATAAACAAAGATGAATATTTAGTGATGGTACATCCCTAAATCAGCAAATTATTAATGAAACCAAAGAAAAAATGTAAAGTACCTCTTGTGTAGTCAGTCACAAAGATGCACCTGTTAAAGTGGTGGAGTGCTCTCTTGAAGACTGAAGAATTTTTCAAGTCTCGCCCAGCTTGAAAGTAGCCAACTTCACTGTAATAAATAATTATATTTATTTGAAGATTTTCTCAAGTCATGAGCAGATTAATACTAGCTAAGTGACACATTATATAAATAACAACTATATACACTTGAAGAACTCGCCACCGGCTCGTGGTGGTGAGGTCTCGGTGGATTGACGCTGAGCCGCCAGCGTCTGCAGCCTACCTTGTGCCAGACGTATTGGTTACCCATTCCTCTGGAATACACAAGACTAGGTCGAGAGAGAGGTCGTGTCGTTTGGGCGCCACATGATTCTCTGAAGCTCTGCCCAGACATTGTGATGGAATATTGGCCACATTCCACTCACCTACTTTGGTCTGTCAAGACTGCAAGGTGTCACCTACCTACACTTGAAGAATTGCTCAAGTGGTGATCAGATTAAAACTAGCCAACTTCACTATAAAAGTAACAATTATATTAACTTGAATTTCTCAAGATGTGACCAGATAACAACTAGCCAACTTCACTATAAAAGTAACAATTATATTAACTTGAAGAATTTCTCAAGTCACAACCAGCTTGAAAAGAACATTATAAAACTAACAAATTATATGAACTCATTCCATACCAAAGCAACTAACCATACATTTAGTGGCTACTCGATACATAAATTAAGTGATTTGTTCCACACATTTGGTACATTAATCCACTCTACACTGTTACTTTAACTGCTAACCCACTATGTTTTGATGTCAACTCCTTTCATATCCAGGCATTTACTACTTTATTTACCAACTGCTTGGAAAAGAAACCGCTTCTGAAACAAATAGCTTGGATTTAATATTAAAAAAATCAAAATAAGAACTGTATAGGATTGTTGGGATAAAATTAGTTAAAGTAACTGCCTGAGATAGCTGGGATAAATAAAGTTAAAGTAACAACTGCCTAGGATGGCTGGGATAAAATGAGTTAAAGTAACAAGTGCCTGGGACAATGGGGGTAACTACAGATATGTTAACTTAGTCAGACATAGTTCATTGACCTGGGATGGTTAACAGGTATGTAAACTTGTTGATATGATATACAAAGCCTGGATGGAGAACTAACATCACATCAACACAGGACACCACTGAATTAACTAACTATAGGTATGTAAACTTGTTGATATGATATACAAAGCCTGGATGGAGAACTAACATCACATCAACACAGGACACCACTGAATTAACTAACTATAGGTATGTAAACTTGTTGATATGATATACAAAGCCTGGATGGAGAACTAACATCACATCAACACAGGACACCACTGAATTAACTACAGGTATGTAAACTTGGTCTGACATAGTTCACTGACCTTAGATGGTCAAAAGGTATGTAAACTTTGTCTGACAT
Source organism: Cepaea hortensis (assembly GCA_963921405.1). Taxonomy (NCBI): domain Eukaryota; kingdom Metazoa; phylum Mollusca; class Gastropoda; order Stylommatophora; family Helicidae; genus Cepaea; species Cepaea hortensis. The sequence goes on along the minus strand of OY992882.1, from coordinate 18,182,577 downwards.
AGTTCACTGATTTGGATGGTCAAAAAGTATGTAAACATGTTGATATCATATACAAACCTTGGAGGACTGACTAAAGTCATACCACCACTGGCCATGTAAAAAACTGTTCTGTTAATCTCCCTGAGGTGAAAATAATTTATTTAATTAATGCTACATGACAAATATAAGTAATCAACATTTACAAAGCACATAGAACTTTTGCTGCCAAGGCACGGTTTTAACAAGGCCATACGATTATCAACATGTGCTCTGCCACTGGCATAGCCATTCATACAATCCCACAGATCTTGGTCCCTGGTATGCTGGATCACTTCCACCAATGATATTCCTCCATATCTCTGTCTCAGCCCATCCATCATAACTTCTCTTTGTCTTTGCTGCTTCTACTGTTAATCTTTAAGTCATCATCGTGTCCTATAATGCCTCTCTTCTCATTACATGACCTCTCTTCTCATTACATGACCTCTCTTCTCATTACATGACCTCTCTTCTCATTACATGACCTTTCATCTCATTACATGACCTCTCGTCTCATTACATGACCTCTCGTCTCATTACATGACCTCTCTTCTCATTACATGACCTCTCTTCTCATTGCATGGCCTCTAATTACATGACCTCTCTTCTCATTACATGACCTCTCATTACATGACCTCTCTTCTCATTACATGGCCTCTAATTACATGACTTCTCTTCTCATTACATGACCTCTCTTCTCATTACATGACCTCTCTTCTCATTACATGACCTCTCTTCTCATTACATGAATGCTGTTTGTCACCTTCTTATATATGTAAACAATGTTCTACAGTTGGGAAGCAGCTGGCCGAGTGGTTAAGAACACCGGGTTCTCCTTCGGTAGACCCGGATTCGAATCCTTGGTAAGGCGTGGATTTTTTTCTGTCGGGGGCAAACAGAAAATCCTAACCTGCACAGTTCACGGCAACTTCACTATCCAGGCGGCCTAAATTCCTCAGGCTCAAGACTCCTGTGTCCTATACCGCAAGATACCAAGGGCAGTAGATGACAGTTTGACAGATGACAGTTCTACAGTCATTAGACAATCATTGTTAATTATTCTGGCAGTCCAACATTCATCTTAGAATCCTCCATAGCTCTTACCAGAGTCTTCGTTCACATTCCATGAATCACTTCCATATAGGTAGGTCAGCATGGTTGAGTGGATAAGAACACAAGTTCTAAACCATCTGGTGTGCCGATGCTGAGGTAAGGGGTTCAACCCCTACACCGGACAGTCGGACTAAAATGTTGACCTATCGTCCTTGACTTGGGGATGTAAATTACAAGTACCTTTGAAGTCGGAGTGAGTTCGCTTGTTGGTGAGGACAATGTTGATAGGTAAAAGCTAATCCACACGCAAAATTCAGTCCAGCATTACCAGAAGTAATGTGTATGGACTACGCTTGAGTTCAAAGTGAGTGAGCACATACAATCTCAAACGTAGCCCTCTTTTTTATACTTGCTAGTGTAAATATTCCCAATTTCATGCCAAGATAATCAAATGGCAAATGATATGATGATATGGTCAGTATATACTACATATATATCAATACTTTCAAACAGGGGTTGCTGGAATCCATTCTATGAGGTTTTGTCAACCCAAAAACCATAAATGTTGGAATGCAACGCAACCACCAATGAGGATTGAACCACCGACCTGTACAATGATAAATAAGTGCACTAACCACTAAACTCTATGGCTCTGATTTGACAAGTGCAAAGCTCCTCAAACGTTTCTCATACATGACCCTGTTTTTAAAAAGACTATCTGCCATATAATTGTTTAATAACTTTTCCTAATGGAAAGTAATATTAATAAATCTATATCTATAAAACAGAGTGTATGTTTGTGTGTTTGTGGGTATTTATGTATTGGATGCGTTCGATAACGGTACATCCGATTGAGATGAAATTTTCTACACGTCTTCCTTTCATTCCTGTGCAACCGACTATAATAATTTCTTAATGTAAAATCTTCTACTTATTTAATAACATTTATTTTTCCATTTTCATTATATAATGTCTATATAGCAGGGGGACTTCACTCTAGAAAAGTTATTTCAAGGGACATAACTTTTAATAACATTTCTATATACTTTATAGTCATATTGTTGGACTTACCTGCACTATTGTTAAACTCTTTGTCTATAGTTATTTTCAGGCATATGAGTTATAATAAATAATGATATAATCTTTAAGGCATTTTCAAAGTTTGCATAAAAATTATACATAATGCATAACATTGTAACCCATCTTTTTCTGCTTACAGAACTTAACTGTCATGTCGGTGATTTTTCATTAAAAATAATGAATGGTGTGTGGAAGGACATTCTTTTAAACAACCGCAAAGATTGAGACAGTGAAGCAAATAGCCGCGGATATTTCGGGAGATATAAACGCGGAAGTGCATAAACTGAAAAACAGCACGGACAAGTGGTTATTTCTGTGCAACCCGAAAGAACCTCTACCACATTATGTGGACATGGAGTTGGACGGGGTAGAAGACAAGCTACACCGTCTCTTCATCACAGTTCCGGGGCGCCGTACGGCATGTACAGTCTGTGGGGAAGACTCCCACTGGAGTAATAAATGTCCGGCCAAAATACAAACTCAGAAGGCACCTATACTGGCACAAAAAGTCACCTCGAACTCCCAGACAGATCAACATAGTACGGAGGATGAAGACGGTTTCCAGCTGGTCAGTCGGAAAAGGGGACGCTCAACCAAGAGCCTGTCTGACGGTGAGAGCTCGACACCTCCTGCCTGCCAAACACATGTTACCACGCTGCCGACCCTCAACAACCACGACTACCCTACACCGCCTGAAGCGCACAGGTCAAACAAAAAGAAATGCGTAATTAATTATACTGAACAGATAACGACCAGCGCCATGACCGAAATAGACAGTGATAACATTAACACACCACCACGACAAAGAAACCTGTCAGATTCTTCACCATGCCTCGTTATTGACTTAGAGATTTCGAGCCCAGCGAAGGAATCTACTGACAATCTCCAGAAATGATAACAGGAATACAGACAGTTTTGAAACAAGAAACATAATTATGCTCAACCGTTTCTTATTTTACAACAAAAATGGCAGCGGAAATTAAAATAATGAGTTTTAACATTCGAGGTATAAGATCCAAAATTAATCATCTTATACCACTCATACACAAATATAAACCTGATTTTATACTCATTCAGGAAGCTAACGTTAAAACCGACGAAGACGCATCATATATCACAACATGCTTAGGTCTAAGACACTCATGTTTTAGTCTTAGTACTCAACATATCGGATTGGGTACAGCAATAATACAGACATCGGACAGGTGGCAGATTATAGAGAAGGACAGGGACTGCCAGGGTAGGATAGCTATAGTACAGGTGAGAAATAACATAAATAAATACACAATTGTCAACATACACGCACCGCCTGACTACAGAAATCAGCCGCTCTTCTACCAAACACTGGGAAATTTATTATCACGCTCATATTGGGGTCACAACATCATTCTAGGGGGTGATTTTAATTGCGTACTTTCGGCGCATGATCTTATAAATGGAGATGTAAGAATGCAAATTAGAAACACAACGGGGGAGGAGGAACATCAATTAGACACATTGCAAACAATTTTAGATATCCATGGGCTAACAGACGCATACAGGCAGATGCACCCCCATGGAACAGATACAACACACACAAACAATGCGCATAACAGAGCAGCGCGATTAGATAGAATTTATGCGCCCATAACACATCATATAACACAAGTCAAGCATTTACAGGAGACACTGAACTTCACAGATCATAAGGCGGTAGTTGCAACAATAAACACAGTACAAACAACACCACATCTTAGAAGATCTCCTCATTGGAAACTGAACTGCACACTTTTACAAAATCAGGACTATGTAGATTGCATAACAAAACTGATCCTCACATACACAAGCGATATACCGGAGGGTAAAGCGCGAGAACTCTGGGAAACACTTAAACAAACTATACGAGAGAGAACACAAACACTAGCAGCAGTAATACACAAGCAAAAACTACAACAAGAAAAAGTATTGGAAAATGCAATTAAGCTCTTACTACAGACAGACAAAAATTCACCACACATCATAGCATTACAGGAAGAATTAGATCTCCACAGACATCATCGATTTCAGGGGGCTTTACTGCGAACAAAGTTACAAACTATAACACAAGAGATACCGAGTAAACAATACCTAGCTTTAGAACAAAACATACAGCGCAGCAGACAAATAGGCCAGATAATTGACAGGGAAGGAAATATACAAGTCGAGCCACAACAAATAGCCATAGCCTTTGAAGATTATTACAGGAACCTTTATACAGAGGAAAACACACAGGCGCATGTGCAAGAACACTTTATGAAATTCACAAAAGAACTCACAGAGGAACAGAAACTAACACTAGATACTGAATTAACACTAACAGATATAACACAAGCGGTTCATGGAATGCAGAAGGGCAAATCGCCTGGCCCTGACGGTATTACTGCTGAATTCTATCAGTTTTTCTTTCCTCTTCTAGGTCCCCTTTTACTAGCAGTATTCTCTGAATCCTTCCACAAACATGAACTCCCATCCAGTTTCAACACGTCTTACATCACTCTTATTCTGAAGGAGAACACTGACAAGACACTTTTAAAGAGTTACAGACCTATCTCGCTTTTAAACGTAGACTACAAGATTTTAACAAAGACTTTGACGAATAAATTGAAACCAGTAATGGCATCTCTCATTCATGAAGACCAGCAATGTAGTGTGCAACACCGGAATATCCAGCAACACACACACTTCATAAGGGACATCATCAACTACACACATCTGAAAAACTGTCAGTCCTCAATTCTCTCTTTAGATCAAGAAAAAGCATTCGACAGAATATCTCACTCATACCTCCACAAAACTCTCTTACACTGCAACGTGGGAAATTATTTTCGGACATGGGTCAAAATTTTATATTTGAAACCGGAAAGTCGGATTCTATTAAACCATACCCTAACCAATTCTTTCAGGTTGACTAGGTCAGTGAGACAGGGATGTCCCTTGTCCCCTTTACTGTACGTTGTCGCTCTAGAGCCACTTCTAGAAAAGATACGACAGGACGACAATGTCAGGGGTACGTTCATACCAGGGAAGGGTGAACAAAAGCTGCGTGCTTATGCGGACGATACCATTTTCTTTCCGACCACTGAAAAATCTGTACGGATCATTTTGGAGACGTTCTCGTTTTTCGGCAAAGGGAGTGGGGCAAAATTAAACGTCCAAAAATCTACTATAATGGGCTTAGGAAAATGGAAAAATAAGGCAGATTTTCCATTTGACTTAACATCAAACAATCTTATAAAAGTGTACGGAATCGTCTTCCCTTGTCAACCAAATCAGACACACAAAGACACTTGGCAAAATCTAGAGAAGAAAATAACAGATATGTTACAGAGATACAAATACAAAACAACTACCATATTTGGTAGAAGTACCATTGTTAATACATATATAATTCCAAAAATACTATATCTGTGCACAGTCCTAGATCCCCCACGTCAAACTGTCACAAACATAAACAAAGAGATTAGACGCTTTGTGTTTGGCAGCACCATCTACAGTATCAAACATACTACACTCATGCAAGACAAAAAAGATGGAGGTATCGCCCTCCAAGACATAACAACCAAAATACAATCACTTAGGATCAAACACGTAGGTGAAATCCTACAACACCCAGAAAAACACCATTTAGCACACTATTACATTGGAATTAGGCTATCTTCTTTAAAACCTATTAGGAATACATCCTCACATTATTTTGGCACTCTCCCAACGTTCTACAAAACATGTATTTCAGCCATTAAAGGACATGAAAAATTACTGCACAAGAAAACACATACAATCTACAGGCATTTAGTTAAATTACAAGCAACTTCGGTACATCTCAGAATTAAAAGAGGACATAGATATTTCATAAAAGATTATACCGAAATTTTCTCAAATATTCACAAGCAGATTACTCCAAAAGCAAGGGAAATTACATATAGGCTTGTTTACAGCATGACCCCAACAACAGAGAGAACAGCAAAAATAACTAAACAAATACTACAGTGTCAGCTTTGTAGACGGAACATCCAAGAATCAGAAGAGCACATCTATTACGAATGCAACACAATCATACCAACAAGAAATCTCCTACAAAACATCCTAAACACTCATGTGAAACAAAGAACAGATGTTTACAAAGCAATCATGATAAATTCCATTCCTTACTCCACAAAAGACACCCACACAAAGCTACTTGTTCTATTGGCAGAGTACAGAAATCTTATATGGACATTAAGAAACAAAGCAATATACAATTACAGAACAATCAACAAAGAAATTGTCCAACAACTTTATCAACAAAAAGTCGCAAACATTCTAATCCTAGCCCCACAAGCGCAAGTCTCGTAAAATATTTGGCTGAAGACAGCACATATTACAGAAGAAGCAAATAACTTGTTTTAAATAAAGGATACTACAACTGTAAATGTATTTATTGATGGTATTAATAATCTTACAATTATATTATTATTATTATTATGATTATTATTATTATTAATACTATTATTATTATTACTGCTACTATTATTATTAATTTTCCCATTATTATATTTGAATGTGCAACATGAAATATATTGTGGATGGGTGTCTGTGCCGTTGGCAGCAACATATGTATGCATCTGTGTGTGGATGCAGGTGTGTGTGCATGTGTGGTGCATGAATTTGCACGCGCATGTGTACGAGTGTGTGTGTACGCGCACACGCGCATGCGTGTGTGCGTGTAGCAGTCTTTAAACCAAGTCGGTATCTTAAGTATTAAAATGATGTTATACGGTAATGATATGTTTCAAAAGAAAAATATGCACCACCATGTATAAACAAATTCGATGAGCCCTTTAAGTACCCAGTAAGCTAAGGTGGCTTTTAGTGGCCAGGTTTTAAGTCCTTCCCATTGTATATAAAACCCAGACACTATCACAATTTTGGACCAATTATCTCCCTGGGGACAGACCATGGACCCTAATTGCTAGTAGTAAATCCCTGAATCTTGTCCCCCAAACAAAAGACATCATGGACTAGAGCGTCACCCTGAAATTTGTCATCAGGCAACAACACCAACGGCCTTCGCCTCGGGAGCTTAGTGATCCAGAAATTACAAGGAAGCCACATTTTAATGGAAATGATAGTTTAAAGTTTATTGTCCAAGCGCGGGGCATTTAAATGTACTGCGGTCTCCATAAAGCATGAGATTGTGTGTGCGTGTGTGTATGTGAGAGAGAGAGAGAGATAGATAGAGAGAGAGAGAGAGAGAGAGAGAGAGAGAGAGAGAGAGAGAGAGAGAGAGAGAGAGAGAGAGAGAGAGAGAAAGAGAGGAGAGGGAGAGTTGGACAGGTGTTTCATGCATTCCGCTTGTGGAAGTGGAAGTGAAGCATATGCAAGGAATGTGTATCTACATGCACTATGCCACAAATGTCATATTAACATAACTGTATATATGTATGTATATGTTTTATTCACAATGTTACACTTAACACTAACAAACGGCAATGCTCTGTAATATACACAAACAAAAGAAACACACACTACAACTTGTAAATACACATTGCTTTGTATGAAATAAAAGTTGTAAAAAAAATTTTAAAAAATTTAAAAAAAAAAAAAAAATTAAGTTACTGTGCGCCAGGAGCTGGGCGAAACCACGCCGGGTCAGATAGACAGACAGACAGATAGTTGGGAACGGAAGCTTATTTGACTACTTATATGAATTAAATGACATGCTCCCCACTAGGGCCTGGGTGAAGCCGGGCCGGGTCAGACAGACAGATAGTCGGGAACGGGAGAGGTTATATGACTACGTATATGAATTAAATGAGATGCTCCCCACCAGGGACTGGGTGAAGCCGGGTTAGACAGACAGATAGACAGACAGATAGATAGTCGGGAACGGGAGAGCTTATATGACTACTTATATGAATTAAATGAGATGCTCCCCACCAGGGACTGGGTGAAGCCGGGCCGGGTCAGCCAGCCAGACAGACAGATAGACAAACAAGCAGACAGACTGATAGATAGATAGATCCGCTCCAGGGCCTGGGCGAAGCCGGGCCGGGTCAGCTAGTTCTTAATATAAGGGAGTTAATTTGAAATCCGTCCGTACCGCACCGCACGTAATTACGTACGTTGAACATGATCATGTCATAGTCATGTGATAAGTACTGACCAATGAATAAAAGAACATGTGTTTATCGTCCCATGATGCATAGATTCTGTTTTGGACCGTTGAGAAAATGGCCGGGTTGATCCAAAATCCGTCCAAAGAAGCTCAAAGAGTGGTGATTCAGTTTCTTTCATTTGAAGGATATCGACCAGTGGACATTCATCGAAGAATGCAGGCAGCGTACGGTAACAAATGTGTGTCGAAGACAACAGTGACAGACTGGGCATGAATGTTTCGGAAAGGACGTCAGTTCACGACAGATCTTCGACGGCTGGGTCAAGCGTATATTGTTGCAACAGAAAAAACCATCACCAAAATTGATGCAGCAGTACAGATGAACTGTTGTTGAAGCATATGTTCGCTAGCGAAAGAATTTGATGTGCCAATTGGGACAATTCAAAAGGTCGTTCGTAAGAAACTGCAATATCGGAAGGTTTGTTCACAGTAGGTACCACGGTTGTTGACTGACTACCAAAAAGAGGAACGCATGGGATGGTGTTTGAACCATTTGCTGCGTTACAGAGTGGAGGGTGATGCATTTCTCTTCCGCATAGTGGCAGGTGATGAATTATGGTGTCACCACTTTGAGCCAAGCAGCAAAAGAGAGAGCATGCAATGGAAGCATCCTGGATCACCAAAAGCCAACAAATTCAAGTTACAGGTTTCTGCTGGTAAATTTCTGAGCGCATTTTTTGACCATGAAGGGTTATTGTTGGTCGACTTTAAAGAACCTGGTGTCAACATCAACTCTACCCACTACTTGCAAACATTAGACAAGCTGCAAAAAGCCATCAAGACTAAACGACCCGGCATGCTTTCTCGCGGTGTGAATATAATAAAAAGATAAATTAGACAAAAGTAAAATTAACCAACAAAATAACAAACAAAATAGTGTGAGACCTAAAATCACATTGAGAAAAGAATTACAGGCTGAGATGAATAATATTTGGAGGACACTGAGGGAACTGCAGGAGAGAGCAAAAGACAGGATAGTCTGGTGTGGGGCCTATGACCTAATGGAGAATACAAGGCAGCAGAAGAAAGAATAAGAATACTCACTCATGTCCAGACAGGTCACTTTTATTGCTATTTGGTGTGGCTGAATTTGTAGAGATTCTGAAAGTGAAATTTAATACATTACTACTTACTATGTACTTCAGTTTCATTGAGGTAGCTTTCCTTATAAAATATGAAAGTGCATTTTTATCTCAAAACATAAGCATTTTCTTTCTTGAGTTGTATGTGTTCTTCTTCTTCTTTCGTTCGCCTGAAATATGTCTATAACTGCAATGTTGTCTCTTGTATGAATCTAACAGTCCTTTTTAGTTCATTCAGCGGTCCATAGAGTTTATCTTCCACTGTTGTGTCTCTAGGCCAGAAGGTTCGCCTGGATATGTTGTAGTTTGGGCAATCCTGGAGTTGTATGTGTTGTTACTGACCTTGTTCATAGGCAAACAAAACCTTGGACTCCAGTAATGACAGAGAGCTGTGATAGCATACTGGCTGGAATACTTATCTGCTGGTCAGGTGATCATGTGAAAGATTTCTTATTTAACCTCCAACCAATAAAACTCCTTACGCCTTTCTGGAGATTAGAACCCAGGTTTCTACTCAGTGTGTGTTTATTCTATATCTACTGCCAGCTGAACTAGTCACAGCTGGTGAATTAGTGTAGTCGCTAGGGGGTTGTACTGATATGATGAGTGCAGTCGGACAAGTGTTTGGCACATGTGTTCATCATCCACTAAGTAAGTCATCCGCTAAGTAAGAAATCACTGGCCAATAATGCCTCTGTGCATTCAGACCTACAACATGTAATTTTGTTATCACAGACCTATAGCAAGTGCAATAAAATTCTAAAAATTGCTGTAGATGGGATTTATGTGTCAAGTCAAAGGCACCCTTTCAGACTGACAGAAAATTAGATATCTGATATCCCATCTACAACAATGGTAGCATGTTATTTATACTCAACACTGACTGGGGTAACAACTTTTACAAATCACACAAGATTGTTAGCCCATGTGCTATGAAGACCAATAAGGGAAGCAAATAGTAGTAACCTATCGTGCATGCTGTAAAAGGCAACTAAGGAGGGCTGGCATGAGGCTGGCTACCTCAGCCTGTAAAACACTGGAGCTGCATTATCCAATCAATCAATAATAAGCCTACCAAGGACTTGCATCAGTTGGTTGTGGGGGCTATGCTATATTGGAAGATGAAAGGCAGTGACAGAAGAAGAAGATCCAAGGATGTTGCATTCTATCTTGATTTTCAGGTACTCAACTGGACGCTTAGCCTTCACGGCTAACAGTGACAAAATCGGAGGACCTTAACATCTGTAAACTGCAAGGAATAGGCCAAATAGGCTGCCACTCAATCTAAATTTTTAAAATTAGAAAACCTACCCACAACAGGATATTTATGGTATTATTGGAAAATAGACATCACCAAGTTAATTTATTTGTCTCCAAGAAGTGAATGCAAGACTTTGGTGCTGATTGTCTACCATCATCATGGGAAAATGCTGTGACTCTTACAGCAATGTTTGAGTCCCTGGCAGGCTTCATCACACTGGAGAGGTTAACAGAGGCCCTGATAAGTAAGAGCTTCAACCCTGACACAACAGTGTCACTGCATCATTAGACAAACTTGAGTTTTCAACCTTGGCACAATAGTGCTACTTCATCATAAAGACAAACTTGAGTTTTCAACCTTGGCACAACATTGCTACTTCATCATAAAAACAAACTTGAGTTTTCAACCCTGGCACAATAGTGCCACTGCTTCATACAGACAGAATTCATTTGAGTTCAGAGTAAAAATCACTGCACTTGGGCATTCCCACCCATGTTTCGTCCACCCCCCTCAGTACCCAGTGAAGACTTCCAATGCTGACAGTTCATGTGTGGACACATTGCCATCTTGACAGATGATAGATTGTTACATTTTCCTTAAAAAAAGGCATAATAACTACAACCCATGGCAGTGGTAATGTAACTGATAAATCCAATTTGCACATTCTGAGACAAGCTAAGATTAGGGATGGAGTTAGACCTCTTCATAGCACAAAACATGGGCTGGATTGTAGAGATCACGTGTTGCCCATGCAGCATGATCCCTCTCTTGGCCTGCCTAGTTTACACCAGAGGAAAGGTAACAATCAGCAAAGCAATGCTCTAGCTGTCCACCTATCAGAGGTTTGATCCTAGACCAGTTTCCGACCAAGACTAGGGCTTTTGTTCTAGTAGCAGCCTGGTGAAAAGTCTGCCTGCCTTCCCTTTGCGTTGAGTGTTGCCTAGACCCTCTTGCTCACTCTCCACTGAGTCAGTCTCTCTCAGGATGGAAAATATGTGTGTCCCACTGCACTGTCCACACAGTTTTAAAGAGCCTTCACCATGTCAGCCTTATCGTAATGACAGATTTCAATCTTTAGCAGTTTGTTTTATTTCCTTTAGTGTCATGCTCTGTTCTCCTTTTTCTCTTTTCCTATCAAATAACCCAGGATCACTTAGTTGTCATGCAAAATATATGTAGTAAGAGTTTCATTAAATACCAAACATGTTCTTTGTTTAATGTTATCAAATGAGGATTTCTTTTGTCTACTATTCTATTGCCGGCTCCGTAGCGAAGGGGTTACAGATGCAGTTCATAATCATGCATACCCGCATTTGAAACACAGCTGCGGGTGATTAATTTGGCAGCGGACCATCTTGCTTTGGATTTTTATGAAATGGTATTGGTGCTGGTTGTTCAGAAAGCAATGGCAAGCTACTGAACGTAAACTTGCCAAGAGATCACAACAGCAAAAAATACTGGCGTTGACTGCAATGTCCTGTAAAGGATATGCAACTAACTAACTATTCTATTGCTTGCCTTCAAGAGTTTCCTGGCTGATAATTTGTTGACATAGAATCTTGGCAAGTCATCACATGACAAAATGACAAAAACCTAGCAAGCTTATGACAACTTAGTATTAACAAGAGTGGGTCTTACAACATAAAACACTTACTTAAAAGATATCTACCAACCTTTCTCTAAGATACAATAGTAAGTCCATTCCCAATGTCATGGATAATACATAAACAAACTAGAAGAGATCAAAAACAAAACACAGACACAAAACATGAATAACCTTACTTCGTCACAAAATCAATGAGTTCTTTCTCAATGTGGGTGACATCCCAGTACAAGTGATACAACAAGTCCATAGTCCCTGTAATGTAGAGTTTTTTTCCACTGAAATCTCTGACAGAGCTAATGATCATGTTACTATTATCTATCAAAGTGAATGATCATAGACTAAGTGTTGTGGAAAAATTCACCTATCTTAGCAGCACTGTGTCACAAGCTGCCACAATTGATGATGAAGTGAAAGCAAGAATCTCCAAGGCCAGCACGGCCTTTGGCAGACTGTACAAAAACAGGTGGGACAGAAATGGAGTAAGCCTGCAAACAAAACTGAAAGTCTACAAAGCAGTTGTGTTATCCACACTGCTATATGCTTGTGAAACCTGGGCTGTTTACCAGCGGCATGCTAGGAAATTAAACTACTTCCACACAGTCTGCCTTAGGAAGCTATTGAAGATTAAATGGCAAGACAAGATCCCAGCACTGAAGTCCTAGAAAGAGCGTCCACGCCCAGTATCCACACTCTACTAATGAAGAATCAGATTTGCTGGGCTGGTCACTTACTTGCATGCCAGATCACAGGCTCCCTAAACACATTTTTTTACGGCTAGCTGCATTGTGGTAAACGCTCCAAAGGCGGTCAGAGAAAACACTTTAAAGACACTCTGAAGATCTCACTAAAAGCTTCTGGAATTCATCACGACACATGGGAGACTGCTGCAAAGAACGAAATTCATGATGTACATCATTACACAAGAATGCAGTCACTTGTGAAGCTAACAGGACTGCAAGAGCTGTGAAAAAAAGGCTGGTCAGAAAAACCACTGCAGGAGATCTTCCTCCTGGAACGTTTAGCATTCTTTGCCCACATTGTCAAAGAACATTTCGAGCCAAAATAGGCCTTACCAGCCATCTTAGAACTCACGGCTTCATACTTTCAACCCCACTGGATGAAATGAATGGTCATCATCATTCTTGATTGACAAAACATTATCTATCCAACAAAAACTATAGACAGTTTTTTTATATAAAATAATTTTTTTTTTTTTAGCATATCCTTTACAGGACTTAGCTGTCAACACCAGCATCTTTCAGCTGTATGTTGATCTCTTGGCAAGATTACGCTCAGTAGTTTGCCATTGCTTTCTTAGCGGCCGGCTCACATACCCCGTAAGTTACCGATGCGATTCGAATCACTGCTGATTTGAACCGTCATCACGTTACCGACGAGAGCATACGAGATTACGGAGAAAAGTCATAACCTCTAAGCCACGAAGCCGGCAAAGAAAGAAAGAAGAATAAAGAAGAAAAGAAGAATATGGTCCAGAAATATAAAATTGGCCTGTCAAGCAGGCAACTGTTTTTGCCAGTATATAAAAGAAAAGCAGGCAACTGTTTTGTGAGTATATAAAAGAAAAGCAGGCAACTGTTCTTGCTGTGATGTAAAAGACAAACAGTCAACAACCCTTGCCATGATATACAAGCATGGTCCATAAAGTAAAAGTTAGCCTCTCAAGCAGCCACCTGTTCCTGCTAGCATATTAAACCAGAATGGTCCAGGAAAATAAAAACAAGTTATCAGCCAGTGCTGCTGCAAACTTACAGTTATCAGGCTTGGGATCTTTTTGTAACAAACTGGTAACATCCTCCAAAGTGCCAGTCAAACGTTTCATATGCTTCATGCCTTTGTGGAAGTTCCTGGGCAGAAGAAAATACACAAGCTACATACAGTTCCATATATATAAAGCATGCTGAAAACAACAGTACAGTACCAGAAGGTGAGGAATTTTATAACAGTTCAGATGTATTAGCACCTTTGATTTTACCTTTCATTATCATCACTGAATTCTGGACACATCCTTTAGTGCTTGTATCCCCGTCATAATAAATAATTCAATGTACAATTGACTAATTGTGCAAGTTCAGTATTCATTTATGAGTCTATCAATGCACTTGTACTGCTTCAGTCTGGCCACTCAAATTCTCAAGCCAAACTTTTGTATTCTAGCTATCGATGTTGATTCAGTTAGTTGAAAGTTATCTTTTTAGCCCGTCAATGGAATGGGCATTCATCATGTCAACTCAATTGAATGGCTGATTCTGTCATACAGTGACATAACCAGCCAGTCTATCTGATGTATCTTGACAAACATGTTACTCCCAAATAAGTAATAGTCTTTTTATTCACACATTTTCAAACAATCTGTCTGTAAAATCTTTTCAAAAAATTGACTGTTAGTTTGTGAAGTGTCACTTCCACTGCATACCTAGATAATTTCATGTGCTCCAGTCTCCTCCCACAAGCAAGATCTCTACACAGTACATACAATCAGTGAGGGCCAAGTGTGTGGTTAACAGAACCACACATTCTATATTCATGCCCTTTGGATTTTATTACTTTCAAATACAGTCTGTACTATGTCAATTCAGTCTCCACTGTCGAGGGATTTTTAATATGGATATTGTGCATGCTAGGAGCCTCAGTGGCAAGCATGTCTGTCTGCCGGCCCAGGGACCATGTGTTTGAATCCCCATCAAGTCAAATTTTTAAAATTGTCCTTGGCTGCCAGGTTGACTCAACCTAAAACGGATAAAACGGGTATCAAGAAATGTCTGGGACAGTAAAGGTGTTCAGCATGATATTCACTACATCACCCATTGAGTAGCAATTGGTCTGTATAAATATGGGGCTAGCACCATGTACCCAATATATCCCCAGATGTGTAAAAGGGCCCTTTGCCTGCTGTTACTTACACTGCGCAAGCTTTTTTTTTTTAAAGACCTTTTTAAACACTGTGCATGCTGATTCTCCTAGTTCATACCCATTATTTGACAAGGCCAATCATCCATGCACTATCCCAGGATCAAGAGACATACATCTTCCTCAGTTTTTACTTGTAAATATCCACACCATAATTTGCACCCAGTCTTCTTGTGTTAGAGGTGGATGCTGTACCTTCAAGCCACTCTGCCACTGTATTACCTGTGTACATCAACTGCTTATATTCTGTATCACTATTGCCCTTTTCCCAACCATAATTATTCCCCCTGTCATATTCTATGATTTCAATCTTCCTTACTACTCAGGTTTCTAAACATTTCTCATTATAATATGGACCTTAAACATACTGATAGAAACACATACAACTTACCATGGGGCGATGAGAACTTTATAAAAACTAGAATTGCCTGGTGACCATTCTAGAAAGAAAACCAAACAAAGAATTACCAGGTGACCATTCTAGAAAGAAAAACAAAGAAATGCAGATAAATATTGTTATTATTTTTTTTTATATTACATGTGATTTTTAAATATTAACCCTTTACAGGGCATATGCTTGTCCGTTTTTTAGCCCTGATCGGGCAAGATGTTTTCAGGTTCAGTAAAATTTCGGGTCGCGTTAGTAAAAACATCACAAATAAGGTGTTAGTCAACCGATTTTAGTTAAATAAACAACACAATGAAGGGAAAAGCATGCAGAATATGTTACTCACATGATTGCTGTCGGTAATCCATATATGAACACAAATATTTACGAAATACAGCATGTTGTTTGTGATTTTCCGTCATCTATATGGCAATTTACAAACACATTTTCAGAATCATAATCACTTTCTTTAAAGTCCGACTCTGCTAATGCAATGCAAAGTAACGCTTTGCACTGATATCTAGCTCCGATAAATAGTCAACTTTGTGCCCTTTAATGTCACTTAAATTGAACCTAGCAAAATCTCGGCTATCACTTGAAGAATCGCCGAAATCCGGTTTGAAAAACTAAGCGTAAACACCCCGAAAACTATAAAAAAAAGTCCGAAAAATTCCATTCAAATTCATAGTAGGCATTTACAAATGGCGGCCATGTTGTCAAGCTATCGACGAAAGCGAAAGTAGCCGTCGGAAGTACCGTAAGGCCGAGAAATTGCGTTTATACTGAACTATTATTAAATATATGAAGAGAAACAAATTTAATTAAATGCACTTTTCAAAATTTGATTAATTTAAGCAATAAAATAATCACAACGCAAAAGGAAAGTGTAAAGACAAAAGAGGATATTTATAATAGGACATGACACATATGAGGACACAGCATAGAATGGTGGGGAACCAGTTCCTATCCTTGATGTCCTTCATGCCAGGACATATTTCTAGAACCAATCTGACGGCTGAAAATGAAAGGAAAAAAGTCAACGACCATTTACATGCCTTATAGTGCATGGGGCATATTGTGCTAGACCCATATTTGTATAGACCAACAGGCAATCAGTGGCCGATGTGGTCAGTAACACATGGCCGTGTTTACTTCCCATCTTTGGACTCCATCCTTGGATAGCCGTTCAAGCTAGGACACAGATAAGTTGACATTTATACTTTCGTGTATTTGTTAGTCTATTTTTGTTTGTTTGTTCGGTGCTGATGAAGGCTTTGGCCGCAAAGTCCATTTTGTTTTTTGTAGTCGTGCTTTGGTAAAGCTCATAACCTACTTCTCATTTTTCAGTGATTCATTCATTGTTTACTTCCCAAGACATTTCCTGGTACAGAATTTTGGTTGGGGGTGCAGAGGTCAATTTATAAAACCCACGTTACATGACTGGGTTGATGAAAAATCTGGGGGACAAACCAAGATAGCTATCGTATGAAGTCAATGCACTACCTGATAAATAGTAGGAATGACTGCTATAGAGCTGATACCAAAAAGTAGGAATGACTACTATAGAGTTGATACCCAAAAAATAGGAATTACTGCCATAGAACTGATACCAAAAAGTAGGAATGACAACTCTGGAGCTGATAAGAACAAGTAGGAATGACTACTATACAGTTGATACAAGAAAGCAGGAATGATTACTATAGAGCTGATTCAAAAAGTAGGAATGATTACTACAGAACTGATACGAAAACTTAGGAATGACTACTACAGAGCTCATACCAAATAGTAGGAATGACTACTATAGAGCTGATTAAAAAAACAAGTAGGAATGACTACTATAGTGTGATACCAAAAAATAGGAATAACGACTATAGAGCTCATACCAAAAAGTAGGAATGACTACTATAGAGCTGATAATAAAAAGTAAGAATGACAACTATAGAGCTTATATGAAAAAGTAGGAATGACCTACTATAGAGCTGATATCAAAAAGTAGGAATGAATACTATAGAGCTGATACCAAAAAAGAATGAACATAAAGTTAGTATCAAAACTTGACAAACAGGTTAGTTGCATATCCTTTATAGGACGTCGTAGTCAACACCAGCAGTTATTTGCTGTTGTGATCTATTGGCAAGTTTTCGATAGTAAATTGCCATTGCTTTCTGAACGACCGGCACCCATACCATTTAGTAAAAAAACCAAGGCAAGGCAGTCTGCTGCCAAATCGCTCGTAGCTGTGTTTCGAACGTGGGTATGTGGGATTATGAACCACGTCCGCAACCCCTTCACCACGGAGCCAGCAAACAAGACATACAGATTCAAGCATATGTTTGTATTTTTCATTTGGTTAGCTGCCTAGTCACATTTTACGTTCATTCATTATCATTGCACTATCTACATAGATACATTATCTCTCTGTGATACACCCATTCTAGAGAATCTAAAGATATAGATAGATAATAGACTGAACATATTAAACTTGTATTTTAAAATTATTTTCATTAAAACAAAACAAACCAACAAAATAATAAACACATCATTGACAAGTTTTAAATGTCATTAACCTACCAAATTTGCCGATTTCTCCAGTAAAATTTGCATACTTCCTCTGATAGGTTGGCACACAAAGTCCTAACCTAGAACACATTCAAGAATACATCAGCCATAGTGATTTCAACAATGATTTATTTTTCTAAAATATTTAATATTTTTATCTACTATATTATCTATTTTTATATCATATTTTATATCTAAATTTAACATAAATGTAACTATGTAATGTTATATGTTTACTGGACAAACTAACCCAACTTTTCTCTCTAATTCTGAATGCCCTAACTGAGCATTTAATTTTCTAACCTCATTCCATGCCAAACTAATTAGTTTATTTTCTAACCCATATAACATATACTTCTTAAAGAAACCTGAAAGTGTCATCATATAAGAAGCAAATGATTAACAAACTGATTTGTTTGCTACAGTTCCAAATTGTATGCCAGTACTGATGTATACATTTAAGCAAAGCATGAGGTGTATTGGCCAGTCTCCCTGGGCGATGGGTTAGCAGCTTTCTCCGTAACCCTGAATACTCTTGTGGTTGACGTGAGTGCACAAGAATTGGAAGCAGTTCGAGTCACGCCAGTGAATTATGAGAGTATGGAGCCGGTCGCTCAGAAAGTCGTGGCGTGCTGATGAGCATAATCTAGCCTAGGAATCAACATACAGCTGAAAGATGCTGATGTTGACCGCAATATCCTGAAACAGGATGGAAATTAGGGGGAAAAAAATGAGATGTATTGGATATTTAATGTTTATATTTTTAGACTAGTTGGCACTCAAAGGGCAGTGAGTTCAATATCACACCAGCCACCTGTACATCCCAGCAAATGTCCTGATAACCATTTGAGGCTGGGTTGATGGCTTCTCTGCCTTTTGGCTAAGATCAAAGTGTAGTATTTGCACTTGATCTTGCCAGGGCCACCAGCAGAGGCAGTCATCCAAATGACACACAGGGACGTGGGACCTGATGGGGTGGCTCTGGCCCCTGGGGAAACTGGGAGCCCTTATAAACTCCCTCCCCCCCCCCCCCCCCAAAAAAAAAAAAAAAAAAGGTTCACCTAGGAGCCTAGTTCAGTGGGAAAAAATGTCCTGTCTAAGCAAGGACTCAAGCATATTACTAGGAGGCTGACATGCAGGCATGTTAGCCACTGCACTACCGGAGCACCTACTTTTACTCATCAGGTCACATAATTGTCTGGATACAACTGAAAATGTTTTGTCTCAAGCAGGAAGAAATTATCAACATCTGGTGATCTGCTGGATATGGGATAAGCTAAATAAACCTGACAGCTGTGCTGGATAGAGTGGCTGTCTTTAACACTCACCTGAATGTGGTATTTTGTATAGGAATATAAGCATAATCTGCTTCGTCACTAGTCACATACCGCTACAAATGAAAATAAACAATAAACATGTTATGAGTATCTGTGTGAATGGATGTGTATATAAGTATGATTGGATATGTATAAAGGTATGAATGGATGTGTATATGAGTATGAATGGGTGTGTATATAAGTATGAATGGATGTGTATATAAGAATGAATGGATGCATATATAAGTATGAATGGATGTGTATATAAATATGAGTGGATGTGTATTTAAGTATGAATGGGTGTGTATATAAATATGAATGGGTATGTATATAAGTATGAATAGATGTGTATAAAGGTATGAATGGATGTGTATATAAATATGAATTGGTATGTACATAAGTATGAGTGGATGTGTATATAAGTATGAATGGATGTGTATATAAATATGAGTGGATATGTATATAAGTATGAATGGATGTGTATATAAATATGAATTTTCAATTCATGTACTATTTTTATGAGACACTAAAATTTTTAGACACCATATTATACTGGCTAGTGCCAAATATCAAATACAAAACAGATATAGACCTAGTTGACACTTCCCCTAACCTGCCTAACATTCTTCAATCATAATAAGGATGGATGAATCATATAAATGTAGTTTTTCTTGTCTATTGTATAGACCAATCAGCATTTGATGAGAGATGTGGCCATTAACAAACTGATGACCTTTACATCCCAGAATAATTCCTGGCACCATTTTTAGGCAGCCCTAATAGTATTGAACAACTATGTGACAAAAAGACAATAAAAACGTTGACCAACTCTATTTTCCTTCTCACTCTATGCTGTCAGTACTAAACCTGGACATTAGCAACAAAGGAAAAAGAACACAAAGCAATGTTGACATGTCTACAATGGATACTTATGCAACAAGGAAAGACAAGATAAAAATATATATAATATTATGACTGACCACCTCTCCATAAGAGCCTGGGCTGAATTTAGAGACCATGTGCTGCCCTTACAGCATGATCCCTCTCTCTGCCTGCCTAGTTTAATCCAGAGGAAAGGTAACAGCAATACATCTGGAACAAGATGAGCTGCAGAAGCTGCCGGATCAGCAAAGCAATACTTTAAATGTCCCCCTGTCGAAGCTTCCATCCTAGACCAGTTGCTGACCAAGGCTTAGGGCCTGGTTTGCCCTGCCATGACATTTTGTCTTTAGGTTGCATTTTCTCACACTAGAGCAAGGCTTGTATCTTCCTAATTGCACTCCTCCACCCGAAGCCGTTGGCACAATAATGGGTGTCGGGTTTGGTGAGCGCAGCCCAAGATTCGGCGCTAACAGAAAGCAGGTAGTACCATCTACTGTCATACGGTAGCTGAGTCATATCTAAGACCTGACACCAATAATATTACATAACAGTGCTAGATGTTGCATATCCTTTGCAGGATGTTGCAATCAATCCCAAGTTTATTTTCTAAGCAATGTTATGTTCAGGAGCTTGGCAGTGATTTCTGAATGAGAAGTCAATGAGTAAGTCATACTTACAGGTGTATGGAATAAACCCACTAGCCCACTGTCAGCACACATGAAGTTAATGTGTGAGCGCGATAAACTCCTTGGTCAAGTTAACAATAATAGTGTTAGAGGTCATAAAAAAGAAGCAGGGAAATAATATGACTATTACCATGATGAGAAATAAAAACAGTTAGGCATGTGTAACTCCTGTAAAAAAGAGAGATATACTAAACACAGATACAATGTAGATAGCTTACAATGAACTCCATAACATTAAATGTAAATGACAGAGAAAAATAAAAAAACTTTTTTTTAAAATAATGAAATAAAAATAAGTATACTACAACAAAATGAATGACGTTTTGATTCTACTAATCTTCTTCAGGAACAACACAAACAGATCTAAAGAAAAAGACAGAATGAGACAATTTAATACTATTGAAACACAAATCCTTTGATATTAGGATGGTGGTACACCTACTTTTACTCATCATGTCACATACTTGTGTTTTAATATAATAAAATTTTCTAATTTCATGTTTTTCTTTAGGTATGTTTGTGTTTTTTTCTGATGAAAATTAGTATAATCAAAGTTCGTTGTGTCGTAGCTTACATATTTTGATTTTACTATTTTTAAAATTTTTTTTTTTTAAATTTTCCCACTGTGATTTACGTTTGCCTTTGTGGAGTTCGTTGTATGGTATGTACACTATGTCTGTGTTTAGTGTATCTCACTGTTTCACAGGAGCTACACAAACCGAACTGTTTTTATTTCCTATTGTTATATCCTGCTGCAGCCGTTCCTTATCTATGCATCATGATTCTGAAAGTGCACCAAGGAAATTGATACCACTCAGATATGAAAAGGGGGGGGGGGGGGGGGTCAAAATATGGCAATCTGGAGGCAGTAAACATTACAGTGTATGAAACACATACCAGAGCTTATTGCAGAATGGGTCTATATGTTCTGATGCTGAAAGGAAAAAAAAAATAGAAGAAGAAGGAAGAAGGAGGCGGGAGAAGAAGGAGGGAGAAGGAGGAGGAAGAAGGAGGGGAAGAAGAAGGAGGAAGAAGAAGGAGGAAGAAAAAGAAAAAAGAAAAAAGAAAAAGAAGAAGGAAGAAGAAGAAAGAAGAAGAAGAACGAAGAAACAGGAGGAGGAGGTGGAGGAGGGGGAGGAGGAGGAGGAGGAGGAACAGAAGAAGAATAAGAAGAAGAAGGAAGGAAGGAAGGAAGGAAGGAAAGAAGGAAAAAGAAGAAGAAGAAGAAGAAGAAGAAGAAGAAGGAGAAGAAGAAGGAAGAAGAAGGAAGAAGAAGGAAGAAGAAGAAGAAGAAGAAGAAGAAGAAGAAGAAGAAGAAGAAGAAGAAGAAGAAGAAGAAGAAGAAGAAGAAGAAGAAGAAGAAGAAGAAGACAAAGGAAGAAGAAGAAAGAAGAAGGAAGAAAAAGAAGGAAGAAGGAGGAAGGAGGAGGGAGAAGGAGAAGGAGAAAGAGGAGAAGAAGGAAGAGGAGGAGGGGGAGGAGGAGGGTAAGAAAGTGATATAAAGTTTCAGTCCAATCTGGTCTGTTCTTGTTTCTCCCTACATTGTCTACTCTGGCCATGTACACATGACTAAAAAAGACAGTGCACACACACATCTGATGGGTGATCTGCCTCACACCGAGTTCCTCTATGAGAAGTCACCGAGGTACACTGAAGGACAAGCTAATAATGCTCTAAACACCAAACATGCTGAGGTTTAATCATATTTTTATAATAATCATTATTTGATGTGCTAATATACTCACCAGATCTGGAGATACAAACATAGAGGTTATAGTAGTTGATCCACTTTTACCTTCAATCATGGCTGTTCTCAGCTGTGGTAGAAGAATAGAAACAAAGTGCACCACTGATTACAAAAGTAAAAGCAAAAGGTAAACATAAAAAGCTATTCTTTACAAAAAGGACAGTAAAATCAACAATTTGACAAACTATTAATTACAAAAAGACAAAGAAATCAACAATTTGAAAAGCTAAAAGCCATTCATTAAAAAAAAACAAAAAAAAACCAAGAGATCAACAATATAAAAAACTATTAATTACAAGTTGAGTTGAGTTAAGAACCGACATCACTGCACTCAGGACATTCCCATATGTGCTCATTCCCCTCTTTCAACAGCTATTAATTACAAAAAGACAAAGAAATCAACAATTTGAAAAGCTAAAAGTCATTCATTTAAAAAAAAACAAAAAAAAAAAAACAAAGAGATCAATATGAAAAACTATTTATTATAAAAAGTCAGAGATCAGCAAATTGTAATTAACTCTTAAAGACCAGACAGCCAGTGTATAACAGAAAGCTAGTAATCATAACTAATAATAAAAGTGGTTTAAAGGCAAAAGGACTGACTTCACTGTGCCAGGTTTCATCCCATAATGCTAATTTCTTATGCAGATCAGCATCATGTGCCATGCCGCTGAGCATGGGGGGGTCATGTTTCATCATCTCAGACAATCACCAGTCGTGGATCAGCTCTGTGTTCTTGTCTTGACCATGCCACACAGCCAAGCCATCCAGATATTTACCTCTCTGCCTTCCCTTTGTTCTTTTCCCCTCAATCTTGCTGGCTGTCACCAAGTTCTATAGTTTATTTCTTCTCAAAGGGTGTCCACACAATTTTGACTGTCTATGTCTATTTCTCTAATGCATTTACGGTTTTCATCTTCCTCTGGCACGACTTGTTCATTTGTTTTTCTGTCTGCCCATGGTATTCTTTATTTGTTTATGCAGAGTGGCCTGCTAAAAGCATTGCACAAAGCATGAACTCTTTAGCTTCAGTGATGACCCCCTAAAAGTCTCAGAGAAAACTGCACTTGTAAAGCAATTGAGCCAGACAAAATTCAGCACCAAACACACTGAAAAATCCCATATCATTTAAGAGTTAATCAAGACTTAGACTGATACTTATTCTTCTTTCTTTGTTTTAATACAATCATCATCATGTGCTGTGCTAGAAAGCATGGGCGGCCATGGTTCCCCATCTCATATGATCACCACAGTCTTGGATCAGGTCTGCGTTCTTGTCTGGATTATGTCACATGGCCAAGGCATTCAGGTATTTGTCTCTTTATCTTCCCTTTGCTCTTTTCCCATCAAAGTTTGCCAGTTGTTACTAAGTTTTCTAGTTTATTTCTATTCATATCATGCCTCCCCCAAAATCTTGACTGTCTATATATACTTTCTCTACTGACATTTTCTGGTTGGATTTTCTCATTTGTTTTCCTGTCTACCCCTGATATTCTTTGCATGTTGCTCAGATTCCACATTTCCACTACTGTAATACAATACACTTCTGTAACTTACTCTGATTTCTTACAAAATAATGAAATTAATATGACACCCCTTCACATGTGTTTGTGTTAAACTGCTAAACAAGAATAACCTTAAGAATATAAATGTATTGCAAATATACAGTAGTACACTTTCAGAAGACATAAAAATGTCCATAACTTGTGTTGGAATGAAGACATCTTTATCCGCAGAAATGGAATTACAAAGAGAAATGGAAAATTCACAACTGAATGTACATAAAAGCATTCTCAAAGCAACTGGACAATGCAAGTTCTTCAGTGTTCTTAAAAAACTTTCTGAAAGCAAACTAACAAGCTAGCTAGCAAACTAGCTAGTTAACTAACTACTCTCTCCCTCCCACTCTCTGCCCGAATGTGTGTATGTGTGTGGTCGGGAGTGGGTGGTGCTAGGTAAAGCAGTAAGTAAAACCTTAATAAATCTAATTTCAATTTTTTTCAGGTTTGTGATTATTTAAAAAATTTTCCTTACTTTTCTGAAAATACTTTTAACAATAATTTAATGAAAACGATAATTTCTTCCTGATCATTCCTCTTTCAAGAGAATCGTGCTACACCTTATTATGGATTGCCTTAACACTGAAGAATTATAAATTTCCTGTACAATTTAAACATTGAAGCCATAATCAAAAATGTTGTTGCACGATTTATTGCCTGGCAATATATATTTTGTGGCTTCTGTGTATAAATTTACTAAGGGAATATGTTGTTTTAAATTTCCTGTAAAAGATGAGCAAGAATTGTCATCAAGTTTCCTAACCTGAGGCAACTGACATCTTTCAGCATGACAGAAACAACATAAATGAAGCATAAAGCATGCATTTGGCTTGGTCAAATGTATGCACAGAACACCGAGGACTGAGATCTGTAGAGATGAATGAACGTCGTGCAAGTTGGCAGTACACATGATGACATGCAAGAGATACGACTGGCATGAGTCAACTTACATCTTGCAGCTCTTTGTTATCCTGGTCAACTTCCAGCTCCAGTAGGTCAATATTAGGAGGCTCTATCATGAACTTTCCCTGAAACATGCAAGTAAAACATGTAGATACTGAGTAGAAATAACGGTTGCATACAATGAGTAGCTGCACAGTTGTAGATACCATAGGTTGTAGTAGTATTTGCTTGTACACAACAAACAGATGTTAATACGACATCCTATAGGGTGGCTGCGTGGTCTCGAGGTATGGTGTCCGCCTCGAGTGCTGGAGGTTCCGGGTTCATGCCCCGGTGAGGACCGGGATGTTTTTTCATGTGGACTTCTAGTAATAAAATTTCCCCTGGTCTCTGGGTAGTGATATCGGACGCCCGTGTGTATTGTTGCGCATGTAAATAATCCCTTTGCAGTTGGAAATCGAAAAAGAGTAGCCTAGCCTAACAGCGCTGCCCGGGCAAAATTTTGAGTTAAAAATCTACCCAAAGTATTTCAAGATCCTCGCCGGTGCTACGGAGTTCGTGCACTGAGCTGAGTTTCTCCAGACTCAGGTTTGAGTTAGGAGGAGAATGGAGCACTTATGGGTTACACCCGTGTGCCGTGATGTTGATCCATCGACTAAATTAAACATATGTTAGCTCAATAGAAATCATATTGGCTTTAACTATTCACAGGTCTGAGTTCAATCTCTGGGAGAAAAGTGATCTTCTAAAGACTGGAATGACAATGGAATCAATTCGACCACACAAAATTATACCAGATTCCTTTGGGTAAGGGAAGCATTCTGGATGAATTTTTGAATTTTGATAAGAAATATAAAATGTCCCAAAATTTGTAAAGTAAGTGGTATCTATTAAATTTCAATAGTTTGTTTAAAAATGATTATTATTTAAGTTTATTACAACTAAAAAAGTTAGTTCCATATCCTTTACAAAATTTTGCAGTCAACCAGAGCATTTATTGGCTTTTAGTGATTTACTAGACAATTTTAATTCAGCAGTTTGCCATTGCTTTCTAAACAGTTGACACCTCATACCATCAAAATCAATGCAAAGTGATCTACTTCCAACTGGCCCATGGCTGATTTTGAAACAACTAGGTATATCAGGGAATTATACAACTGCAAGTCTTACAATCTCCTAAGCCACAAACTCTACATCTAGAATTATGAAAGTATCACACAGCACACAAACATTAAGGAAACTATATTTTTAAAAGACCACATTACCTCTGTGCGTAGATTGGGATGAAACACTACATATCCATTAGGGTTGATGGCAAATGAATACCCATTAGGACCAATCTGCACATAGAGAAATTGTAATTTGTTTGCAACAATAAAAAATATGATGCTTCTTTTTACAATACAACTTTCACTTTTTTAAAAATTGATGATAAAAATTATCTTCTTCTTCTTCTACTTCTTCTTCTACTTCTTCTTCTACTTCTTCTTCTTCTTCTTCTTCTTCTTCTTCTTCTTCTTCTTCTTCTTCTTCTTCTTCTTCTTCTTCTTCTTCTTCCTCTTCTTCTTCTTCTTCTTCTTCTCCTGCAGGTGCATGGTCTAGAGCTTGTTTACATTTGTAGCCGCTAAGCTAAGTTACTTATATTTCATTTCATCTCAGTCTGCTAATTTGTTGTTATTTCATGCACTATATAATATTGTTATGCCTAAATGTAGTTACTTTTGTTAGTCAGTCTTAGTCAGATGTGACTGAGCTACCGTACAACAGTAGATGGTACTACATGCTTTCTGTTATTGGTTGGTGCACACCAAACCTGACACCCCACATTGTGCTAATGGCTTTGGGCGGAGGAGCTCAATTAAGAGGGTACAGGTCTTATCCTGGTGTAAGGAAATGCGACCTAATGACTGAATGTCACGGCAGGGCAGACCAGGCCCTAAACTTTGATCGGCAACTGGTCTTGGACTGAAGCTCCAACAGGTTGACAGAGCACTGCTTTGTTGAACAAGCATCTCTGCAACTTATCTTGTTCCAGATGTATTGGTAATACCTTTCCTCTGGAGTAAACTAGGCAGGCCAAGAGAGGGATCATGGGAAACACATGGCCTCTACAATTCAGCCCAGGCGTTGTGCTATGAAGAGGTGATTATGCCTTTTTTGAAGAACAATCTAAAAATTATCGTCTGTCAAGGCAACAAGGTGCCTGTAGTTACTTTAGTGATGTTTTCATCTTTGTGTTGTTGTGATGTTTGTATTGTGATTTAGTTTTTGTTGTTGTTTGCTGATGAAGGCTTGTCACTGCAATGTCCTCTATGTTAGTGATTGTATTCTTATAAAGCTTGCCCAGACTTCATGTTTTTTTAATTGTTTACAGATCCAGAGCAGATATCAACTATCATGACTCTATTTCTTGATGCCGCCTGGTATTTCAATGAAGCAGTTCATATTATTTAAGATGATTTGATATCTACTAATTATTAGCATGGCATCATTGCAGAAACCCCTTAAGATAGAAGGTAACAACAAATTGCAGCAGAAAAAGAAAGGCAGATCATAAACATTGTTTACTGAAGAAAGAAACTAATTACCACCATGTGGCACCTGACCAAGGAATGGAAGTTTAAGACTGCTTGATCATTAACTCTCCTCCTATATCTTTTTCTTTTGACACTTCTAAGACTCCTAATGCCCACTGTAGGCTAGTTGATGTTTGGTTGGATTTTTGACTGAATGTTTCTAGGGTATGAAGTAGTTAGTCTAACACCAACCGCTCTTATGACATGTACCTTTTATGACATGCACCTTTCATGACATGCACCTTTTATGACATGCACCTTTTATGACATGCACCTTTTATGACATGCACCTTTCATGACATGCACCTTTTATGACATACACCTTTTATGACATGCACCTTTTATGACATGCACCTTTCATGACATGCACCTTTTATGACATGCACCTTTCATGACATGCACCCTTTATGACATGCACCTTTTATGAGATCTACCTATTAAAACATGCACAGAAAATTAGTGTTAGCATTTTTCACTTTCCCTTTGGGGCCCTGGTAACACACAGACAGATCATTAACTATAGATAATGCGAACATGTACAACAAAGTCGCCTGGCATGTTCTTTTTGTACATGAATCAAGAGCATGTGGTTGTATACTTCCTTAGAGACAGAGCATGGAGGTTATGACTTGCTATAGAAAATATAAACACATGGTGCTTTATGTGTGCGGAATATGCACTCCATTTATTTCAACTAACGCTGGACTCTTACCTTTGAGAATGGAGTCTTGGCTTCTAGTTGAGCTGTTGTTACATCAATAGCCATTACACCAAGGATTGTTTGGTTAGACTTGAAAGATCAAAGCCAGAACAACGTATTAGGTGTGTGTGAAATTCTTGGAATCATCATCATCATCATCATCATCATCATCATCAACAATTGTCATCTTCAAACTGAATATCAGTGGTAATGAATCTCCAACACCTTCTACCCTACATCTTCACTGTATACGCATGCCAGCTTCGACCAGTCCATCTCTTAATGTTGTCCACCTGTGTGTACAAGTTACCCCACACTTCTTTTCTCTCCAACACATGCTTTAATAAAGAGTTGTCCCTTTATATTGTCGAAGCATCTAAACTATCTGATCTTGATGTCATTCATAAATATTTTCTCTTTAATCTCAGTTTTAACTCAGGAAATATGAAACCTAAAGATAAAGACAGGTTACAAATGATACCTTTTGTTACACTAGCAAGCGTTTATCCACACAATAGAACATATTATCACAAACATGTTTTAATTTTATATGCTAAGAGTGTCAAACAAATCAACTTTTGTTTACAATTAAGGTGGCCGATGAGTAAACAATCAAGGTAAATTTCTGTAAACTTCTGATAGAAAATACAAAAAATATATGTAAGCTTCTTTACAAATTAGGTAAGGAAACCAGTTTTTGATACACAATTTTGTCTAGCAAACAAATATTGAACCACTTAAAAATCTCTGTAAATCTAGAAGATGGAAGCTTTGAAGGCCATATTAATATGTTCAATAAAAGAAAAGACTATTAAAAAGCTTGTGATTCATTCCACTCCTAAGACTGGCCACATATTGACAGCACTATATACATCTTTATATTAGTTATTGAGTCAATACTGTCATTGTAGACTGCTTACACATTGACAGATATTTATTTATATGACATCTTAATATTAGTTACTGAGTCAGTACTGTCATTGTAGACTGCCTACAGATTGACATATATTTATATGGTGTCTTTATATTAGTTGAGTCAATACTGTCATTGTAGACTGCTTACACATTGACAGATATTTATTTATATGACATCTTAATATTAGTTACTGAGTCAGTACTGTCATTGTAGACTGCCTACAGATTGACATATATTTATATGGTGTCTTTATATTAGTTGAGTCAATACTGTCATTGTAGACTGCTTACACATTGACAGATATTTATATGGTGTCTTTATATTAGTTGAGTCAATACTGTCATTGTAGACTGCTTACAGATTGACAGATATTTATTTATATGACATCTTAATATTAGTTACTGAGTCAGTACTGTCATTGTAGACTGCCTACAGATTGACATATATTTATATGGTGCCTTTAATTAGCTGAGTCAGTACTGTCATTGTAGACTGTTTACAGATTAAAAGATATTTATATGGTGTCTTTATATTAGTTGAGTCAATACTGTCATTGTAGACTGCCTACAGATTGACAGATATTTATATGGTGTCTTTATATTAGTTGAGTCAATACTGCTTACAGATTGATGGATATTTATATGGTGTCTTTATATTAGTTTTTTTTTAAAAGAACATTTGGAGCCAAAATAGGCCTTATCAGCCATCTTAGAACCCACGGCTCCATGCTTTCAACCCCACTGGATGAAATGAATGGTCATCATCATTCTTGATGGACAAACAACATTATATTAGTTATTGAGTCAATACTGTCATCGTAGACTGCTTACATATTGATAGATATTTATATTGTGTCTTTATATTAGTTATTGAATTAAGACTGTCAATGTAGACTGCTTACAGATAGATAGATATGTATATGGTGTCTTTATATTAGTTATTGAGACAAGAGTGTCATTGTTTACTGCTTACAGATCAACCTATATTTATAGGGTGTCTTTATATTAATTATTGAGTTAAGAGTGTCAGTGTAGACTGGCTACAGATCAACAGATATTTATATTGTGTCTTTATATTAGTTATTGAGTCAAGGACGGCTACAGATCGACAGAAAATAATGTCTTCACTGCACAACTGTTTACTGACTCAGTATTATTGTTTATGTGATGTCTTTACATTACCTACTGAATCAACAATACAACTGTAATGAATAACAGTATATACTAGGCTGCCTGCAAACTGACAGATATTGATATGATATAAAGGCTGCAACACTTACTGAGTCAACACTGTGGTTGTAGACAGGCAGTGTGACAGTCGTCATCATTCCTAGATTCTTTTGTAAAACAAAGAAGTAGAAGGGGAAAAGTCATGTAAATATTCAGCTACATTAAAAAAAAGACACAATGATGTAAACATTAATGAGCATAAGAATAATCTGTCAGTTTTTCTCAAGTTTCAAATATTAAATATTTAATGAACTAATATATAGTCTATATAATTGTTACAGTGTTTTGGTAATACAATATTTTATAGTCTATTATGAAAGATCATATTTTGGACTCTGTAACATGCCATCCTTTATAATGTAAATTGTATTGCTTCTGCACCATGCAACTAATCAAATACTGAACAATGATACACCTTTAATGTTCCTACATAAGCAACATCAAATAAATTGCCATACATTGACTGGTTACTTCACTCATCACATATTTGCATTTGAAACACTCAAGTGTGAATTGTAAGAAAACAAATTGACCAACATACGGTGGTCTGCTTATTACAAGATGAGCTAAAATACATAACAGCGTAAAGATTCACATAAATAGAATCACACATGTAAATTTACTGTCACTGTACTGTTAAATCAATGAATATCAATCTACATCTCTGTGTCCATATTAGATTCTGAAAGGGAGTCTCTATGGCGAAGTGGTCAAGCCGTCTGTCTTGTGCTCTGATGCGTTTTCAATTCCGGGCTGTCTCTTTCAGTTCACGGGTGCATTTTTCTCTGAGACTCCTCGGGGTCATCACTGGAGCTACAGAGTTTGTGTTTTGTGTGACGCTTTTGGCAGGCTGCCCTGCAGAAAGTGATCAAGCCATGTGGGATACAACCCGGCACAATGAAGTCGATCCTCTCAACTTTTAAGACTTTTATTAGATTCTGAAAATGCACTACAAACTAACTAGAAAAACAATTCTTCTTTTGTCCATTATCTCATGATGGAGCATAGGCCCTGAACCAACTCAAGCCAAGCTGTCCTATCTGTTGCTATCCCCTGCAGTCCTATGTCCTCATAATTTTCATCTCTGTCTCTAGGCTGGCTCTGTGGCAATGGGCTTACGGACGCAATTTGTAACCCCGAATATTGCATTTGAAACACAGCTTCAAGCGATTTGGCAGCGGACCGCCTTGAGTTGGTTTTCATAAAATGGTATGAATGTCAATTGTTCAAAAAGCAATGGCAAACTACTGCTCGTAAAGATTCCCAGAAATCACAAACAGCCCCAATAAATGCTGGAGTTGACTGTGACATCCTGTAAAGGATATGCAACTAACTGTCTCTAATTCTCTTCTCCATGAGTTACTTTTGGGCTCCTATATTTCATTTGCTCTGTGGTTCCAGTGACAGGACTTTCTATTTATACTATTCTCACGTTTGTTGAAAGAGTTAATAAAGTTCAGTTCAAACTGTCACCATATCAAAATGATTAAGTATCTGTTTAAAGATATCATATGCCTATTACGTACTCAATGAGTGGATACATCTCAGAATTGTGATAGTTTAATGTGTAAATTATCAGCACACATCTATAATTTTGCCATCATTTTAAGATGTTAATAAGTTTATTAAATAAAATACTAAATAAATATGAAAATTATACCTTAAATAAAAATAAACAGCTTTACAGACTGACTAGTTTCCAGAAATATCCTTCTGGTAGTATACTCGGTCACTGAGAGGATGCAAATTATTTGTGTGGGGCAGGTAAGTATAAAATACCTCACAACTTCAAGGTGAGACCTTCATCAGGTAATCTTCAGCCACCTTTGTTGCCTTGCAGGCTTTGTCTCTTTAGACAAAGGCTAGGGAAACTTAGCGGTGAAGTGGTTATGCCGCCTGTCTCATGCTCTGAAGGCTGGGGGTTCAATTCTGGGCTACATTTGGTTCACAAATGCAATTTTCTCGGCGACTCCTGGGAGTCGTTGCTGGAGTTACAGAGCTTGTGCTTTGTGTGACACTTTTCGCAAGCCGTCCTGCGGAAAGAGACCAAGCCATATGGGATATTACCCGGTACAAGGAAGTCAATCCTCTTGCCTCATTTAGACAAAGGCCAGCAGAGAGCTAATCCACAGAAAAACCATCAGAAGTCAACAGAAAACCGCCACTGTACATCCCTAGTACCACCTGAGCTGACAACTAACACAATTTCAGATAAACAATACCCATTTATCTGAAACTGTGTTAATTGTGCTCAGGAGCAGCTTTTCCCAGTAGGATATGAGACTCGTGATCATGTAACATTGTGAGCCTTGATTGCCCACACATATCGGCATGCAACATCATGGTGTTGATAACTTATCATGCAAAATGATACCAATACAAATGCTAGAAATAATTAAACAAGTAGGAAGACGGGGAAAGCAAAAGCAACTCATTATAAAGAAATTCTCATGTATTAAAAAGTGGACTAAACTAATTGTTAAGAACGTAAAAATAAGTATTGAGGATATTTATCATACTCATACAATTACTTTTACTTAATGTGTAACAATATAAAAATGAACTGAGTACAGCATATACAAAATAAAACAAGTGCTATACAATATACTGACTACTGCAAACTGTGAATGAGAAGTGAAATGAAGAAATGATGCAGCAATGTTCAAGATATATAATGTAAGTCAGTAGCTACATCAGATCACATAAAGTTTGGTTCTGGAATATCTGTCAACTGTCATTACTGCCCATAGTACCTTGTGGTGTAAGACAGGGAGGTCTTGAGCCTGAAGAATTAAGGCCACCTGGCTAGTGCAGTCAAAGCGGACTGTGCAGGTCAGGGTTTTCTTTTGTGTGTCCCCTCAATAACAACAAAATCCCATCACCTTCCTGAGGATTTGAAACTAAATTTCCCAAATGGGAGCTCGACATTCTTGCTATTCGGCCAGGCACTCCTTTAGATTGTCATGCCAGGATATTCAGCCTGGAGACTAGTATGAAGACTGTCTAACATGCCATCTCACCATGCATCGAATACTTTGGGTTGGACTGTAGAACAACTGTATGGGGGTGAAGTAGACCAGAAGTTACACATCTGTATCTAGCTACAGCAGATCAGGTTTATTTCACGGCGTTGGCTGTTTATATGTTTACACAACAAGAAAAGGATGCTTATTACATTCTCCATGCTGGTGTGATGGGAAATGAGCAGGCGGACAGATTGGCTGGGTTTGCACTGTTCGGTGGGGTATTAGAACATGATGAGGCAGACAGGGCCTTTAGGGATCGTGTGTATAGTGCAGAAGAACAGATAGATCATCAAGGACTGTACAGAATGATGCTGCAGGGAGTGACCATAGAATCTGGCCGACATTCAGGACTCAGACAAAAGGTCAGACGGACACATAATCAGACTGCTACTGGTACCACTGATATTGGGACTCTTCGCGGGCTGTTGAAGATGAGGATAGAGCATGTATGGGAATGTCCCGAGTACTATGATGTCAGCTCTCAACTCAGCTAAACTCAACATATAGCCTTCTCGGACTAGGACACAAAAATGGAAGACTCATGCAGAAGTTCTGCATGCTAAACATTCATGTGCAGTCAGAAATGGAAGACTCATGCAGAAGTTCTGCATGCTAAACATTCATGTGCAGTCAGAAATGGAAGACTCATGCAGAAGTTCTGCATGTTAAACATTCATGTGCAGTCAGAAATGGAAGACTCATGCAGAAGTTCTGCATGTTAAACATTCATGTGCAGTCAGAAATGGAAGACTCATGCAGAAGTTCTGCATGTTAAACATTCATGTGCAGTCAGAAATGGAAGACTCATGCAGAAGTTCTGCATGTTAAACATTCATGTGCAGTCAGAAATCAAACATAGCAGGCTGAAAGGCCAGTGTTAAGTCAAAATGTTCACCCTAGAAAAGCTACTTACAAACAGACATTGTGGCTAGAGATAAGTCCCAGAGAGAATACAACTTACAGCAGGAGAAGAAAGTATTAGCTAAGTGTGGAAGAAGACTGAGCTTTAGAGCCACAGGTTCAGTGCCGGCATTGGTGGTCAGGTGTACCTAGTATGTTGCATAGGCATTCAGTATATATTTTATAGCTTTCCCTTTTTCCTTCACGATTGCCTACTGTTGTGGGATTTTTAATCTGCTCTATGTGAAGACAGTCTTCTTAGTTTGTAATCCTTGTCTGAAAAGGCTAAGTGTCTGATTCACTATCCTAGATAAGGAAAAAGCCTACCATCATTTTTTTTATTGTGTAAAATCTCAAACCCTGAATCACAGCTGGTCTGTTCAAGTTTGAAGCAAGCATCATGCTTGCCACCCTGGCCACTGTCCAGAGTAAATTTCAAATTAGAAATCTTAGTGACAAGGGTATTTATACTGATTCAGGTACAGACACACATGGAGTCATGGAGTTCATGCACTGTGCCGAGATTCTCCTTCTGTGATCTATGGGATGAGACTGGAGCACTTATGGAGGTACCCATGTGCAACGAAAAAATGTCATGTTTACAAAAACATGATTTTGTTTCTTTTCTCAAAATATAATGAAACGTTAGTTGTATATCCTTTACAGGACGTCACAGTCAACCCCATCATATTTGGGCTGTTTGTGATTTCTTATCAAATTTACGTTCAGTAGTTTGGATAATGAAGTAGGTCAATATCAGCGTATTAAGAGAGGTGTGAGACACAGATGTGTAATGTCTCCAAATCTTTTTTCCCTGTACAGTGAAAATATTTTCAGAAATGCATAAGATATGAAAAGAATCATCATTGGGGGAAGAAATATCAATAACATTAGATTTGCAGATAATACAGAATTGACTGCAGACAATGAGAAGAATCTGCAACATTTAGTAGATGCGGCTGTTGCACACAATGAACAACTTGGGTTAGAATTAAATTGTAAGAAGACACAGATTATGGTCGTCACCAGGAAGAATGAAATACCACTATGTAATATTCAAGTAAATGGGAATATTCTTAAACAGGTGAATAGGTACAAATATCTCAGAACAGTCCTAACATCTGATGGGAGATGCTTTGAATAGATTAAAACAAGAATTGCCATGGCAAAGGTAGCCTTTTGCAAGATGAAAAACATAC
Organism: Cepaea hortensis; assembly: GCA_963921405.1. Taxonomy (NCBI): domain Eukaryota; kingdom Metazoa; phylum Mollusca; class Gastropoda; order Stylommatophora; family Helicidae; genus Cepaea; species Cepaea hortensis. The sequence continues at coordinate 18,146,791 of OY992882.1, read as the reverse complement.
TGACCAATAAAAAGATGTCAATTGCTACGAGAAAAAAAGTGTTGAGTTGATACATAGAGCCTGTACTTTTGTATGGATGTGAAGTGTGGACAATGAGCAGTAAAGCTGAAAAACATCTGATGGCTGTGGAAATGTAGTTTCTGAGAATGCAAAGAATACCATGGACAGACAGAAAAACTAATGACCAAGTCCTACAAGAAACAAATGAAAATCGTAAACTGATTAGAGAAATTAGATGTAGACAGTCAAAATGTTTTTGGGCACGTTATGAGAAGAAATAAATTGGAGAACTTGGTGACAACTGGCAAGATCGAAGGGAAGAGAACAAGGGGAAATCAGAGAAGTAAATACCTGGATGGCTTGGCCATGTGGTATGGTCGAGACAAGAACACAGAGCTGATCCACAACTCTGGTGATCGAGTGAAATGATAAATCATGACCACCCATGCTTAACGGCATGGCACATGATGGATGGATGGAGTTTGCCATTAGTTTCTGAACAACCAGACATAACTGCATAAGGAATACTCTTAAAGAACTGAACAATTCTAAGGATTCCAGATAGTATAGGTTAAATCTTTATGATGTTGGGTGTCTTGCTACATTCCTTAATGTCAGCTGAGTTACATTCACAGTGATGGTGGGGTTTTATTTTTGTACATTATGGTTCTAGATTCCACAGTCTCATTAAAATGTGATTTCACATGATAAATCAAGGCACACAGCTATATGACTGTTTATGTTATGCTGATCACCAAAACAAACAAGTCTAAAACTATATCCTCAATACAGTGTTTGAGCTCCATTGCAGCCAACCTTCATTGTGGAGACAGCACCTGACTGACGAATAAGTCTTAATTTGTTTCCTTTTTCCGATAATATTTCTGTCTTCTATGTTCTTTCACTTGAATATACTTAAATGCAGAATGCAATTAGTCAAACACAGTAATGAGTTAAAAAAGAGATATACTTGTGAGAAGATTGTCAGGCTACCTGACTTTATTAATTAGTCCCCTATAACATTGAACAAAACTAAGGCATGCAACAAGCATGCATTAATCTATGTGATGTTTCCTTAATCAATAAAGACAGATAAAAACAGCAGAAGCTAGAATAACATGAGTGCAAAGAAACCTAACTATGTTGTTGCTGTTGGAGATATAAGTATACAAGCTATGAAAAACAATAAGCAACTTCTATATTTGATTTTAAAGCTGAGAGATACAATTCATTCTGAATCAAGACAGTCATCATATGTTGATTAGTTGCTCCCTACATGACTTTGACATTAGAAGTATGGCATTTACCTTTAATTTGAGAATTACTGGGACACATCCAGTTTGGATGATTATTTTTACAAAATAAGCAATCCGAAGATGTTATATTTCTCCTCTAAACTATGGATTGTGGATATGAAATCTAGCCTTCATGGAAAATGAAGAAAAAAATAGTAGATTTAATGTGCATGTTCATCATCATCATCATGCGCCCTGTTGATAGGTGTGGGCGGTCATAGTTTTCCATCTGAAACAATCATCAGAGTCTTGTATCAGGTCTGTGTTCTTTTTCCGATTATGTCATCCTATCCTGGTATTTATCTCTTTGTCTTCCCCTTATTCTTTTCCCATCAGGCTTGACAGTTGTCACAAAATTTCAAATTTATATCGCCACAAAGTATACCCAAAAATTGTTATTATTTGTATCTAATTTCTCTGATCAGTTTAAGGTTTTCATTTGTTTCTTGAAGGACTGTCTTATTTGTTTTTCTGCCCCTCCATGATTTTCTTTGCATTTTCTTCAGAAACCACATTTTCACTGCCATTGAATATTTCAACTTCTCTTACTGTCCATGTATTACATACCTACAACAGCAGAGGTTTTATGCAGCACTTTAACACTCCTTTCTCACAGCTACTGACTGCTTTTTATTGCTATGTTTTCCATCCTGTAAAAGGCTACATTTGCCATGATGATTCTTGTTCTAATCTCTACATGGGGTCTGACATTGGATGGTGCACATGTTACAAATACCTTGGCTGTTGGAAAACATGAGCAGGCTGAACTAATTTATTTATTCATTTTTTGTTTGTTTGCATATCCTTTACAGGACATCACTGTCAACATCAGCATCTTTCAGCTGATTGTTGATTTCTTGGCTCAGTAGTTTGCCATTGCTTTCTGAGCAACCGGCTCACATACCTCATAAGTTACCGACGTGGAGAGAACCACTACCGATTCTCGCGCACATCACATTACTCACGAGAGTATACAGGATTAGGGAGAAAAGTCGTGTAATGCCTAGACCAGGGAGACCGGCGAACTAATTTCTGCTCTGACAAAATTTTTACACCTGACAACCTATCCGCAAGAGAGTACTTGCAGCATGTCTGACTCTGGCATGAACACTCTGTGAATGTGACCAGAGCTGGCTACAGAATGTCTATTTTGAGCTGTGATTCTCCTACAATGACTAAAAGAAGGAAATAATAGGACTACTTTATTATTTCAAGGGCTATCTTCAGCCTTTCAATCCAATTAATCAAACCAATCCCGACATGACTGAAACAGCCATATTTTTAAAAATAAATGTACATGATTTATGGAGTCACCAAAAACACATGGTGGGCTTCTTGTTGCAGAATGAATACAACAATCACAAATAGCCATAAGCATGGTTAAACATATAAGCTGCCTGGTACAGAATGACATACAGGAAAGTACATTCAGCAGTGCCAACGTGGGACATACAGAATAATGGTCTGCATTCTAAGTACAATGTCAGTAAAAGCCATCTATTGTTAATAATATTCTGGTGGTTAAAAAATGTTAACTGTTTTTACAGGTGTTTATTATTGTATCAGAACTTACATGGTTACAATGTTTGCTTCTGTGTGAAATAAAAACCACATATCAAGTATCAATAAACAGACCAGGGTAGGTTTCTTGATCATAAATATACACGTGACCAAAACTTAATAAAAAAAGAAAACAGCATAATGTCTGGGAAACTGGAATACTTTTATCATATTAAATGTCACAGAAATAATAGTAATGGAAAGATGGTTGCTGAAAGAAGAAAAGACAGGAGACAGCCAATACAAAGGTGGACACAGGAAATTACAGACACTCTGGGCATCAACATGCGTGAGGTAGGGGAACAGGTAGAGGCAGAGCCTCTTGGGCGGGCCTGGATGAGAATGACAGTCTGTAAAGCATCTGCTACATGATGATGGTGGTAAAGAAAAAAATTGCAGCAGGAACAAGAAAACTTATATATATAATATATCAGGTATTCAGCAGGGATGCCGGTCTCTCTGGCTGTGGGGTTACAACACTTTCTCTCTGTAATCCCGTTTATCACGCAGAGTCTCGCAGCGGAGCGAGAGCTGAGGCGGTTCGACCCCCGCTCGTGACTTGCGGGATACTGAGCCGGCTGCTCAGAAAGCAATGGCAAACTACTGAGCGTAATCTTGCCAAGAGATCAACATACAGCTGAAAGATGCTGGTGTTGACAGCTAAGTCCTGTAAAGGATATGCTAAAAAAAAAAAAAAAAAAAAAAAATTCAGCAGGGATGATTTGTAGGCAAAAGAAGTCATAAACCACACCATGGGATTATCATCATTTAGTTTGCATGTTCCTCATTGAACACAGGATTACAAGAGTTGTGGTTCTATAGAGATTTATATGTGAACTGACTTCATTAATTGTGACCAATATAATTTCAACTAGTGTATGTGTTGGTGCAGTGGATAGGAAGTTAGTCTGACAATGGCATAATCACAGTGAGAAAAGGGTTTGATGCCTGCGGTTGACGTTTGCTAGGGCAGCAAAAGACTGGCCACCTATTCCTCCAGGCACTCAGGTCTTCAAAATGTGATGGCCCTAGCACTTCATAGACCCACAACTAGTTCTTGCTGTGGGACTTTGACTGACACTGCCCTTCTACTGCATCTGTTTAACTCTTTAATTGCTCCTAGATATCTTTCAGCTCTACAACACCCCTGATTAATATAATAACATTTCTGTTAAAATTATAGCAGATTTACTCCATCTTGATTTCTGAGGGTGAGACATCCAAACAGGTCCTGTTAATCTTTTACCCTTATTAGAGGAGGTTAGGCATCTACTGTAACGCCCCAAAAATAAGGGTTATTCATCAAGGTAATCTAATCACTCTATTCTTTATTAGAAAGGAACTATTTAAACATTTTATAATAGGGTAAGTAGACAATGTTCAAAAATGTATCGCATGGCACATGAAGATGATGATAATATCATATCATAATATCTTTTATTAGGGAACACTGACAAAACAATCCCTATTACAATAGAATGCATTAGCTATACCTTATTAAACATCTCCCAAATAAAAAAATAAATAAAATATGAGAACATTTATACAATGTTACCTATTAGTTAATTTGTATTTACATCTAGCGATCCCCAACAAAGATAACAGTATTATCATCACATCCAAGATAAAATATGAATTATTTCTACAGGTTGATTTTCCAGTTTCTGATTTCCTCATGTATAAAATTAGTTAATGTTTAAAATACTATAACCTGCTTTTAAATGCATAAAATAATGACAAGAAAGGCAACAGCAAAAACAAATATCCCCAAAGATATCTGCATGGTGCTGACTGACACAAAGACAAACTTGCACAATAACAAAACATGAATACTACTGTGATAGGGAGACATTCAATACAATACCATCCATAACACAGACTCAAAACATAGCCACAACACATGTAATAACTTTAGGCCATTATAAAACAGTTCCTTGTCCGTTATGAAACATATATAATCCAATTATATAAGTAATAAGGAAAGCTGTGACAGTGCAATAGCTAGCATGTTTGTCTGCAGGCCATATGGTCATGTAATCCAACTCACATCAAGCAGATTCTTAACTGATTCAATGACGAAAGACATTGCCACATGTAGCCTCCCATATGGACAGTAGGACGATATATTCCCATACTAAGGTTATCATGTTATTTGTTTCGTTTCATGGTATTGTCCGCAATTTCAATTCTCAGTGAATGAAAATTGATCTTATTGCCGGCCGCTCAGAAAGCAATGGCAAACTACTGAGCGTACTCCTACCAAGAAATCAACAATCAGCTGAAAGATGCTGATGTTGACAGCGATGTCCTGTAAAGGATATGCGAACCCAAAAAAAATTTAAAAAAATACTTGTTCATTTGATCGTGTACCGGGTATGGTTCAAACCTACTTTTTGTAAGGCACTGAATCAATTAAACTTAGGCCAACATGGCTGAATGGATAAGAACATGTGCTCTTAAATATTTGGTGTGCTAATGCTGAGGTAAGGGGTTCGACCCCTACACTGGACAGTTTGAGTAAAATGTTGACCTATTGTCCTTGACTTGGGGACGTTAATTACAAGTACTTAAGAAGTCGGCGTGGGTTCACCTGATGGCGAGGGACACTGTTAATACGGAAAGCTAATCCACACGCAAAATTCAGTCCAGCACCACTAGAAGTAGTATGTATGGACTACGCTAGAGTTAAAAGTGAGCGAGCGTACACACAAAAATAAATAAACTTGACCTGAGCTATCTGGTCAGCCAGCCTAAAATGGGTACCAGGAAGATGTCCTGGACAGTAAAGGTCGCCGGCATGAGACTGACCACATCAGACTCTGAGTGCCGATTGGTTTATACAAATATGAGGTTAGTACCCTGTGCTCAATACGCTCCAAGCAATGTTAAAGGGCCCTTCACTTACTTATATACAACTACACTAAACACGTTTACAGATCAATGTACATCTGCCGGAATGATTATGTGTTTGACTCTTACTTTACTGTGTGCCACTTGATGTGGCTAAATAAAAACCAAAATCACAGCAGAATGACCAAAGTCAACTGTGAATGGCTCCATGAGTTGGGACTCTGCAAGTTTCAGACCAGAAAAAAAAATATGGCTTAAATTTTAATCTAATTTTTGTACAAGTCTCTTCTGGTAATCTTTATTGAAAGCGGTGGGCTCATCACTAACTAATAGGTGGATCTGGAATTATTTTATTCAAGCTAACTGAACAGCTTGATTTGTGGTAAATAGCTTGCAAAAAAGTTGTTTCCTAGCATGTATATTAAGATTTCAGTATGATTCAGAGCAATATTAGGTTGATATTTTAAAAACTATGAAAAACAAACAACTAGTAATAAGTTACTTTATACTCCAATATCCAACCTAAACTTGTTACCATGATATCGAACATTATACCTTTTCACATTGACAGAAACCAACACAGATGATGAGGATAGTGAAATAAAATAAAAATGGAATCAACTGTTTGGAAATAGAATGAAGAAAGAATATTTAGTTAAAAAAAGACAGTCTTTGCATGTCTCTATGCATGTTAGTGAAATCAACAACAGACAACCCTCAGTAAAGATAAAATAAACACTGAGAGTGTGTCTGAATATTAAATCTGAAAATGCTAGCAATATATATCAGGTTAACAGACAGAAGAATTGAAAGTATGGCCCAGCAGAATGGTACTTGAGTACTACCAGATGAGGAGGGAAAGTCTCTATATCAACCTCACCTCTCAGGGCCAGATAATCTGAATATCAACACCACGGACACAGGAGTCAGAACTCAAGTCTTCCACAGGCCTACCAACCAACCAATCCTCAGCCACCAACAAAATCCACCATCCAGTCCCCAGCAAGTGTACACAAGCTGAATGGATTGTTTTTGTTCTAGAAAACATGTATAAATGGATGCTGCCCTTACATCTAACAATAGTTTTAATAACACACAGCCAGTGTCTCAGGATACCCTAATCTTCACACAAAAGGTTACGATTAGTCAACATGTAAATACCAAATACAACATCATCAACAACATGTGAACATCAAGAAAGGAGAACAGTTTGATAAATTGTTTAAAATACCAAATAGTCCTCATAAATGTTTCCCCATTCAAAAACTTTCTCATTCTTGATAACAAGGGGTCTGCTGAGAACAGGGATGTATTCCTTGGAGAAAGACAAGAGTTTAGGGTCATCCATGATGTTATCATCTGTCGCTTGATATCACATCGCTAGACTACTGGTCAAGAGTTAAAACAGTTTAGGTTTAACATATATTTTGCATGCTACACATCACATCAACTCCTTGAAATAAAAAACATGCGTTAAAGTAGACCAGCAATAGTGTTCTAATATTTGAATATTATAACATATGAAACGCAGTTGATCCATGACTGGTGATTATTTGAGATGGTGAAACATGACTGTCCATGCTTTTCGGCATGGTACATGATGATGATGAACATAAGACGGAACGTGTCTGTGCGTCAAATTAATACAGATATTGTTTCTGGGAGCACTGTTATTTACACAAACATTACTGGCAAAAAACTAAACAGGGCAAGACTAAATAAGTGTGTAATTATAAACTAAGATAAATACAACAATAATAACACCTGCTAAAATAAACATGGCAACAGATATATCTATCACTGAAGAGAAATTACAGAAAGTGAGCAGTTTTAAATATCTAGGTTCTCTGCTGAAGGACAAAGGAAATATGACACAAGCTCTACAATTGCTAAATCAATCAACACTCTTATGGATTAGGACAGACAGAACAATAAAAGTCTGAATACTAAAAGAATGCATATTTCCGGCGGTAACATATGGGTGTCAAACTTGGATATTTTACACATGAGTTGAAAGTAAATTTCTGCCTTTGAATATTACAGAAGAGTATTTTTTTAAAAACTATTAAAGTATGCCAGACAATAAATCATGCAACACATTGTTTGTGGCTTTCGTGTTTAAATTCACTAAGAGAATACATTGTGTTGCCATGTTTATTTTAGCAGTTGCCATTATTGTTATTTATTAATGCTTTTGCATCGGGTCGTGGTTGTTTTTAGCGTGAACTGCGTGTTCGAAACGATGGCGGCCGGCTGTTGCTGGATTGACTGGTTTGCCTTTTTGGTTCACGAGTATTTTTTTCAGGAGACTCCTGGGAGTCGGCGCTGTAGCTACGGAGTTCGTGCTTTGTGCAGCGCTTTTGGTGGGTCGCTGGGTCGCCCTGCGGAAAGAGACCGAGCCATATGGGATAAAACCCGGGTCAATGAAGTCTTTCTGGTGACTGCCGTTTCCATCAACGATGAACTGTATTATTCGTGGAGGACTTTTGTGTTGGCATTCTGGCAGCGGTATTATGCACAGTGTACCTGTGCGGGCTGTTGGCTTGCTGACACTCCTGTCTATTCCATTGTTCACATAGGGAAATGAGGAGCATTTTGTGTGATATTCACTGGCACAGGAACGGAGCAATATGGGGACGACCCGTTGCCGTGAAGATGGAACCGCGACTAACTAACTAACTAACTAACTAACTAACTAACTAACTAACTAACTAAGAGAATACATTAAAATGACTGCTTGCTTGCTTGCTTGTGTTCGTTGGCTTGAGCTCCAACGCGAAGTCCTGTATGTCGGATGAAGGCATCCTGTTGTCCAACATCAGTGTGATGTCATACAGGACCTGAGGTTTGCGTGAGTATCCGTTGTCCCATGTCTGGCTTATTGGTGTGCAGACTGGTGGTTCCTCGCCGTACAGGCAGACACTCTCTGACTTTGGAGGAATCGGCGATCCTATTGACTTCAGCCAGGACCCCGAAGGGACCTGTTGCCCAGGACGCTCGACGAGGACGCGTCAATAGGTCTTGGCCAGTATATAACCCGGCCCTGGTGCCTTGGAAACACCTCTGCGTCCCATTAAAATGACTGATTTCAATGGACTTAAAAGTTAAGGCTCAGTCTTCCAGAGACTTCACAAACCAATTGACCAAATAATAAGTGCCAAGAAATCAACACACAAACAAACAAGATACCTTTACCTAATTTAACCCACACCATGTTCTAGCAAAATAAAATGTCAGAAGTTTCATGCAAGATAAATATTTAACTCTTTTAGTCCCACATAATGCACCATGTTTGACTTGTTTTCTTTTTTTTATGAATCCTAACCATCTTGTAAAGTGTTCTTGTACTTTCTTGCATTTGGTTGAGAGTATGCTAAGGAAATCTGACATTTCCAATAGTCACTTCTGCTGTGTTTTTAACCTATTTGAAAGCAATGCTGAATCATGACCTGGCTACAGCCTAATTAATAATAATATGCCATTCTGTAGACGTGAAGTTTCAAAACCCTGCAACTAAACATAATAAGGCACTCACTTGTCCTGACAGTTGGAATTTGCTGTCAAAGGCAGAGGTAATATACCCTCATGTGGATGTGGAGGTTAAGGGGAAACCACCACATTATCTTCAAAATGATTTAATGGAATGCTACAAATCAGACTCAGTGAACGGAGCACCAAGGACTGAGATCTGTAAAGATAACATAAATGCCTACACCATTTGGCAGGACAGATAATGATAATAACGAGGAGGATTATAATCATGTAATTGTGATTTTTTTTTATAGCATTTATTTCCCTTTCCCAGTGATTAGCTGCAAAACCTACTGGGACTAAAAGAGTTAATTAACAAATGATTTTTCTACCACAATGGAAGTCTATCTCAGAACAAACCAGAACAGATGTGTAATAACAAACTAGTGATTTTGTGAGATTTCCCAACAGATCTGCAGAGGCAAATAAAGCCCCACTTGAAGCCTGCATAACCAATAAAAATCCCCACACAGAAATCATAAATACATCAAAGCACTGGCTGTGTAGAATACAACCACCATCTTATATACCGAGCTATGAATATAGTATGCTTCTCTATGCGTGCTGGTCCAGTGGATAAACCTAGCACTGGCTAATGCTAGTGGCCCATCCAGGATGCTCATGAAGTCCTATAATTTGCAATATATTCACATGAAATGGGGGAACACATGTACGTAAAATATTCTTCTTCCTCTTATTATTTTTCTTCTTCTTCGTAATTTCCTTTTTTTTTTCTTCTTATACTTCTTCTTCTCTTCTTTACTGTCTTTATTTGTAATTACAGTGTTGAGGTTCATCTTTCCAGGGCTTCGGTGTTTGCGTCATACAAGGTGATACTGAGTGTGTCTGTCATCCTTCTACCCTTCATTTTGTGGTAGATCTCTTGTTTTCATATCACTGTAATTAAACTAGTTGCCCCCTGAAGTTCAGTTTCTGTTGATATATTTGCAGCATGACTGAACCATCTCATCTTTATTTCTAATTTAATAGGTAATTTAGCACCCACGTTGTTCATATTTGTATAAGTTTTTAATTTCCCATTCTAAATTTCCTTATCACCCCCAATATTCTTCACAAAACTGCATTTCAGTTGCTTCAAGTCTTCTCTCTGAACTTATTCTGTACTAAACAGCTATTCTTCTGTAGTCTTTATTTTCCCATAGGAGCATAGGCTCTCAACCAACTCACTAAGCCTTTTGTAGATTGCTTGGATTTTGCAGTTACAGTTTTCTATGGGATAACGTAGCCAACCTCATGTCAACCCTCCTTTGTTGCCTCTTATGGCATGCATGGTAGATTATGGCGTTACTATTCTTTCTTTTCCTTATGGGCTCAAGAAACACATGCGTGACCTTTTATTAAATTAACTATTACGAATAACCAAACACCAAATATAACACTCAAAGAAGGAGCGACCAAGTAGACTGCCATATGTTAAATGGTTGCTCTATGTATGTTGCTGTTTTCTGAACTCTGTCCATCCCCGACAGTTGTAAATTAATCCACTCTATCAAATTTGTTACTTATAACTACCTGTGCCCACAGAGTTATTATTTTAACGCCTTCAGACAGGGAGTCTCCGTTCTGAAGTGGTCAAGCCGTTTGACTCGGGCTCCAAAGGTTGTGGGTTCAAGCCGCGTCCTTCGGTTCACGAGTGAATTTTTTCGGAGACTCCTGTGGGTCGTCGCTAGAGCTATGGAGTTCGTGCTTTGTACAACGCTTTCCGCGCTGCAGAAGGAGACAAAGCCATATGGGATAAAACCCAGTGCAATGAAGTCAACCCTGTCGACTTTTAAACAACTTTTTTAAGCGGCTCCTTCAGACAAAAACATGTGTTGCTTTAAAGTTCAAATCCTTGAGATTAAAACAGTTAATGGACCCCTAGAACAGAAATAGATAGAAAATTGCAGGTAAATGGTTTATTAATGAATGCAGTCAGCTCCTTCTCATATGTAGCATATAACAGTTCCTTCTCATATGTAGCATATAACAGTTCCTTCTCATATGTAGCATATAACAGTTCCTTCTCATATGTAGCATATAACAGTTCCTTCTCATATGTAGCTCATAGTCAAAAGCTTCTCGTATGTAACACACAGTCTGCTACTCACATCTAACACACAGTCAGATCCTTCTCATTTGTTACAGTCAGTTCCTTTTCATACATAACACAGAGTCAGATCCTAAATGAATGTAATAGTCAGATACTTCTCATAAGCTACCGTATGACTGTAGACAGTACTACCTGCTTTCTGATGCTCAAGAACCCGAAAACCCACATTGTGCCAATGACTTCAGGTGGAGGAGAGCAATTGGGAGGGTATAAGCTTTACCCTAGTGAGAGGAAATGCAACCTAATGACTAAATGGCATGGCAGAGCAGACCAGGCCCTAGCCTTCGTCGACAATTGGTCTAAGATGGAAGCTCCAACAGGCAGACAGAGCATTGCTTTGCTGATCTAGCAGCTTCTGCAGCTTGTCTTATTCCAGATGTATTGGGGTTACCTTTCCTCTGGAGAAAGGGTGAAAAAGGGATCATGCTGCATACGCAACACATGGTCTCAAAATTCAACCCAGATGTTGTGCTATTGTGCTATGGAGGGGTAAAACTCCCTTTTACAAACTATCATCTGTCATGAAGACAAAGTGCTATGTCAGTCAATACCACCACATATGAAGCATACAACAAAGTTTACTCCAAATGTCTATCCCTAACCTAATACTGAAAGGCAAAATAATAGAGAATAGGGTATTTTTTAAAGATTATGGCAGCAGTATCTGAGATCTGAAGATAACAGTCCTCAAATGCAACAAGGCAAAAGTTATATATTATGTTGAAGTAAAATGTGAAAACAAAACATGTCTTAACAAGTCATAGCATCAGTACAGGCTGCACAAGCTGTACTCCTTGACCTAAAAACTGTCCAACAGACATGGACATTGTTACATAGATATGGGATAAACATATGCAGCTTTTGATAACAAAAATGTTTAATAAAAAATTTGAAATTGGTTACCTGGACTCTCGCTCTGATGGCTCCCATAGCAGGAATTTGTGAGAAATAGCCTGCAGATTCAACAGCAAAGACAAAAATTGTGAACAACATCAAGCTATTTGTTTCTACTTGTAAGTGAAATGTTTACTGAGGTCAGAGAATGAACATGTAAACATTGTCATTCATTTTTTTCATTCTTTGAATGAAAAGAATTCTTTCAATTAGGCTGATTTATCTGCGTGTTTCTTCTAGATAAACTTACACAAATCTTTTTAGCTTTAACTAAAAAAACTAACATAATTTCTCAACCCTTGTCCCACATATAAACTTGTATCTATTTTAAAGAATTCAGACATACAAATAAACACCATTTAACATGCAGTTTGTGCATGTATATTGAAGAAATGAACTAGAATGTATCATATTAGAATGGCTTATTTAAAAAAAAAGTGTCTTAAAGCGGCTTCCTGCAGTTTTCTGCCATAGGTCTGTGATGTGATACAACCATCACATTTTGTAGCCCTGAATACACAGAGAAATAGTTGGTCAGTCCCCAGAGAGCTGGTACTTGGTACTGGGTTGGGAGAAAACTTCACTCCAGACCCAAGTCCTTTTCATGGCTCAAATGAACTCAACACCAATGGATCATACTTAAGAGTTAAAACTCAAGTCATACTGACCAAGCAATTATGGAATCCAAGTGAAATCTGATTAGCATGGTACATGGACTGAAAATCAAAACAATAATTATACCCAGACTAATGAATATTTACCTATACGTTAATTAAGTATTCATAAAGCACTGACATTCAACACTGTTTAGCTACCTCTGTTTGCACATGCCATCCACCGGAGAGCTTTCACTGGATTAGGGGTTGGACCCACAGCATATGTGAATACCCGTACCTGGCAACAGATATTGTTATAAATATGATCAGTGATTACTCACGGTATGCTACAACCCACATAAAGTGAAATTTGTTTTAAAGCCTTTAACTCATGAAGCCCAGGAGACCAGTATTTGAGGTATATAGTTCCAAGCACTCAAAATGAGCTGACTTCTACTTCATTGATTTGGTTGTGTCCTAGTTACAATTTTTACATATTCCTTTTATTACCACTTACAACATCAATATAGTTTTTATAACCATGTACAAAATTAACCGTTGAGTCTTATTGATTGGTGAGATAGTATTTGGAAGCCAATAATCATGGCTAGTTCATGAACTCTGTCTTTTATTTCCTCCATGGTTGTACTTTCTATATTTCCTTTGCAACTAAACTTTGATCTGATTTAAGAACTATACCATAGCATTCCAAACAAACTCATACAGCTCCATCTCAAAAAGAAAATGCAGCATGGCATAAATCCTGATCATTCCAACAGACTGGTTGTAAAGGTTATATCCCTCCTCTCATATGTTCTTCTTTGCCAGATCCCAGCCTAAATCCAAACTCAAGCATCCTTAAATATATTTCATTTGTTATTGTATCTTTCACTAGCAGTTGTTCAATGACAGTCTTTAGAATATCTTCTTTATCCAATTCTGAATGTTCCAACCACCGGTGCTCATGAAGCTGGTAATTTTAGGCTGGTTCAACCTGGGAGCTGAGGTCGGTGATAATCTCAGTGGCATTTCCCCACAACGCCATTGGGCTTGCAGGAAAGTACACTAGCCACTGCACACTATACCTCTAATACATTCATGTGCTGATATTATTTTTATGCTATGATGAAAAACTCTCACAAATCTTCTATCACTGTCTTCTTTTTTTCTGTGTTTTTTCCATTACTCTTCCTAGTTGTCACAAAATAAAGTAATTCAGTAAGCAAGTAATAAAACAACACAACTATTTTAGATAGTAAAAAACACAAATATTCCAGACACTAAAACATGTAATAACCAATAGCAAAGGCACATTCTTATTGAAATGACGAAACTGCAAACATGTTTGAATGTCTGTAATGCGAATGGATAAGAGTGCTCATTCTTAAACATCCGGTATGCTGATGCCAAGGTAACGGGTTCAATCCCTATATCGGTCCGTTGAACTAAAATGTTGACTTCATGTCCTTGACTTGGGGACGTAAATTACAAGTACCTCTGAAGTCAGAATGGGTTCGCCAGATGGTGAGGGACACTGGTAATAGGGAAAGCTAATCCACACACAAAAAACAGTCCAGTGCACTAGAAGTAGCAGCACGTGTGTGGACTAAGTTTGAGTTCAATGCAAGTGAATGGAAAAGAAATGTCTGTAAGCAGTGTTTGTGCCTCAGAGTTCTCAGTGATACCTGTGTAACAAGTTAGGGGGCTGAGTGGTCTCGAAGTATGGTGTCCGCCTCGAGTGTTGGAGGTCCCGGGTTCAGGCCCCAGTGAGGACCGGGATTTATTTTAAAAATCCACCTGGACTTCCAGTAATAAAATTGCCCCTGGTCTCTGGGCAGTGAGATCAGACGCTGTGAGTATTGTTGCGTACGTAAAAAATCCCTTGGCAGTTGGAAATCGAAAAAGAGTAGCCTAAAGGCGCTGCCCGGGCAAAATTTCGAGTTAAAAATCTACCCAAAGTATTTCAGGATCCTTGCCAATGCAATGGAGTTCGTGCATTGAGCTGAGTTTCTCCAGACTCAGGTTTGAGTTAGGAGGAAAACGGAGCACTTATGGGTTAAACCGTGTGCTGTGATGTTGATCCAATGACTAAACTAAACTAAACTAAACCTATGTAACACAGAACATGCACTCACAGTCTTGTTAGGCCAGTTGTACTTCTCAAAGACATCTTCTGCTGTGTCTGTCCCTCCGTCTGTTAGCAGCATGATGACCTTGTTGCAGTTGGCACCCACATTGTTAGCGTTGGACCCATTGCTGTTGAACTGAAAGCAGAAGCAGACGTGTTGTACATTTAGTGTTCTAAGAACAGGAATGGGTGGGCACACGTTTAGGATTCTCTTTCTTAACACTCATAAAGAAAGCTTTTGTATCTTATTGGCGTGTAAAACGCCTACTTTTCCTTCTTCTTCCTCTGCTCTCTCTCTCTCTCTCTCTCTCTCTCTCTCTCTCTCTCTCTCTCTCTCTCTCTGTGTGTGTGTGAGTGTGTGTGTGTGTGTGTGTGTGTGAGAGAGAGAGAGAGAGAGAGAGAGAGAGAGAGAGAGAGAGAGAGAGAGAGAGAGAGAGAGAGAGAGAGAGAGAGAGAGAGAGAGAGAGAGGTGACCACCTTTACTTTCCAAGACATTTCCTGGTACCCTTGGTATACAGAGTCAAACTAGGAACCAAAGTCAATTTTAAAAGATCTGCCCTTAAGTTGAACACATGATAACCAGTCCAGCAGGTGAGGAGTTTCTAGCCATTAGGTTACCACAGCTTCCATCTGTCATACCAACTGTCATCTATTGCTTATAGTACCTAGTGGTGTAGGCAGGAGGGTACTGAGCCTGAGGAATTAAGAGCACCTCCCTAGTGCAGTCAATGTGAACTGGACAGGTTAGGAGTTTTTTATTTTTGCCCCAATGGAAAATATCCACACATTACCAAGAATTCAAATCCGGGTCTCTGAAGGAGAACCCAGAATTCTAGCCACTCGGCTAGCCGCTTCTCTCTCTGTCATACTTCCTGATGATAATCACAGGGATTGATGTAATGGATAGCCATAAGTTTTCAGTTTCAACCAAAGTTGTGATTACATTTGTTTCAATAGGCCCCTACATTGAGAAGCGTTTCTTCATTTGTATGTGTGTATATGAGCCTCAGAAGCATCATGTCCCCTACCAACTGCTGCAGGCATTCATGCATCTCCATAGATCTCAGCCCTTGGTGTTCCTGGATCAATCTGTTGATGATATTCCTTCACGCCACCACCCCCATCCATCCAGCGTAATTTCTGTAGGTCTGCCCTGTCTGTTCTATCAGTGATCTTCCCTGTTGTCACAAAGATTTCAAAAGAGAGAGAGAGAGAGAGAGAGAGAGAGAGAGAGAGAGAGAGAGAGAGAGAGAGAGAGAGAGAGAGAGTGAGTGGAGTGGAGTGGAGAGAGAGTGAGTGAGTGAGTGTGTGGGTGGGTGTATGTGTGTGGGGGGGGGGGGGGGGGGGGTGGGTTTGCATATCCCTTACAAGACGTTGCAGTCAACACCAGCATTTTTCAGCTGCTGTTGATGTACTAAGCAAGATTACACTCAGTAGTTTGCCATTGCTTTCTGAGCGACCGGCTCACATATCTCATAAGATACCAATGCGGTGAGAACCACTACCAATTCTCGTGCACATCACGTCACTCATGAGAGTATACGGGATTATGGAGAAAGACGCTAACCCCTAGGCCAAGGAGGTCGGCTTTTCTTATTATATGACCCAAAATTATTGTTAGTCTCCTTCTTATATTTGTGTATCATTTTCTACTTTCTATAGCCTTGTCCAGGCACCCACTGTTAGTTACTCTGGCAGTTTAAGGTATGTGCAATATATGTCTCACATACCATATCTCCATTGCCTCCAAGCTCTTCCTAATTTGTACACATTCCATGATTCACTATCATACAGCAGAACACATTCAATATAACCTTTCGGTACTTTGTCTATCACATTCAGTTATTGCATAAGATACTTGTCTGAGGATGTAAGTATGGAAAGTAAAGGTCCCTTTTACACTCCTTAAAGGATATTGGGCATATGGTGCTAAATGTGAACGAACATACAAATAAACTTTATTTTCAAGAGTCACAAATTGGGCCACCACGTATCATATTCAGCCCATCCAACCACTGATCTTTTATACACAAGTTATCTATCATGAATGTTATTTTTACATTAAGAAAACAAAGAAAAAAGAAATGAACATTGTAAAAAGAATGCTTTAAACATACACCAAACATAAAGAATTCATAATTCAACGTTATGAGACAGGCAGGCAGACAGGCACACATATACATGCATAATGCATGTGCCAAATCCCGTTAGTCCTCCTTTCTGTGCTATGCCATGAAAAATATCATATAATTGAACTCACGGCAAGGAACTGGCTCTTTAAAATTGGAGCGATGACAACAGTCAACAACGTTATGACGAACTTTGAAAGATAACGTAAAATAGGAGAGTTCCAGAAATGAATACCGCTTTATTACGGCAGTTGACAAATCTGATACATCTCACAGTGTAATAATTAGCGTCTCTGTTCTGACCAGAGGGGAATCTAATCTAAACATACACCAGATGGTTTACCCAGCTTGTCCAACGTTCGCCCGGCTGTCCCTCAGTATCACTAGTCCTTCATATGTTCACTCCACGTCTTTGCTGTCATCTTCCTCCGATTCTGTCTGTCTAGAGTTTGCCCGTCGTTCTCAAATCCATGGCGTTCTCCATATATGCTTCTAACTGTTCTTAGCTTGGAGTGAGTCCACTGTTAGCCTTCAGACAATCCAATAGCCACACCAAGTTGTTCTCCAAATCGAATACATGCCCGTTCACTTTGGTTGTCGCACAACGTATGATTTCGTTGTCACGCTAGCGTCGGTGTGACGTATCTTCGTATCCCATAGTTTTTCGTGCACTGTTTCCTTTGAGAGTTCCTTCCATCCTCTGTATGGCGTGATTTGGGCACTTGCTATGTGGCAACATGCATATTTTCATAGTCCAATCAGCAATCCGTGGGTGATGTGACCAATATCACACTATCCACCTTTACCTCCAGAGACACTTCCTTTTTGGCTGGGTTGACCTCTAAGCTCAGGTCAATTTTCAAAATCCACCTTTCTGAGGGTGGAAAGAATTTCCCAGCACATCCTAATGTGAACTTTATTTTATTGTGACTGCACAGGTCATCTTTCTCCTAAACACATGTGATGAAACCAGCACTGAACTTTTGTTATGAGCTTTAGTGACATGTCAATGGGCTACCTCAGTAGTGGGAGTGGAGACACCTGATGGTGAGGGATGCTGGTAATAGGAAAAGCTAATCCACACACACACAAATCAGTCCAGTGCGCTTGAAATAGTAGCATGTGTATGCTTGAGTTCAAAGACAGAGAACACACAGATACAACTTGCCAATAGGTACTTTACTGTCATTGACATATGGCCACAGAGATGTCTAAGAAGGAATGAATCCTTGGATTTCTACGATAGAATACAAGTGTGTAGCTGCCAAACATGAAGATTCCTCTATGTGATCACGTTAAGTTAGTTGCGTATCCTTTACAGGACGTGACAGTCAACCCAGCATTTTTTTTGGCTGTGTGATTTCTTGGTAAACTTACGTTTAGTAGTTTGCCATTGTTTTCTGAATGACGGCATTCATACCATTGTATGAAAAACAATGCAAGGTCTGCTGCCAAACCGCCCACAGCTGTGTTTCAAATGCAGTATGCAGGATTACAGATTGTCCGTAACCCCTTCGCCACAGAGCAAGTAGTGATCATGTAAAGAATAAAATTAATACTCTGGCATTAAAAATCTGTTCACCTCGTTAAACTTTTCAAAAGCAAATCGAATAGCCTCAGTGAAGTCTGCCTGACCTGTTGCCACTAGCTTATCGATATCCTTTATCAGACGCTGCCAAGAGACAAATCAGAGCATCAGAACTGTGTGTGTGTATATATATATATATATATATATATATATATATATATATATATATATATATATATATATATATATATATATAATTTCTCTTTGTTTTGTCAACATTCAGTTCAAACATTCAAAAAGGTGCCGGTATTTATAATATCAATCATATAGATGATACGTTAAATCTGGTAATGATTTGGCTTAACTTATTAAGTGCCATCAAACAATTAATAATCTTAAGCGACTTCCAGTATCTGCCATGGGCTTATATATTGCCAAAATGTTGTCACCATGAAATGTTGTCTAAATTAAAATATCAGAACTGTAGTTTTCCCTAAGCAATCGACTTTAATTTGATATATAATACAACATTTCTGCTACCATATTAACTTTTAGGTCATAACTGTGACACACTCCTACTTCCCATTTTCTGTCATCCATGTTTGTTTGGTCCAAACCCACTTTTTATTTGGCACAGAATCTGATAACCAGTCAGGTGTGTACTTGCCTTTTTGTGTGAGAAAGTGAATCCTTGTTTTGTAAGTTTATTTTCTTTTACAGTAGCTTGCTGCTAGTAAAACTTGCATAGTAAAACTGATGTGCGAGTTCATAGTATAACAGATTGTGATTTCATAGTATAACTGATGAGTGATTTCATACTATAACAGATTGTGATTTCATAGTATAACTGATGTGTGATTTAATACTATTACAGATTGTGATTTCATTGTACAGCAGATTGTGATTTAATAGAATAACAGATTGTAATTTTGTAGTATAATAGATTGTGATTTAATAGTATAACAGGTTGTGATTTCATAGTATAACAGATTGTGATTGCACAATAAGCTGTGTGCTTTGCCAGCATATCATTTGTCATTTGTGTGATGTAATAGTGCTGCAGCATTGAATTTCATTACATTACAAATAGATGAGTTTACAATATAACAGGTATAACATTTAACACTACATCAAAGCATGTATAATTAGGTCTAAAAACAAGTATCAATGTGCCAAATTCGATAGCGTACCTAAATATTTCAAGCAGTTACTAAGGTAGATAACAAGAAATAATTTGACTAAAAAAATAAACATTGTCTTTTATTCTTAATACAACAGAATTTTCACCTGTTTGTTTCTAAAATTTGCTTGAACAAACGCTGTATGGTTGAAGCACTTGCTGACAAAATTAGCTGCCTCAGCAAACTGGAAATATAAAAGCATTACAAAGAACATTTATTGTTACAGTCCTGCTCAATTAGAAAGAAACTTATCAATGTTTTAAAATATAATCTCTATGTTCCAGCTTATGCATTACTTTTTGTGAAGTAAGCAAATTCGATCCACTATATTTTCTAGTTAGTGCTGGGAGCTTTTTGTTTTACTCATCTATTGTACAATTCATAAAATAATCTAGCACACAGTATAGATTCACGCTTCTCTACCATGCTAATCTGTTGCTGGGGTCCATGAAGGAAGCAAGGAAGGGGACCACTGTAACCAACAAAGCATGCCACGGGAGGAGACTAAGAGGATGACGCTTGCTAATTCAACTCATTTAAAATCTTTGAAGCAGACCTGCACCAATCATGAACAAGTCTTCAGAAAGTATAGAAACAATTCAGGCACAGAGGATGAAAGGAAGTTCCTTCCTCAATCAGAAGAATGATACATTGTGGACAAGAGGTAGCCAAGGATAGGAGAGCTTGGCATGAGGTGGCTGAAGGACTAAGTTCCACTGAGGAATAAATGGCAGCTGAAGACCAGGTGCAAACATTTTGGTTTAAAGCAATCCCAACATTCAATTATAAGAAGGGGCAAAATATTATGCCTTCTATCATAAATATCTAAAATGTGATCCTTCAATGCCCAAAAATACTGCCTCAATTGAAGGCTTACAGATTCACATGATTTCAGGATGCATTTCTGAATGTTATAATTGACAGTCAACTTACTGCAACAATGTTGACGTAGTCATTCTCCCCAAGCGTAGCCAGAATGGATTTGACTGCATTCTGCATCAGTTGTAGTGACTGTCCATGTGTGCTTCCACTTCTGTTAAAAGATTGATTTATGTCAAATTCCAGATTTCTGTTAAAGCAATGAGTTATGTCAAATTCCAGATTTCTGTTAAAGCAATGAGTTATGTCAAATTCCAGATTTCTGTTAAAGCAATGAGTTATGTCAAATTCCTACTATTATATTGGAAAACTATGTGAATTGACCATTATTTTGATAAGTTAGTGAACTAATCACTATGTTAATAAACTAGTGAACAAACTAGTTCACTAACATTATGCACAAACTATTATACTGGAAAGCTAAATAAACCGACAGCTATGTTGGTAAGATAGTGTACTAACCACTATACTGATAGGTTAAGTGTACCAACCACTAAGATTGGTAGGGTAGTGAAATAGCCATTATAATGGAAAATTAAGTGAACTGAGGATTATGTAGGTAAACTAGTGAACTGACCACTATATTGGTTACTAAGTGCACTAACCACTATGATTGATGATAACATAGTACACTAACCACTAAGTTGGTAATCTAGTGAATTAACAATACTATGTAGGTAAGCTAGTGAACTAACCACTATGTTGGTAACTTAGTGTACGAACCATAAGTTGGTAATGTAGTGAATATTATTATGTTGGTAAGCAAGGAGGCAACTAGAAACTTCTATAAAAAGATAAGTGCATTGAGAACCAGAGGAGAACCCTTTGACCCAACTGAAATAATTAACAGCGAAAATGGAGAACCAATAAGTGAACAAAAACAAATCCTAATAAGATGGAAACAGTACTTTGAACAATTTCTCAACATCCCATCAGATGTCACAGGAATTCAAGAAATTGACACAGATGCCACCGAAAAACTAGAACCAGATATACTGAAAGAAGAGATTATAGAAGCCATCAGAATAGCCCCATTGAACAAATCACCAGGACAAGATGAAATACTAAATGAACTAATTAAAGCAGCAAGAGAAGTAGGAACAGCATGGCTACACAGACTATTCAATCATGTCTGGGTAGAACAACAGACACCACGAAACTGGGGAAAGAAATAATTATCCCAGTTTGGAAAAACAAAGGCAGTAAAAGAGACTGCACACAATACAGAGTCATTTCTCTGAACAGTCATACTGGGAAAATAATTAGCAAAATCTTGAGAAAAGATTACGAACTATTATAGAACCCCAGCTAAGCGAATCACAACTTGGATTTAGGAAAAACAAAGGATGCACAGATGCCATTTTTTGCTCTTAGACAACTTATAGAAAAATCAATTGAATTCAATGAAACACTTTACTTAGCCTTTGTCAACCAAGAAAAGGCATTTGATAGAGTAGATAGAAACAAGCTGTGGGAAATCCGTAAAGAATATGAAGTGAGTGCACATCTAACAAACCTATGTAGAAGCTTATACAACAGTGAATGCATAGTGAGAGCAACTGGAGGACACTCAGAACCCTTCACCATAAGATCCAGAGTATGACAAGGTTGTGTCCTGTCCTTTCTCTTGTTCATAACAAATATAGATAACATATGTAAAGAAACCAGCCAAACAGAGACCGCAAGAATACCGCATGACCAGAACACAGAAGAAGAACCATCTGCAAATCTAACCATTAGAGAACTCCTGTTTGCGGACAGCCAAGCACTAATAGCAAAATCAGAAGCTGAATTACAAGACCACATAAATAGTCTAAACGAAATGTGTAGGGAACATAACATGAAAATTATCACAAGTAAAATAGAGGTAATGACTGTGACTAAAGAAGGAAATGCAAAAACGATTCACCTAAAGGAACATCCATTGAAACAAGTAAAGAGTTTCAAGTACCTAGGAAGTATGTCATCATCAAATGGCAAATCAGAAGACGAAATCAAAAATTGATGCAATAAGGCAAGCCAACTCATTGAACAAATGGCACAATACTAAAGAACAAACATATGTCAATAACTACTAAGAAAGCACTTTACAACACAGTCTTCCTACCAACTCTATGCTACCAATACCAAACCTGGACAATGACAGAAAGAGAGAAAAGAAAAATCACAACAACATAAATGAGATTCCTGAGAAGAATACTCAACGTATCAAGAAGAGATAAGATCAGAAATGAAGAAATCAGGACTAAAGTGGAGGTTGCAGCTGCACTAGATTTTATTAGAAAGCAGAAAGGCAAATGGTTTGGCCATGCAAGTAGGTTACCAACTAACAGTATACCACAACAAGCAATAATGTACAGACCAGAGGGAAACAGAGGAAGAAGCCGACCACGTGAACGATGGACGGAGGGAATAACAGAGTCCATGGGAATATCGATACATGAAGCCCATAATCGGGCACTCTCACGATGTTATACTTCACCTCGACACCGCAAGGTACAAGAGGAACATGATGAGATGAGATGAGATGAGATGAGATAGGTAAGATAGAGAACAGCCACTATATTGGTTACTAAGTGTGCTAACCAGTATGTTGGTAATCTAGTGAACTTACAATATTATGTTGATAAGCTAGTAAACTAACCATTATTTTCATAAGCTAGTGAACTTACACCACTATATTGGTAAGCTAGCAAGCTAATCATTAAGTTGGTAAGCTATGGAACTAACTACTATGTTGTTAATCTGGTGAACCACCATGCTGTTAGGCTAGTGAACTAACCACTATTTTGGTGAACTTCCCATGATGCTGGTAAGCTAGTGAACTAACCAGCATGCTACCATGTGTCTGAAATCTTGTTTATTTAACATTAAAACTATATCTTCATTTGCCAAATAGCCAGCATAGCACCCCACAGGAGAGCCTGAACCCCATACAACCACTGTGTAGGGTGAAGTGCTTCTGCTCTGCTACACAAACACCATCTGATGCATTATACTCTTTCTCACTCACTTATACGCTACTTACGTATCAATTAAAATCAGCATGTCTTTAGGAGAACTTGAACCCTGTGTGTACCTGGTTAATAAATACACAGACAATTTATTTTAAACATCATGAACTTGTAAAGTTAACTTGTTTCTCTGGAACCTTCCACAATAAATGTTAATTCTTAACTCTTAGCTGCCAGAACCAGCACTGAGTACAATCCCAAAACACTGACAGCCTTTCCACATGTAAAATCATCATCGTGTTTCGTTTCATGCCAAGCGGCACAGCTACCATTCTCCACAAACATGTTTTCTGTTTTCTTGGCTACTAATCAACTTCTGTGCCACTGTCTCCAGAATTTTCTTCCTCTTGACCTCTGTTTAAAACAACCTTGAATTCCCCAGTTGTCAGTCTTCTCAAGATCCTCTCATCTCATAAGTGACCAAAAATGACCACTATCTTGCCCTAACGTGGGTATTCAAATGTCTGTGGGAACTGGTCTAATGATGATAGGCTTGAAACAGTGGAATATAACTTGCTTTATGCTGACAGCTGAAGGTATTCAAAGAAGATTAAGAAGAGCTACTTGAATATTGGTCTCATTATTTATTGTATATGTAATGCAAGCTCATAATATTATTTGTTTAAACTAATGAATGGACTTTCTCTTCAAAGTGTTACAAATTGGGCAACGCTCTAATCTTATATTTAGATGTGAGAAGTTATTTCACATTCTTGAATGTTACTCTGGCCATCCCTATTCTTTTTCTTATTTCTGCCAAACACAAACCATCATCTATTATTAACTATCCTGGTAATAAAAACTAATGACTTGTTCATGTGTCCTCCCATTCACCATAATTTAAAAAACTGAATCGTACTATCTTTGTTAATAATCAAGGTTTT
Source organism: Cepaea hortensis (assembly GCA_963921405.1). NCBI lineage: Eukaryota > Metazoa > Mollusca > Gastropoda > Stylommatophora > Helicidae > Cepaea > Cepaea hortensis. Next base: position 18,122,209 of record OY992882.1, on the reverse strand, counting down.
TGTTTTCTCTATATCCATATATGCCGGCTTCGTGGCTTAGAGGTTATGACTTTTCTCCGTAATCTTGTAGGTAATGTGATGATGGTGAGAATCAGCAGTGGTTCGAATCGCATCGGTAACTTACGGGGTATGTGAGCCAACCACTCAGAAAGCAATGGCAAACTACTGAGCGTAATCTTGCCAAGAAATCAACATATAGCTGAAAGATGCTGGTGTTGACGGCGATGTCCTGTAAAGGATATGCAAAACAAACAACAACAACAAAAAAACTCAAAAATATATATATATAAATCATGTTTAATTGCTCTTAATGGATGTGAAAGTTTTTTTATGTGTGAGAGTTTTTTTTAATGGTTGGTACAGGATTACAATTTCTGCTTAAATTAAGTTTTTATTTACTTTAAAGTGCCAGCGTCACTCATTTCTAAATATTTTCCCCAAAAAATAGAATGCTCTTACACATCATCATACAGCAGGTCCTGTACAGAATGTAATTGGCCCATGAACAAGATTCTCAATCCCCAGCCAGTTCTCCTACAGCATCCATTTTCATGCCAAAGGTGTCGGCAATGTCCAGTGTTCATCCTCGTATTGGTAAATCCTGCTGCTTCTTCCAGGAATCATGTCTTTTAGCAGTTCTTTTTTAAACCACTTTGATATGGCCAAAGGATTTGACTTTCTAAGATGATGTTGATTATGAACCAGTTTTCTTCAATGTTCAGATCTTGTTGAATACGAGTAATTTTCTTCTTCTTGGTTCATAGTATTTAACAGATTCAATTACATTCAGTGCCACACAAAAAGTAAATTTGGACCAAACATGGTACATAATAAAAAAAAAAATATTTTAATGTAAATTTCTGTTCATTGAGCACTGAAATTGCAGAATATACCATGAAACAAAACAAATAACTTGACCCTAGTATGGTGATATATCATCTTTTAGTCCAAATGGGAGGTCCAATTTGGCGATATATTATCCTTTGGCACTGAATCAGTTCAGAACTTTTCTGTAACATTTGAGTTCAATAGCCCTGATTTTATTGTTGAGTAATAGTGAAATGGTCCATGACTCACATCTGCAAGTTGCCACAGGAAAGATGCATGTTCTCAAAATATCTACTAGAATGTGTTTGCTAGTATTGTGCCATAGGCACTTAATACTGTAGAACCTCTACATTGCTATGGTCAGGGTATGTCTGACTTATAAATGCTTAGAATAATTTCTCCAAGGGGAGCAGAAGTGTTGATTTGTCAGGGCTCGTACTGCCCAAGACCTGTCTTCTCCTCCATAGGGCAACTTGGACAGACACTGCTCTGCCCAGCAGAGGGAGAAATGACCATAGTCTTCACTATGACAAAGCCTGCTGAGGACACAAACCTTGCACGCCACAGAACACAAGGTAGTCCCAACAACTTCCCACAATGATGGTAGCAATTAGCAGCCAAGTCTTGCTACTCATCACTTGGAGGGCTCACAAGCATGAATATATGTTGCTTGCCTACAGGGATGGTAACCAAATGATCACCATCCTTCATTTCTTACAGTCATACAGTTAAGTTGTTGAGCTAAGAAATGACATCACTGCCCTCAGGACATTCCCACACGCGCTCCGCCCCCTTGTTCAACAGTCTGCGAAGAGTCATACTTCTAATGATTCTAACTGCCATCTGATTGTCAGTTTTCCTGGTTTTCCCTCTCAATTTTCAGATTCTTCCAGAGCCCGTGCTGATACCCTGCCATAACATTCTTCTCCACCTGGTTCTACAGATGCTCAACCACCTCTCATTTGTCCATAGGTAATCTACCAACGAGAAGTGCATTCCCTGCTGGACTATCAGCCTGTTCACTCCAACACACTCCCGCATGACCAGGGCAGAAAATCCATACAATTCTCACAATCTGTGACCTCTGAAGCGAGGCAAGCCATACTACACGAAACATTCCTTTCTCCACCTTACTAAGCAGACACTCATCAGAAACACATAAAGTGAACGAAATAGGAGACCTCAAAATATATGGAGCAGAGAAATAAGAACAGAGATGAACTACAGGGGAGGACATGGAGAGAGCTACGGGAGATAGCAAAAGACAGGGACAGCTTGGAAAATAGCAAAAGACTCTACCTATGCCCCAATAGGGGGAATAAAAGGCAAAACAAGAATATGTTTAGAAAAATAAAAGAAATTGTAACCACGACAAAACAAAAAGTTTGATAACATTTACCATACCTAAAAACTGGCCTCCCGATTTAACAACAAAATAAATAGATATTACAAATAGAAATATAAAGTAACAGGTGGTATGTATTGTTGCTAAACACAACACACTCCACGTGTGTTATTGGGGTCTGTAAGGGAAGCACAGAATAGTAACACTATAACTTACATTCAGGTCACTAAGAGGTGACGAAGGAGGGTTAGTTTAAGAATGGTTACCTCATCCTGAAGAAAACTTTAGCTGTAAAATCTATCCAATCATGAACAAGTCTACAACAGGATTGGTGTTTATTGGTTGACAGCCTATGTTCCATTTGGAAGATGAAAGGCAGAAGAAGAAGAAGAAGAAGAAGAAGAAGAAGAAGAAGAAGAAGAAGAAGAAGAAGAAGAAGAAGAAGAAGAAGAAGAAGAAGAAGAAGAAGAAGAAAGAAACACAACACCATATCATCAATGCTTGTTTATATTTCTCTCTTCAAACTTTCAGCATCAATCTCATTTAAAACATCACAAATGTCAACTAAAACATCAGCAGCAAGTAAAGAAAAACCACTTAATCTAGACAAGATGCTTCCAATACTTATAATGTTCTTGTTATGAAATTGTCAGTACATTACTGCTGAAATCAACACAAAGGTAAACCTCAAAACATCAGCGTATAATCTTACCATGACTGCCTGCGCACATCATAAAGATCAACATCATCTCTTGGCCACTGAGCAGCTGAATACAAAACAATTCAACAAGTTAGCAGCAAAATACTACATCATTAAGGCTGCATGTCAGTCAAGACTGGGCAGAATAGGACACACAACAAAATAAAAATAATGACTTATACAATTATAAAAAGGGTGCCATGGTAGTGAAGTGGTTAGCATGCTTGCCTGCCTGCCCTGCGGTCATGTGTTAATATCCCCGTCATGGCTGGGATTTTTTGGGGGGGCAAAAATTGACAGGGCCCAAAGGTGACTCAGCCTAAAATGGGTACCAGGAAATGTTCTGAGAAGTAGGTGGCCAATGCGCTACTGACTACATCAACACCTGGGTGACATCTAGTCTATAAAACATAGGGTCAGCACCATGTACCCAATTCTGTAAAGGCATGTATATAGGTCCTTTACTTTTTTTTCTTTTAACAGTAAGTGAGAAGTGGCGGTAGCATAATGGTTAGTGTGTTTGTTTATTGTGACAATGGTCCAGAGTCAATCCCTAGGATTGGCAGGATTCTTATTTTCCAAACAGTACAGTTCTGGGTTTAAAAAAAAAGTTAGTTGCATATCCTTTACAGGAGTAGCAGTCAACCCCAGCATTATTTGGCTGTTCGTGATTCCTCAGCAGTAGTATGCCATTGCTTTCTGAATGACCAGCACTCATACCATTGTATGAAAACCAACACAATGTGGTCTGCTTCCAAATTGCCTGCAGCTGTGTTTTGAGCGCAGTATGAGGGAATACAAATTGTGTCTGTAACTCCTTTGCCACAAAGCCAATCTGGGGGTAAATCCAACCTCATAATATGAGCAGCATCTGATAATGTTAAGAAATTTCTGTGAATTGTTTGGGAAAGAAAGGTGGCAAGGCAGGTAAGAGATCAACCAAACATTAAACTGTGACTTGTAAAAAGCCTAACAATTTACACCCCAACGCTATTTTATGCCATGTATCTGGCTTTGCCTTTTGTTTGTTTGTTTGCAGTTTATTAATACTAGTTTTAAAAAATTATGCTTTAAACTGAAATAACAGACAAAATAAAAGAGGTTATATAGACTGAACTAATCATTTATAATAAAAAATAATATTTCTTTTTTTCTTTTTAGCAATAACAAATTTTGAAACATTTGTATAAATACTTGGTGTAAAGTTTAAATAGGCTAAAATAACCATGTTTATTTGTATGTCTCTCTTCAAACTACCACTATAAATGGTAATTCACATATTGGCATCATCGCCCTTCAAGACTGATAAACAACAATATAGCTGGCTCCCTTTCAGAAAGTGAAGGCTGAAACACGTAACATCCTTCTGAATGATTGCTTGGTGAGGTAATTTGTTTCAATTATGAGGCCGGGAGAAATGTCAAGGTTTTATGTTTCTTCGAATGAAGTATTGATCACATAATTTTTTAACACACAGAATGGGACATTATCTTCCTTATCTTGTGCCATCATTATCATGCCAAACAGTGGGGGTAATCATGGTTTGCCATCTCACATGATTACTAGAGTCCTGGATCAGATCTGTTTCTGTCTCAATTATGGTATTTATCTCTCTGTCGTTACCTTTCTCTTTTCCTATCAATTCTGCCCTTTGTCACAAAGTTTTCTAGTTTATTTCTCTTCATAGTGTGCCCAAACAATCCTCACTGTCTGCATCTAATTTCTTTAATCAATTTATGGTTGTCATTTCTTTCTTTTAAAACTTCATCATTTCTTACTCTGCCTCGGTATTCTTTGCATTTTCCCAAGTAATTACATTTTCACTCCCTCTAGTACTCACTCAGATATTTCTCAGCTTGTCTGCTTACAGAATGGGACACAGATCAAGCAGCCATTTTTGCTTGAAATTCAAACTTAGTGACTCCACACTGTGTACATGAATCAAGTACGCCAAACTGTAGAGCATTTTCTCTAAAGATGCACCAACTACAACATGCTGTGAAGCATTTATTGGCCTACTGACACTATTGTGAATATTAAACTCTATGGTTCGAGACAAGAATTGCAATAGGTCTAAAGTCTATTCAACCCAAGAACTGATAATACAGATAGAGATAGTAAAAATATTTAAAAGATAAGAAGATATATAATGCTAGTTAGATTTTAACTTTTTCATCGCTCACTTTAAACTTAAGCAGTCTATACACGTGCTACTTCTAGTGCGCTGGACCTATTTTTGTGTGTGCATTAGCTTTCCCTATTACCAGTGTCCCTCATCATCAGGCGAACCCACTACGACTTCTGAGGTACTTGTAATTTGTCCCCAAGGCAAGGACAAGGCAACTGACCAGTGTAAGGACTGAACCCGCTACCTTGGCATAAGCACACTGGAACTTTAAAAGTAAACTCTTCCCCATTCAGCCGAGCTGACCTGTTAGTTAGATATTATTTATATACAGGCATGTTAAGATTCAATTGTGACACCCCAACGATATAAAGAAAATGACTTTTACATTGGGTTCAGGATCAGATTGAATCCAAGTATAACCTTCATTGCATAGTAAAGATTGTGCTTCAGAACAACACTCACCTGGATAAGTTCTCAAGAAGCCAGTCTGAGAACCAAAATACTGCCACAGAATGTCTGGATCTTCCTCTTGGTTTTTCTTGAACTGATCTTCTAGAGCGTCTGTCCAGTTGAGTCCATTCAGTATATCAATATCTGTGAGAGACATTTTATACATTTGTCAAGACATTCATAGCCTTATTTCATGGTGTCTTGCACAGTATTATAGGAGTGCAATTGGGAGGGTACAAGCTTTAACCTAGAGCAATCTACATTTAAATATGGCTTACTCAATTACTCTCTTTTTCTTTCTCCCTTGCTCTCTGCTTAGCTCCATTCATGTATTAATGTATACATATATCTATTTTGAGATCGTGTGGAATGAATTCTACATAGCAAACAAAAATATATAAATAAAATAAACAAAAAACAAACAAGACAAAATCTAACACAGATAAACATGAACTGACAACTAAACAGAAATGGTTTCCAGGATAATTCAAAAAGAAAGTCAGCCACTAAAGATACTCACTTCCATCATAGATCTCTACAGGAATATGGACACTTGAGAAGGTGTAATTGACTTCCCTTCCAAACGTATCACTGTAAGTGAGTACCACATCCTTCTCATTCAGCTCCTTGGAGTTCATGTACGTCACGTCATCTTTCTGTTGTTAAGTAACAAAACACTTCATATCATATTTTCTAAGTTGAAGCTTATAAAAGTGAGTAAAATGCACAAACAGTCACCTAGTTGACACATTAAGACATTCCCTAAAAGGAAATAACATGGGAATGATAAGGCCAGTACACTTAAATGCTGATTGCAAGGCTTGGATTACCCTACTGCTATACTGACCTAGCCAGAATTAATCCTGCCACTACCAAGGAACCAGACTGCTAACAAGATCAGCAAGGCTTCTTTAAACAAAATAGAGAAAGAAAGTCAGTTGCATGTCCTTTGCAGGATGATGCAATCAACCCCAGTATTTATTGGTAGTTTGTGATTTACAAGGCAATTTTAATGTTCAGTAGTTTGCCATTGATTTCTGAACAACCAACACCTCATATCATCGAAATCAATACAAAGTGATCTGCTTCCAAATCGCCCATGACTGACTTTGAACCCTTTAAAGAAAAGTAAACTTGAAAACAAATTATGTAACATTGGTAAGTGACTGCATGAACCACCTAATTAAACATCAAAAGACGGAGATGTGGCTGAGATGTTCTGGTGTTTAAGCTAAGGAGTTACAGAATCGCTTACGGCACAGGGTTGGGAATATTTACTAAAACCACTGGTTTCTAATTAACTCACACATTTTCTTGAAGTCCTGAGTAGTAAATCCTGACACCTACCCTTTTCAGATAACAGTTTAAAATCGGAGGTATTATGTACAAATTGTGCATGTCACTAAATACAAATAAAGGTAAAAGAAGGGACATTATTACAACCCCCTACACCAGACAGTTGGACTGAAATGTTCACCTATCGTCCTTGACTTGGGGGCATTAATTACAAGTACCTCTGAAGTTGGAATGGGTTTTCCTGATGGTGAGGGACACTGTTAATAGGTAAAAGCTAATCCAGACACAAAATTCAGTCCAGTACTACTGGATGTAGTGTGTATGGACTACGCTTGAGTTCAAAGCAAGCGAGCACCAAAAAAAAAAGAAAAAGAATGACACATCTTGAGATGTACTGGGTAAATGGTGCGGTACAGTCTCCACATTTGAGAAGACCAATGGTTGATGTATCAATATCAAGCCAGCTGCCTTTATATCCCAGGTCATGTCCTGGTACCCATTATAAGCTGGGTCGTCAGCCTGGGAGCACAAGTCAATTAAAATAATCCACCTCACTGGGGATTTAAACACATAAACACTGGACCAGCAGACAAGCAAGCTAACCAGTGTGCTACCATAGCTCCCAAGCCATAATGCCTGTGGTAAAACTGCTTTGAGAAAAATAGCAACCCACCTATGGGTTAGAAAAACCCACTTACTTAGGATGGAATCTGTCTATAGGTAGTAAACTTGACACAAACACATATCACACTCGGACACACTGACCTGTAAGAATTAAGGTCTATAACTAGGTCTGACCTACTCCCCTCAACAAAGGAAAAGAGAAGAACCACTAAGCTGCTACAGATCTTTTACGTTCATACATATCAGACTGAATTTTGTGTTCTAGGGATAAAGTTGCTTAATGTTAGGGCTCACATTTTCCAACTAAGAATCATTTTCTTAGCTTTTTAATGTAGTTTTATTAGTCTCATCTCATCTTGTTCCTCTTGTACCTAGCAGTGTCAAGGTGAACATAAACAGTGCAAGGGTGCCCATTTATGGGCTTCATATATTGAGACTCTCATGCATTCCGTTATTCCCTCTGTCCATCGTTTACGTGGCCGGCCTTTTCTTCTGCTTCCATTTGGTCTGTACATCATTGCATGTTGTGGTATACTGTCAGTTGGTAGCCTAGTTATATGGCTGAACCATTTAACTTGTTTTCTAATGAAGCTTAGTGCTGCTATAATGCCCACTATAGTTCTGATTTCGTATTTTCTTATTTTCTCTCTCCTTGATACATTGAGTGTTCTCAGGAATCTCATTTCCATTGTGGTAATTGTCCTGTTCTCCTTTTCTGTCACTGTCTAGTTTTGGTATTGGTAGCATAGAGCTGGTAGGAAGATTGTGTTGTAGAGTACTTTATTAATGCCTACTAATACATGTTTGTTCTTTAGTATTGATGCCATTTGTCCAATGAGTTCGTTTGCCTTATTGCACCTATTTTAAAAATCGTCTTCTGATGTGCCATTTGATGATACTATACTTCCTAAGTACATGAAGCTCTTTACTTGTTGAAACGTGTTTACAGCTCTGGCATCAGTGCAACCTTATAAAATCGATATTGGACAATTTTAATAATTTTCTGGAAATTATTTGGGAAGAAAGGATGGGGATGAAAAGAGTTGGTCACCACACCCCATTATGCAATGACCAAGTATATATGAAGATTTAACATTTCACACCTGTTTGCCATGGGATGATATTTACCTTTTAACTGCCTATGTAGCAACATGAAGAACTAATAAAGATATCTTCTTACTCACCATCAAGTTATTATTCCACTTGTAAGCTGCCGCAGCAGCTTCTGCAGACTTCACAGATTTCTGAAATTAACTCAATATTGTTTCAAGTAGAAACAGCAATTAATCACACACTGATCACTGTCTAGAAGTAATGATAACAAATAAAACTTCAAGATACATGAATCATAATTTTAAACTCTTGCAGCTGGAATCTATATTTCCCCCCTATGCATGAATAAAGCATAATACAACTGTTTTTCAAGAAAATAATCATAAAAGACAGAGTGCATGTAGCAGCTAAATATTCACATTAACAAAGGCCTTACAGCACATCTCCATGGTGTGACCTATCCACAAACTGGATCCCCTATCAGGTTAACATTCCAAGCCTCTCAACAGGTGTGAAGCTCCAGCACCAGTATTGCACACTCAGCTGCTTCCTGTGCTTTCAGAAGGGGAGAACTCTACAACAGAGGCCCTTTGAGGATAGTACTTTGGTAGTGGGTTGGGAAGCAAGTCTCTAGACTAATAGATGTTAGTCTTTTTCAGGGCTCAGATGAACATTTATGCAGTAGAATCAAAATTTACAAATAAAACTCAAATCTACTGGCCCTCCAGCCAACCATTTCAAGAGAAAACAATATGCCTCGGTATTATCATTTACAATTAACTGTTTTCATTCATTATTTATTTCCGCTGTAGAGAAAGAAGGTCAGTTAAAAATTACATGCAGAGTTCTAAATGACAGAATACAAAAGGAAAGAAGAGTAACAGCAAAAGACAGCATCTGTCTGTCAGTTCATGCCACCGGTGCCAGACTAGAGAGGCAGAGGAAGACAGAGAAAGATGTATGTGGACAGCTTAAACTGATGGGCAGCAATTAATATTAGCAACATTAATTCATTCAGTAGCATGTCCTTTGCAGAACCTCGCTACCATAACAACCTTCCGGAAAACTTCTCGATCATAAGCAAGATGTCCAGTGTCCAAAACACCCATCTGGAGATCATTCGCAAGATTCTGCACCCATCATCTCTTTGCCCTTCCTCTTCTTCTCTTCCCAGGCTTATTCTCTCCCCCCCCCCTCCCTCATTATTGTTCTCTCCAAACTTGTGTGATGTTTCTAGTGACCAAAATATATCAATTTTCTTTGTTTTATCGTCTTAGATAGCCAATCTTCTTCAAATTTCAGCTCTTGAATTATGGATTCATTTGTTCTTTTCTTACCCAAGATATTCTTAGAACCCATCTATAAAATTTATATTCAAAGACATTTATGCGCTGTTCAGCTTGTTTAGTAAGTGTCCCGGTCTCACAGGTGTATGTTGCAATGGGAAAGATGCATGCTCTTAAGAATCTAATGTTTGTAGTTCTATATATCCCACTCCATAATTTATTCAGTTGTTTTAGTCTTTGAAGAGCAATAGATATTCGTCTTTTAATTTCTTTCATAGTGTCACCTTTGTTGGTAATCAATCACTCAAGATATTCAAAACGTTCCATCACTTCCAATCTTTCCTCATTAACATATATTTCTTTTTCCATAGCAGTTTTCTCTGTATGCATTATCTTTTTTTTTTGCTATATTAAGATATAAGTTGTGATTTTTTTCCCCCACTATTCTGTTGGGTTGAGATTATTAGGTTTACTATACCATTCTGTATCACAATTTACAGAACACTGATCAGACCAGTTGTGCTGTATGGCTCTGAAACCTGGAGTACAACTAAAGGAGACGAAGCCTTGTTACAAACCTTTGAGAACAAAGTCTTAAGACGCATCTTTGGGCCCATTAGGGATACACAAAGTGGAGTGGAAAAGAAGAAGCAACAAAGACATTTATGATCTGCTTAAGTCCCCGCTAATCACTGGTATCATGAAGGCTAATAGGCTGCAATGGCTGGGGCATATAGAAAGAATGGAAGATAATAAGGAAACAAAACTCACTTACACTCAAGAAATAAATGACCGTAGACCCCGAGGTAGACCAAGAAGACGGTGGAGAGATAATATGCATACAGATCTACAAGCACTTGGAATCAACGACTGGCAAGAGAAGGTCCACCAGAGAGACGAATGGAGACGGCTTGTATCTGCAGCAAAGAACCTCAATGGCTCGGAATGCTGAAGAAGAAGAATATACCATTATGTGATGTGATTAGCAACATATCGATCAAAATATTGATATTCAGTAATGTCTGCTCCAGACAAGGCATCCAAAGAAGAACTTATCAGCTCCATCTGTAGCAAGGGTGTAATATTTCCGATTAGAATGTGCCATGACTGAGAGCTCAGAAAGCACCCGGTTTTATCCCTGCACAGGGCTGGGAATTTATCCAGGAACCAATGGTATCTAATGATATCACATGCCCCTCTGATCTTTTGGATAGTGAGATCAGGTACCTAGCCTTCTCAGATAAGGATGTGTAGTAGTAGGTCCCATGTACAAGTTGTGCACATTAAAAATCCCACTCTAGTTGGAAATGGCAAATAGTAGGCTGTAACGCCGCCGCCGTCTGGCAACATTATAAGGAAAAGTAACCCTACCCACAGGTGGATAGAGTAATTTACCATGAATGGAATCTGTTTGGACAAAGTGAACAAATGTCAGCCGAAGCGGGACACACTGATCTCTGTGGTGAATAACTAGGTGTGACACATTTCCCTTGAAAGAGGAACAAAGAAAAAGTGGATATTTCTATTTGTAGTTCCCAGTCTCCTGGATTGGACACTGTTTAGAGAAATACTCTTTTGTGTTGCCGTTTTTTTTAGATATTTGTTACTGTTATCATTTTTATTTCTCCGTTGATGAAGACTTCAGCAGAAATTTTCATCTGTATCTGTGTGTGGTTGTCCATCCAGCGAGTTCCTCATTCATAGTTTGTGTTTTTATTTGGACTCAAGTAAGCACAGGTAGCCAATGAAAGACAAGACAGGGAAGAAAAGTTAACGTTTATGCAAGCAACACTTACCTCAAGTGCTTTCATATGTCGATGTAAAAACTCTGATAAGGATACAGCCATTTCCTTTGCTACCTCTGTTTCATTAAGCACCTCATAACTGAAACTCAAACCAACAGAACGTGATTTTTCTGTCGCCTTCCTTTGGTAAATCTAGTAAAAAAAATATTATATGAATGTGTAGATCAAAACCTGATATGAAGCCCACAACAAAGGAAAACATAACAAATGACAACAAGTGTAGCTAGCTGTATACAATGAGTTCACAGTAGTGTAAAAGATAAAGGTAATCACGCAGAAGATACTGTCAGAAAGGTGTGAAGTGATCGGTCTTCACATCTACTAGATAAAAGAATTATAAGGTGGATTGACCATGTCCCTTCCTCATTACAAGTTCTTCTCAGAGAAATCTTTAAATCTTTTACCTATATTAGAAGGCTGCCAAATTCTGTTGGAACAAACATCCCTCCCCAAAGTGATTGAATTTGGATCACTGTTCTGGCAAGCCAGTGCATTATCAACTAAGAAAACAAGGAAACACTTCCATGGAAAAATTAATACTCAAGTTAAGTTTTTGCCAGTTTTCCCAGGTCATAATCTGCTGTTATGATAGCCAAGCAACCCATAACACCCTTGTATACTAGTCAAGTAACTTGTGACGCACAGCCAATATTACATTTAAAAAAGTTTTATTTTTTATATTGTAAATAAAAATGTGAATATTGAATTTCACATTGTTTCACACTGAGTAATATTTTTATCCTTTTATCGCATTTATCAATCTAAATGCAAGTGCCAGTCTACCCATATTGGCAGAGCAGAGAGGAATTTGAATAATAGGGTGGTAGAACACATCCCCAACTGGATAGGCAGAATAATAAAAGAACATTTTGGTAACCCAGGAAAACCTATCTACTTCTACAACAGTAAGCCATCTGCTTGAATCGGGTCACATGACTGATAGAAACAAGGAGTCTCATATGTTATTTAACACAAAATGGATGAATGTTAAGAAATGATAAAGCAGTTGCGATCTGTATGGTTAAACTGTTGTGAAAATAAAAAGAAATGACAGTCAGTTTAAAATTGCAGTGATAGACAGTTTAAATTATCATGAGAATACATGTGTTGTATATTCATCTTAAAGGATTCATTATTCATTTCATTTTTTTTTTGCAGTGACTTCTGAGTATACACTTGATAAGATGCATGGAAAATGTTAGGCAAAAATTGTTTAACCTATTGTATTCATTATTCAAATATTATTTTTCAATGTATTATTTGTGACAGCATTTTATTCTAGTGATAATAGTGTATGCGGCTGTGCACTTTATAGTTAGGGAGTGGTGAAACACGGTCCAACAACTACCCCCCGAAAACATTTTATTACCCTCTTGGAGGTCAGGCTGAGAACCACAATTATTTTGCTCGTTAATATCCATAGTGTTGTCTTAATATCTGAACCTATAATATCCTACAGCTCCTGTGAGGAACTGTTATTGTATTGATACCCATACTTGTCAGTCAACTAGCCAGCAAATCTGCACAAACTATGTGACTATTCCTTTACATATGTGCAGGTGGGGGTGGGGGGTGGATGGTGATGCTGATGATAACCAGTATAATTGTAGAGCAAGTTCTCTGTAATATGAAATGCCTGCCATATATGCTTACAGTTTACAGTTGGGAGGATCAATTTCATTGCTTCGGGTTTTACCCCATCTGGTTTGGTCTCTCACTACAGAATGGCAAGCCGCCTGACATGAGCATTACACACAGCATGAATTCCACAGCTCCAGTGATGACCCCTATGGGACTCTGGAAAAATTGCACTCGTGGTCTGAATGATGCAGTCTGAAAACAAACCCATGACCTTCAGAGCATAAAAGAGAATGCTTAACCACTTCGCCACTAAGACCCTCTGCTACTATGTACGAGATGATTCACCAATCAATACTACTTTACATACTGGCTTATGTGGGTTGCGTCTCACGAAGAGGTCAGAAAACTGTGAGCTATCAATTTCTATGCAACATTTGCTTATTTCCATGTATCTGTAAGCGTGGCTTCATGAGTACCATTTCATGTTATGTTTTACAACTGTTCTGGGTTATAATCAGGTTATATAGTGTATATATTATGATGTCAGATAGTGGGTGTTTGTTTTGCTTTGTTTGTTCATGCCCATTGAGCAATCATGATATTCTTTACAATAATGCATAGCATTATATTTTGTATTTCATATCAAGTAACTCATAGAGATTTGCTGCGTCTACTTTTGCCCAATTACATCTTTTCACAACGGGATTTAATGATATCAGCATTTAACTGTATGTGTGCAAGCAGGCAGACAGGCAGGCAGGCAAGCACGCACTCGGTCACACACACGAAAGAAGTCATTAAGTAACAGGAATTTTAAAAAATACAGTCAAACCATAGTTTTTTTGCCTTTGGTTTTTGTCGATTTCATTTTTCATAGATATTTTCCACAAAAAATGTATCTCGGTGTTTGTCGGTTCCCTCGCTACTAATTTTGCACACACACACACAAAAATGGAACCCACACGTTCTTCTGCTCAGTTTGGCATTGTTTCTCTTGTGTGAGCATCACTTGCTAAAAAGTGAGCCGTAATAAGTTTCCTGTAAGCTCCATCATGTGACCAAAGAAAGTTTCCAGAGCCAGCAGCCATTCAAAAAAGGAGGCCAGGAACACGATCGAGTTGATGATGAATATCACTGAAAAATACGAGAGTGGCGTTAAGATTACTGAAAATGGCCGCATGCACGGGAAGTCAACATCCACAATAAGTTCCATTGTGGCGAAAAAGGAAGCAATAAAGAAGGCTAATGTAGCGAAAGCCGTGATGTGCTACTGAAACAGAGACCGCAAACAATTGAAGGCGTCGAACAGTTATTATTATTTTGAATAAATCAAAAACAGTTAGATGGCGCTTCTGTTTCAGAGGCAATCATATGTGAAAAGGTTAGACTGTTGTATGCCAATCTCATTAAGAAAATGACTGGGATGAATGCTAGTGTACTTAGTGATTTAAAGACCAGCAGATTATGGTTTAAAAAATTCAGGAGGTGCACTGGCATACATTGTGTTACTAGGCATGGCGAAGGTGTGAGTTCTGACACGTCTTGGGCCGAAGAATAGTATTAACCCTTTACCGGGCAAATCGTCCCAAAACGTCCAAACCCCGGAACGAGCAAATCGTCTGAATGCGTCCAAGCTACTACTAGCATTGTAGAAATGCGATCGCGAGGCTTTTGGAGATTTCCGATTGTCTACTTTGGGTTTCCCCAATAGCTTGACAGCGGGGCCGCCATTTTCAGGCGTTTGCTATGAATTTGAAAGGATTTTGATTATAGTTTTTGGGGTTTTATGCTTAGATTTTCAAAACGGATTTTGACGATTCTTCAAGTGATAGTGGAGATTTCGCTGGGTTCAATTTAAGTGACATTTACGTGCACAAATTTGTCTAAATCAGAGCTAGATATCAGTGATTAGCGTTACTTTGCGTTAGCAGTCTTGAGTCACACGTGAGTCACAACTTCACACGTGCACCAATATAGGGCCTTTGATATAAAAAAAAGATGGTCATCATGACTTGCCCAGCAGACTCCTGTGTCTTATTTTTTTTGGTAACGTTTTGTCTACCATTTGAAAATCTTTCTACCCATTCACCCACTTTCCGCTGACTCAAATGACTATATCCATATTGAACCATCATTCTCCTGTAGATTTCACAACCTCTGACCCAAAAAAAAAAAAAAAAATTAATAATGCTCATTGTTCTTTCACAGCACAAGTCAGTGGTGGGGCAGCCATTATGTAATCGCTATTCACATGTCCAAACTACTTGATCCTCATGACCCCTATATCTTGAAATAAGATTTTCCACCGTCCAAACTTTTATATGCATTTTATAATGCAATTCTTCAATATATATATATATGTATGTATGTATATATATATATATATATATGCACTCAGATTTTGACCTTTTCTGGTTTGGTTTTGTTGAAAATTATGAGTATAAAAGGAAATGAAGTATTTTACTTACAGTATTCACAATACCAAACATCTCATTGAGTTTCATAAGTCTGTCATCCACAGCTTTGGCCCAAACTGATACGCTGAAATGTTTCATCAAAATAAAGATAACTCCATATACATTCAACTAATTAATTCTAAGTTACTAGAAACTGCATAATAGTGGACTAGTGTAGCCGCATTAGTCTGCTGGCCCAACCCTATTCCAGGCCCTACATACATATGGTGCTTGTCCCGTATTTTTATAGGCCAGTTGCCATTAAACAGGTAAAGGTTAAGTAAGTAAAGAATCCTGTACATGTATTGGATATAAGGTGCCAGTCCTATATATATGTAGACCATTCAGCACACATCAGGTGATGATGTCAATATATTGGCCACATTGAATTCCCAAGATAATTTTCTGGTACCCATTTTTAGGCTGTGTTGACCTGGGTAAATTTTTTTTTAAATCTGCCTCAAATGGGATTCAAATGCATGACCATAAACTGATAAGCAAGCATACAAGCCACTGTGGTTCAGCAGTTCCCTACAACAATCTACCATTAGTATTGCGACTCTTCTCTGGCTGTTGTATTTGAGGATGGAGGACATATGGGAATATCCTGAGTGCTGTGTTGTTGGTTGTCGACTAACTGAACATGCATGTTTATTTCCGATTCATTGACAAACTTGATGGCAAATTATCAAGGGAAGACAAAAAGATAAATACATGGAATGCCTGCCCACATGACATAATCATGACAAGAACATACACCTGATCCATGATTGATGATTTTGTGAGATGGTGAGCCTCGACCCATGGCACATAATGGTACATGTGATGACCCATTGTGGATACGATAATTGTTGTGTGCTTCTAAATGGTTGGCTATTTTTACTGGGGCTAAAGTTCATTAGACTGGATACTGACTATTACATCAATGTAAGAACTTTCTCTTTTGCTGTCTTCACAAAGTCATTGACAATCAAATGTATACAGTTAACGAAGTTGTAATGAAGTAGTGAAACCATCCCCAGAATAAACCTTATAGCGAATAACAAATATTAAACCCCCCCTCTGAGTGTTTTCAAGCACCAGATCACCCATTACATTCATGAATGAGTTATACATAACTGGAGAGTGAGCTGAGGAATCTGTGTGCATAGATCTAGAAACAAAGCCAGTTGTTGCAGGGCCTACAGCTCAACAACTCATGGTTTGATATTTTTTACGATGCTTAGGGACTTACTAAACTGGGTCTTTTCAAACTACCCACCTATAATGCTAAAATTGTATGGGATGTGATTATGAGAGCATGTTATGTACTATACTCTATAGCAGTTGATTGGTCTCTAAAGGACCTATTAATAAAACACTTTTCTGGGGCATCAAATGGCCAAGGATTGTCTTCTTCTTCTGCTGTCATTCGTCTCCCAAATGAGCGTAGGTCCTCAACTAGCTCACACCAAGTCCATTAACCAGCTCACACCAAGCCCTTTAACCAGCTCACACCAAGCCCTTTAACCAGCTCACACCAAGCCCTTTAACCAGCTCACACCAAGCTCTTTAACCAGCTCACACCAAGCCCTTTAACCAGCTCATACCAAGCTCTTTAACCAGCTCACACCAAGCCCTTTAACCAGCTCACACCAAGTCCTTTAACCAGCTCACACCAAGCCCTTTAACCAGCTCACACCAAGCCCTTTAACTAGCTCACACCAAGCCCTTTAATCAGCTCACACCAAGCCCTTTAGCTCACATTAAGGCCTTTAACCAGCGCACATCAAGCCCTTTGAAGACTTGCTAATTACTGGGTAGGTTACAGTGTTACTATCCTTTGCAACTCAGCAACACACAGGCGGGTCAAGGATTGTTAACAGACAATTTGTGTTTTTTTCCGTATGCAAGGAGATGTTTTAGAGTGATGGATTCATTCAAATCTCTGGTGTTCTTACTTGTAATGTGCAATCATATTTTCTTAAATTTCTTAGAGTTTATAATAATTAATAACTATTGCTTGCTATTCAACACTAATTAATTAATCTCTTAATTTAAAAGCAAGCATTTAGTTTAGTTGTAAATTATTTCAATACCCAATCAACTCAGTAATAGCAATACTGAATAGAGTGGATAGTGTATTCACAAACAAACTGAACATTTTTCAGTGAGAAGTTATTCAATTCTGCTACACAATCGGATCTGCAAACAGCAACAGCTGTAATTGAACAATTTTACAGAACAGTCAGGTTGATAAGAATCATTTTTAACTTACACTTCCACCGTTGGTGCATCTTGTCCCAATGTAACTTGAGTTAAGAGGCAAAATATGAAGTAAAACATGAGCAGTGTTTTGGCTGTCCTCTCACCCACCGCCATATTAATGTATTGACGACTGTCGTCTGCTTGAGATCGATGGTGAGCGCCTGCTGTCGCGCTGGGGTACTGTTGGGGATTAGCTGTTCGGGACTCGGGTATGGCTGTATATGCAAGTGGTATAAACTACACTATGGAGTAAAACACAGCAGGAGGTTTTTGATCACCAGGCGTTGTCCTCATCTTCTTTACATTCTCGTGACCTCAGGTCATAACTTCCATGTGTCATTCTCCTGTCGTCAATTTGTGTCCACGATATGCGTGTTTTTCACAGCCGATTCCTCATTGCAATCGTCCCGCAATATGCCTACCCGACAGCCACACACACTGCCCTCGGGCAGGCAAACGTCATTCCCCCGATGCATCGTGATCTGCTACCTTTTCATAGCACATTTTGACTTGACTGAAAAAAAGCCACAAATTTTCCTCACATAGCCATTTCGTACCAGAAATATAGCTATATATATATGGGAAAGACATTAGACTTATAAAAAACATATATTGGAAACAACAAGCTGCCATAAGAATTGATAATGAAGTAGGACAATACCAACCTATTAAGAGAGGTGTTAGGCAGGGATGTGTAATGTCTCCAGATCTTTTTTCCTTATACAGTGAAAATATTTTCAGAAATGTAGAAGACCTAAATGGAATCAGCATTGGAGGACGAAACATAAATAACATTAGATATGCAGATGATACAGTATTGATTGCAGACAATGCACAGGATCTGCAACAATTAGTAGACGCTGTGGTTGTACACAGTGAGCAGCTGGGGTTGGAATTAAATTGTAGGAAGACACAGGTTATGGTCGTCACTAGGAAGAACGAAGTACCACAATGTAATATACAAGTAAATGGGAATATTCTTCAACAAGTGAATCGGTTCAATTATCTCGGAACAGTCATAACATCTGATGGCAGATGCCTTGAAGAGATTAGAACAAGAATCGCCATTGCGAAAGTAGCCTTTAGCAAGATGAAAAACATTCTGACCAATAAATTGATGTCAATTGAAACGAGAAAAAGAGTGTTGAGGGGATACATAGAGCCTGTTCTTTTGTATGGATGTGAAACTTGGACAATGTGCAGTCAAGCTGAAAAACATCTGATGGCTGCAGAAATGTGGTTTCTGAGGAAAATGCAAAGAATACCATGGACAGATAGAAAAACCAATGACCAAGTACTACAAGAGACAAATGAAAATCGTAGATTGATTAGAGAAATTAGACGTAGACAGTCAAAATTTTTTGGACATGTTATGAGAAGAAATGGACTGGAGAACTTGGTGACAGCTGGCAAGATCGAGGGGAACAGACCAAGAGGAAGACCGAGAGGAAAATACCTGGATGGCTTGGCCACATGGCATGGACGAGACAGGAACACTGAGCTGATCCACGACTCTGGTGATCGAGTGAAATGGCGAATCATGACCGCCCACGCTTTCCGGCATGGCACATGATTGATTGATTGATATATGTGTGTGTGTGTAGCTATATTTCTGGTTTCTGGTAGCCACTTCGCAACCACATAACAGCTTAGAGAGCCGCATATCAGGCATATCTGCACTAGCTCTGGGGAAGCCAACTTTTCATTTAGGTCATGGGTTGACAACGTTGTTGTAGTGGCGTGCCGAAATAATGTTGGAAGGTAACATAATGTGCCAGCCAATTCTTATATACAACAACCATTGAAATAAATCAGTTTGATCTTGTATCAACATGTTTTCGACACATTAAATAAATATTTATATCCTTTGTAGATTATTCAAAACTTTAATACGAGTATATAGCGTGGTGAATTCTGGCAAGATATTAACAGGCAGCACAATATATATTTTATCGGCTCCGTAGCAAAGCAGTTTTGTAATCCTGCATACCATGTTAAAAATACAGCTGCGGGAGATTTGGCAGCAGACCGCCTTGCGTGGTGTTTCATACAATGGTATAAGTGCAGGTCGTTCAGAAAGCAGTGGCAAACTACTGAAAGTAAACTTGCCAAGAAATCACTAACAGCCAAACACTGCTGGAGTTGAATGTGACGTCCTGTAAAGGATATGCAACTAACTAACTAACAATAATGGCGGGAGCAACTGTAGCGCGGTGACTGCCACGTTTGTCTGCCGGAGTGGTGGCAATGTGTTTGAATCCCCATCGGAGAAGAATTGTAAGGTCGGTCTCGTCAGTATACGCCAGCCAAGTCTGTTTAGTTGTTACATATCCTTTACAGGACGTAACAATCAACCCCAGCATGTTTCGGCTGTTCGTGATTCCTGTGCAAGTTTACGTTAAGTAGTTTGCCATCACGAAAGATTGGAGAGAACAATAATGGAGGGGTATATGCCTGGGAAGAGAGGAAGAGGAAGACCAAAGAGAAGATGGGTGCAGGATGTGGGTGATGATCTCCAGATGGGCCTATCGAATGCGGGATATCTTGCTTATGACCGAGAAGTTTTCCGGAGACTTTTATGGGAGCGAGGTTCTGCAAAGGACATGCTATTTAATGAATGAATGAATGAATGAATGAATGAATGAATGAGTGTGTCATTGCTTTCCGAACGACCGGCACATAATCATTTCATAAAAAACCAACACAACTGTGTTTCGAACGCGGGTATGCGGGATTACGAAGTGCGTCCTTAACTCCTTGGCCACGGAGCGGGTAGCTAAGTCTGTACCTAAATAAAATTGGTACTAGGAAATGTCATGGGAAGTAGAGGTGGCAGGTGTAGAGTGCCAATTGATTTAAACATTAGGGAGCTAGCACCACGTACCCAATACCCATCAAGGCGTGTAAAAAGATCATTTACTTTATCTTTTACTGTATATGTTGCGTCTTTGAACGTAATGTGGGATGGGGCGCTTGCGTAACTGATAGCGAACTGCGCTGGTAATGTCATGAACACGGTAGGACACGGGTTCGACGTCTGGCTTGTCGCTTGCTAAAGTGAGGTAAAAACTGGCCACCTATTCTTCCTTATTCCTCCTTGTTCTCGGCCGATAACGTGTGAGGCATTTCACAGATCCATAGTAGAAAAATGCGTTGGGGCACATTATTTATTGAAAATAATGCACCCATACTGTTTTCATCATCTTTACACAACTGCAGTCTGTGTCTGTGTAAGGAGTGTGTGTGTGGGGGAGGGGTGGGGTGGGGGGGGGGGTGTTAGTGAACATGTTAGCTTCATATTTCCGGTTTGTGGTCAGCCATAGGCTTTTTAGGAGCAGATGAATTTTCGTTTTCGTTGAGTTTTAACAACATTATGAGCATAAGCTGTGCAGGAAGCAATAATAGCAAACTATACCTTACTGGTACCTTGCCGTCTTGACAGAGACTACAACTCATAGCGGTAGTGAATGTGACAGATCAGACCAATTCGCGGCAAGCGATTGCACGCAAAATTGCATTGAAAACCTCAAACAACAAATACATTCTGGGGTTAATTGCTACGTCCGGTAAAGGGCATGTAACAAACATTTTCAGTTTTTTTTTTAATGTTGCATATCCCTTACAGGACGTTGCAGTCAACACCAGTATTTTTCAGCTGCTGTTGATGTACTAGGCAAGATTAAGCTCAGTAGTTCGCCATTGCTCTCTGAGCGACCGGCTCACATACCCCGTAAGTTACCGACGCGGCGAAAACCGCTACCAATTCTCGAGCACATCCCGTCACTCACGAGAGTATACGGGATTAAGGAGAAAGACGCTAACCCTCCAGGTGCTCTGAAAGACCGGACACACACCTGTATAAAACTAGAGCAAGGCGACCTGCTTCCAAATCGCCCGCAGCTGTGTCTCTAAGGCGCTATGTGGGATTACGAATTGCCACCGTAACCCCCTTTGCCATAGAGCCGGCAACGTTTTCAAACACATGCTGGACAATCTGCCTTGGACTGAATGAGTTAACGGTTACCCAGCTGCCTAACATTGCTGCTGCAACCTTGGGCTGAATGAGTTATAGGTTACCCAGCTGCCTACCATTGCTGCTGCAGCCTTGGGCTGAATGAGTTAACGGTTACCCAGTTGCCTACCATTGCTGCTGCAAACTTGGACTGAATGAGTTAACGGTTACCCAGATGCCTACCATTGCTACTGCAACCTTAGACTGAATGAGTTAACGGTCACCCAATTGCCTGCCATTGCTGCTGCAACATTTTTTAGGGGGGGGGGGGGGGGGGTAATTTATGTTCTTAGATTTCCCGTGAAATATAACTATAATTTGATCACTGGCTTTGTGAAGCATACAATGCCAATCCTCTCGCAACATACGAGTCAGGGGTTACTGTTTTACTCTTGACGATTAAGCAACTATATCAGCGTTTCTCAATCTGTACTCTGGGGAACATTAGGGGACGTGTATATGTTATGTTGTGTTGTGTTGTGTTGTGTTATGTTATGTTATGTTGTATTGTGTTGTGTTGTGTTATGTTATGTCATGTTATGTTATGTTATGTCGAACGACGTTACTGCACATGGGATATTCCCGTGCGTGCTAACTCCTCGCGATGCAGCAATTATCCCACAGAACTCCTGTTCACTGTTCCCAATTGGAGCTGATTATGATGCAACCTCTCGCGACCTCCAAGATGTTATCGACGTGCTTCACTCCAAAGATTTGCCAGCGGGCTAGGTCAGTCACGCCAGTATACACCAGTCACGTCTGTATTGAAAGAAGAAAACAGCAACAACCAAGCCCTGAAGCAGGAATATGTTAAGGGGCTGTGAAGTTTAGTTTTAGTTTAGTTTAGTGGCACACGGGTGTAACCCATAAGTGCTCCGTTCTCCTCCTAACTCAAACCTGAGTCTGGAGAAACTCAGCTCAGTGCACGAACTCCGTAGCACCGGCGAGGATCCTGAAATACTTTGCGTAGATTTTTAACTCTAAATTTAGCCCGGGAAGCGCCGTTAGGCTACTCTTTTTCGATTGCCAACTGCCAAGGGATTTTTTTACGTGCGCAACAATTCACACGGGCGTCCGATCTCACTACCCAAAGACCAGGGGAAATTTGTTTCTTTCTGAGCGGACGATGCGAGCAGGCGTTAACCCGTTGTCTGCTAAGAGAGGGAAAGACTGGTCAATCATTCCTCCGTGCATTTAAGCCAACAAAATGTTACCCCGTTCATCACATTATCAGCGCAGTCTCCTAACGATTTCGCCCACGCGCCCGCGAGTCCGAACTGTGTTGACGTTTATAGCTTCAGTAGATACCGTTATTAATTCCGCGACAATCTGTGTTCTTTTACTTTTTGTTTCTTTGAACTTAAGCGTAGTCCATACTTGTGCGACTAACTATAGTGTACATGACTGATTTTTGCGTGTGGATTAGCTTTCCCTATTGGCAGTGTCCCTCGCCATCAGGCGAACCCACTCCGACTTCAGAGGTACTCGTAATTTACGCCCCCAAGTTAACGACGAGAAGTCAACATTTTAGCCCAATTGACCAGCGGTTGATGCCGAGAAATCTGTATTTAAATGTTGTCTTTCTAAAAACAAGAATAGACAATATTTTGACATGTTGCAAAAATTAATCATCATCAAATGCCATGCCGATCAATGTAGGCGATCAGGTTCCTGTACTATCTAATTAATCAGTTAGTCGCGGTTCAAACTTCACGGCAAAGGATCGCCCATTATGCATCGAAAGTGTGCCAGTAATATCACACAACATGCCCCATGTAAAAAGTGGAACAGACAGGAGTCTCGACTAACCAACAGCCCGCACAGGTATACTATGCATAATGCCGCTGCCAGAATGCCAACATAAAAGTCCGCCACGTAAAAATGCAGTTCATCGTCGAAAGAAGCGGCAGTCACTAGACAACCAGCAGCCACACATTACTGCATAAGACAACACAGTTAGTTCAGCGAACAGCCGGCCGCCAATTTTCTGAACATGCAGTTCACGCCACAAGCAAACGTAGACAGATGTAACAGCACTCCACACGAAATTCACAGCTCACAGCTTTGTGTCTAATATCCCCAACAAGAAAGAACAAGAACAAGAACACAGCAAGAAAGAGGGCACGCGTACACCAAAGAAGACGTAGAGAGTGGATTCTTCAATATGGAGTTCATCACCTATAGGCAATGGTTGTAAGCACGCAAGTCAGGAAACTGTGGATAAACAGGACGACCAACGCCATACGGCAAGCACTGTAAGAAGAAGAATCTTTGAGACATTAGTAAAATAAATGACCCAGTTGGCGATATGGGCAAATAATGCCAACAACATATTTGCACAGACCAATCAGCAGTCAGTCTGCTCAATATCACATCTGTCGCCTGACTTCCCAACTCATTTCTTGCTACCCATTTTTAGGCCGTCCAGAAAGCAATGGCAAACTACTGAACTGTCCTAGTAAATCCCAACCGGCCAACAAATTCTGAATGGCCGAAGCTCATACCATTTTCAAAATCAACGCAAAGCATCTGCTTTTAAAATTGCCTGCCGTTGATTTCGAACGCAGGATTGTGAAACTGCGTTCATTACCCCTAAGCTACAGACGCCAGCTCCCCCGAGACATAATAAGCTGACAGATTGGTTGAAGTAAACAAACATGCAGCCAAATATAAGATTAGTCTCTATTTAACACCAATTATTCGTATTATGCTGTGTTTGCAACGTATCATTCGCGGCAACTTAGTAGGAGATTGAGATTTAATCTTCATATTTACGCAGGTGTTGCCCGAAGTATGAATATTATTTCATTTGTTCCTCTACAGTAAACAGGTTGAGAACCACTGTACTATACACGTAAATATTACAATGTGTTATTATTCATGACAAACTAACACCGCGGTGCTTATATAAAGACTATTGAAATGCGCTCACAGTCGAAAACGGACACAATTGAATTCCAATTTGTTTACGTGAGATCGGCGTAAAGGTTTCCTATAATTATAGAATGAAACCCCTAGATTTGTTCTTGTTATCTGCGTTGATTAATCTGGGTAAGCTGACGAGTTCTATAATTTAAATTCTTTGTTTGAAATATAAACAGTTTTTATTGCCTCTTTTAATTCTTACTTATCCTCATCTGATCTCACCTTGTTCCTCTTGTACCTTGCGGTGTCGAGGTGAAGCATACACAGCGGGAGAGTGCCTGTTTATGGGCTTCAAACATCGTGATTTCCGTGGTCTGTTATCCCACCTGTTCCAATAGATTAAAATATAGAATTCTGCGCGGCCGTAGGACACTGGTAAACTTCCGGTGTGCTGACAGCGGGGTACAGGGTTCATTCCCTACTGGGTGAGTTGGACTTCAAAGTTGACTTCTTGTTCAGAAAACAATGGTAAACTGATGGACATAATTGCCTACTAAATCAACAAGTTTGAGATAAGATGCATAAGAAACGCAGCTGGAAAAATAAGAAGAGATAGAGAGACAAATGAGAAATTAAGAACAAGAGTAGGGATAGCATCTATTACTGAATTTATAAAACACCACAAAATTAAATGGTTCCGATATTTAGTTAGAATGGAACAAGATCAACAAGTCGCTTATATAACGTAACAAAAAAAAAATAAATTTCTGCACATCCTTTACAGGACATCGCTGTCAACATCAGCATCTTTCAGCTGATTGTTGATTTCTTGGCAAGATTACGCTCAGTAGTTTGCCATTGCTTTCTGAGCGGCCGGCTCACATACCCCGTAAGTTACCGACGCGATTCGAACCACCGTCGTCACGTTACTTACGAGAGTATACGAGATTACGGAGAAAAGTTGCTAACCTCTAGGCCAGGAAGCCGGCTTTATAACGTAAGTATCACATTTTATGTAGACGTCTAGCCTTGTTCTAGTATGTGTTATTAAATTTAGCTTCCATATTTACGTATACTGTGTAGGAAAAGGGGGAGGGGGGATTTATAGGGAGGAAATACGAAAGGGGGAAATGACGTTCTGAACATATGGTGAGGGCGTGCATGGGCCAAAAAAGGTTGAGAACCACTGGGCTAGGGCGTTCCACATGAGAACACCGGGATTGATTGATTGATTGATCTAGGAACCGACATCACATCATTCCGGGCATTCCCATAGGCGCTCCGTCCCCATCCTCATCCAGCGAAGTTCCAACACCAATAGTACCAGTCAATGTTTTGCGTATCCTTTTACAGGACTTAGCTGTCAACAGCAGCATCTTTCAGCTGTCTGTTGATCTCTTGGCAAGATTACGCTCAGTAGTTTGCCATTGCTTTCTGAGCGGCCGGCTCAGTATCCGCAAGTCACGAGCGGGGGTCGAACCACCTCAGTTCTCGCTCCGCTGCGAGACTCTGCGTGATAAACGGGATTACAGAGAGAAAGTGTTGTAACCCCACAGCCAGAGAGACCGGCAATAGTACCAGTAGCAATCTGATTATATGTCCGTCTCGCCTTTCCTCTGAGCGTCTAGCGTCGGCCAGATTCCCTCGTCACACATCGCTGCCTCATTCTTGCCAGACTATGGTGATCCATTTGCTCCTCCGAGGTGTACACGTGCTCCCACAAGGCCACAACCACGTCTGCCTTGTCATGCATCAATACTCCACCAAATTTTGCAGAGCCAGCCAATCTGTCCGCCAGTTCATTCCCCAGCACACCGGCATGCCCCGGGATACAAGACGATAGGACGATCCAGGAAGAGTTGGCTAGGTGGAGTATAATAAATATTCAAGAAGTCACGTGTGAGATTAGAGCACGCAACTAGGCAAGCGAAAAGCAGAAAATTACATCTGCCTCCTCTCTGGGACGTAGCAGGTTCAACCCTTACACCGGTCAGTTGGACTAAAATGTTGACTTCTTGTCATTGACTTGGGGACGTAAATGTCAAGTACATCAGACGTTGGAGTGGGTTCGGCTAATGGCGAGGGACACTGGTAATAGTAAAAGCTAATCCACACGCAATAATCAGTCCAGTGCACTCAAAGTAGTAACACGTGTATGGACTACGCTTGAGTTTAAAGCGGGCAAACGAAAATTAAAATACTGCTATAAGAATGAGACAAACAGCATTCCTTGGTCATGTGAACAGAAGATAGGCATTGGAGAACATCGTGACAACTGGAAAGATCAGTGGAAAAAAGGCAGAGACCGTCAGAGAGAAAGGATGCTGGATAGACTGAGACGTGGCATGGAGGAATATCATCAGCAGAGTTGATCCAGAACACCAAAGACCGAGATCTGTGGAAAGATATGAAGGCCCTGGTAGGGTACATTATGATGATATTCATATGAGAATGTTGATAATTTCATAAATGTGATATATTTTATAATGGCATCAATGCGTTACATTCCATCATGTATATTTTATAATTCACATTATGTATATTTTATAATTCCATCATGTATATTTTATAATTCCATCAACATGTTATATTTTATAATTCACATTATGAATATTTTATAATTCCATCATGTATATTTTATAATTCCATCAACATGTTATATTTTATAATTCCATCAAATTGTTATATTTTATAATTCTATCGGCGTGTTATATTTTATAATTCCATCAACGCGTTATATTTTATAATTTCATTATGTACAGTTTATAATTCCATCATGTATATTTTATAATTCCATCAAATTGTTATATTTTATAATTCTATCGGCGTGTTATATTTTATAATTCCATCAACGTGTTATATTTTATAATTCCATATACTTGTCATTTTTTTATAATTCCATCAACTTGGTATATTTTAATTAAATCGGCGTGTTATATTTTATCATTCCAATAACGTGTTATATTTTATAATTCCAATAACGTGTTATATTTTATAATTCCATCAACTTGTTGTGTTTTATAATTCCATCATGTATATTTTATAATTACAACAACTTCTTGTATTTTGTAATTCCATCATGTATATTTTATAATTCCACCAACGTGTTGTATTTTGTAATTCCATCTTGTATATTTTATAATCCCATCATGTATGCTTTATAATTTCATTGACGTGTTACATTTTATAATTCCATTAACGTGTTATATTTTATAATTCCACCAGTGTGTTATATTTTATAATTCCATCAATGTGTTATATTTTATAATTCCATCAGTGTGCTATATTTTATAATTCCATCAACGTGTCATATTTTATAATTCTACCAACACGTTATATTTTATAATTCCATCAGTGTGTTATATTTTATAATTCTATCAACGTGTTATATTTTATAATTCTACCAACACGTTATAGTTTATAATTCCAAGAGTGGGTTATATTTTATAATTCCATCAACGTGTTATATTTATTTAATTCTACCAACACGTTAAATTTTATAATTCCATCAATGTGTTTGTAGGCGTGGGCTCCCAGTGTGCACACAACTGGACGCACTTCCTGGATGAATGCTATGGTTATGGAGAGGCATCCGTTTCTTGGGCAAGCGCACAGGTACGTTCACTAATAGACCTCCATGTGTCACATTGTAACAAAACCATCATCATCATCATCATCATCATCATCATCATCATCATCATCATCATCATCATCATCATCATCATCATCTTCCACTTTTGTCGTCAATCGTTGTTGGGAGAAATAATTGATGTTCCAGCGCTCGATAGCTGGCACTGGATTGTATCATTTCATGTAACTGTACAAAGTACAAAACCACGATAATCTGTATTGTGTAATGTTCAGCTGTTATCTATTTTCTCTAATGCCTTTAAGAAAGCATACGAGTCTCTAACGTTAGTTCGATTACGTTAATTGGAAGTGAATCCTGGCCAAGCACGTCTATACCTCTTTCGAAGGTGAGAGAGAAGACCACGACAACCTCCTCCTCATAGGAGCAGTGAGTAGAACGAACGGATTAACGAACGAACGAGATACTTTAAGATGGCTGTTGCACTAGAGAGCTGAGCACTCATGGGAATACTCAATGTTCGCGAAATGTCGATTGTGGTAATAAAACATAAAACAACAATATCAGTATTATCATCATCATGATCCTGCCAGTCGGAGAAGGCGTTCATGACTCCCCACAGATCTCCGGCCCTGGTACGCTGGATAAACTCTGCTGATGATATCCCTCAATGCCACCGCCTCAGTCAAACCAGCATAATTTCTCTATCTCTGTCTTTGCCTCTTATCCTACTGATCTTTCATGCCCTGACAATGTTTTCCAACGTCCTTCCTGTCACTACATGATCAGAGAATTATCATTGTCTCCTTCTGATAGTTGTATACATTGTTTTAGTGTCATTAGCCTTTTCCAGGCAATCCTTGTTAGTTACTCCAGCAGTTCGAAGTATTCGCAACATTCGCCTCAGGAACTTATGTGAGGGGAAAACACTAGACAAAAGATGCAGAGAAAGATAGACAAATGTGTTGGGGGAAGCTTACAAATGTGAGCAATAAATAATATTAATGCAATACCATTAGTGATTAGTCATTAGTCGCGTTTCCAAATTCACGGCAACGGGTCGTCCCAATTATGCTGTTCCAGTGAATATCACACAAAATGCCTCTCACTGCCCCGTGTGATAAGTGGAACAGACAGGGGTCTCGACAAACAACCATGTCCACTGCATAATGCTGCCGCTAGAATGCCAACAGAAAAGTCCTCCACGAAAAATACAGTTCATCGTCAATGGAAGCGGCAGTCACTAGAAAACCAGCAGCCACACATTTCTGCATAAGGCAAACCAGTCAGTTCTGCGACAAAGCCGATCGCCATTACTTCGAACATGCAGTTCACGCTACAAACATGCAGTTCACGCTACAAACAACCGCGGACAGATGTAAAAGCATTTCACACGAAATTCGCAGCTCAAAGTGTCGCGCCACGCACTCAACTCATTAACAGGGCGACGGAACCATACTTTCAGTCCAACACAAGAAAAATGCGAATGCAAACGGTAGTCACAATCGTAAACACTCCAGAGGCCTTAACCGTTTAAATGCCTAACCTCCATGTTGGGGACCGGAAGTCATATTTATTTAAAATAGCAGACAACACACAGACCAGGAAAGCCATGATCGTTAATATTTACTCCTGACCATACATTGAAGAACGAGAAGAGCATTGCGCTTGGCCATCTCTCAACATCTACTAAATTGCGGCCTTAACGTTAACAAGGAACAGGCGTTTCGTATATGTATTCGACGAACAGGCCTCAAAGTGCATCTCAGATCTGAAAGGGCATCTCAGACCTGAAAGCGCATCTCAGACCCGAAAGCACATCTCAGACCTGAAAATGCATCTCAGACCTGAAAGCGCATTTCAGACCTGAAAGTGCATCTCAGAACTTAAAGCACATCTCACACCTGAAAGCGCATCTCAGACCTGAAAGTGCATCTCAGACCTGAAAGTGCATCTCAGACCTGAAAGTGCATCTCAGACCTGAAAGTGCATCTCACGCCTGAAAGCGCATCTCAGACCTGAAAGGGCATCTCAGACTTGAAAGTGCATTTCAGAACTGAAAGTACATCTCAGATCTGAAAGTGCATCTCCCACCTAAAAGGGCATCTCATACCTGAAAGTACATCTCAGAACTTAAAGCGCATCTCAGACCTGAAAGTGCATCTCACACATGAAAGTGCATCTCACACCTGAAAATGCATCTCACTCCTGAACGTGCATCTCAGAACTTAAAGCACATCGAGCATATGGTGCTAGACTCAAATCATTCACCTTAATGTACATGGATATGTTATAATCTCTCCTCTCTCTCTCTCTCTCTCTCTCTCTCTCTCTCTCTCTCTCTCTCTCTCTCTCTCTCTCTCTCTCTCTCTCTCTCATTCTCTCTTTCATTTACTTACTTTTATCTCGTTTTCACTTTCCCGTCAGATGTTTGCCTATGGTTTATGTAACAGTAAACAGTATAAATGTTAGTATAAATAGTCAAAAGGAATATACCAAAAACGTCACTATTGTCTGATATACGTAGGTTGTTCAGTTCACGTTTATCGAACTTTACCCGAATTCTTTTTGCGGTGACCTATGTTTATCCCGTTCTTGTGTCTCCAATATGGAGACTGTAAGCGTACTCATGATGTTAAATTCCACGATTATTTCAAGATCGAGTTAAAACAGACACCGATTACTTTATATAGTTTTCCCACCACGTTTTGCATTCTGCATTTCTGGCTAATCGGGAATCCTTGTTATACTGGAGAATCAGGCTGTCTATTCTAAACCCGTAAATACCGTTTTATAAGACTCATTACATTGTTATGCTATGTATTATTAAATGTAGCATCCATGTTTACGTGTATATTGTAATTTTCGACCATTTAAGTTGGCATTCAATCTCACACTAAAATTATGAAGATTGCATGCTGTAATGTGGCATTTCGATGGGGGGGGGGGGGGGGGGATGGCAGTTTTCGTTGTCATACTCCATTTATTTATTGTTATGGAGTATTCAGAGCGATTAATAAGATAATGAATGCATGTGTACATTCAACACCCATTATTGTATGTATGTTTAATTTTTCATCACTCTTCAAGGACAAGATCATTGATAATTTTGCATCTTTCCAACGGGACTTCTTTTGTCAAAATGCATCTATCTACGCGCAGTGCACGCACGGTCTGACGTCACACAGATGACGTGAAGATGTATATATCAATATCTGTGTGCGTGAGTGTGTGTATATAAACCGGCATAGTTATTTTTCCTTGAGTTAGACAGGCTGATTGTTAATCTCCGTTGGCGACCGTGACAACCGATAGTTGTGTGAGTGTAAGTAGGGTCTCCCCCCCCCCCCCCCCCCCCAAAAAAAGTGAAAGGTCAAAATCGTTTTTCTTCCATATTTTCCTTTAAAGAATAAACTTACACACAAACATTAATATCTCGGCTTAAAATTGACCTACAGACTTGAATAAGGTACCGTTGGACTTGTTTTTTCAAGAGCTATCCAACTATGCAGGTTATATTATTAAAAAGCAATTTAGAAAAAGTTACTAAAGTGGCTAGATATACGGTTGCAGAAATGACAAGGATAACTTGATCACTGTCGTCAAAGTTACGAGAGCAGCGTCTGCCCGAGTGGCTAGAACACTGAGCTTCCAATTCAAGAGACCGCAGTCAGAATCCTTGGTTAGGTTAATGGATGTTTTCTATGTGGAGCAAAAAGAAAACGCTAACCTGCACAGACGGTCTCCCTGGCCCAGAGTTAGCGACTTTCTCCGTAATCCCGTATACTCTAGTGAGTAACGTGACGTGCGCGAGAATCGGTGGCGGTTCTAACAACACCGGTAACTTAGGGGTATGTGAGCCGGTCACTCAGAAAGAAATGGCAAATTACTGAGCGTAATCTTGCCAAGAAATCAACAATCAGCTGAAAGACGCTGATTTTGACAGCGATGTCATGTAAAGGATATCATCATCATCAAGTACCCTGCCAGCTCACGTAGGAGTTCATGACTATCCACAGATTTCGGTCTTTGGTTTTCTGGATCAACTCTGCTGATGATATTCCTCCATGCCACCGTCTCAATCCATCCAGCATCATTTCTCTTGGTCTGCCTCTGCCTCTCTTCCCCTCGATCGTTTCCAGTTGTCACGATGTTCTCCATTGCCTCTCTTCTCATCACATGACCGAAGAAATATGTTTGTCTCTGTCTTATTGTTGTATATAATGTTCTAGTTTCATTAGCCTGTTTCAGGCAATCGTTGTTAAAGGATATGCGGCGACTACGCTTGCTTTAATTCCACAGGTTCATGATTCCCCTCCCTCTCCCTCCGTCTTGCACCGCAAGGTACAGTAGGCAGTAATGACTGTATATTTTCATTCAAGGTTACATTAACTGAACTTTAACATCTTCTTCTTCTTCTTCTTCTTCTTCTTCTTCTTCTTCTTCTTCTTCTTCTTCTTCTTCTTCTTCTTCTTCTTCTTCTTCTTCTTCTTCTTCTTCTTCTTCTTCTTCTTCTTCTTCTTCTTCTTCTTCTTCTTCTTCTTCTTCTTCTTCTTCTTTCTGCTTCTTCTTCTTCTTCTTCTTCTTCTTCTTCTTCTTCTTCTTCTTCTTCTTCTTCTTCTTCTTCTTCTTCTTCTTCTTCTTCTTCTTCTTCTTCTTCTTCTTCTTCTTCTTCTTCTTCTTCTTCTTCTTCTTCTTCTGCTTCTGCTTCTTCTTCTTCTTCTTCTTCTTCTTCTTCTTCTTCTTCTTCTTCTTCTTCTTCTTCTTCTTCTTCTTCTTCTTCTTCTTCTTCTTCTTTCTTCTTCTTCTTCTTCTTCTTCTTCTTCTTCTTCTTCTTCTTCTTCTTCTTCTTCTTCTTCTTCTTCTTCTTCTTCAGCGTTCCGAGCCATTGAGGTTCTTTGCTGCAGATATAATCCGTCTCCATTCGTCTCTCTGGTGGACCTTCTCTTGCCAGTCGTTGATTCCAAGTGCCTGTAGGTCTGTATGTATATTATCTCTCCACCGTCTTCTTGGTCTACCTCGAGGTCTACGGTCATTTATTTCCTGAGTGTAAGCGAGTTTTGTTTCCCTATTATCTTCCATTCTTTCTATATGCCCCAGCCATTGTAGTCTATTAGCTTTCATGATACCAGTTATTAGCGGGGACTTAAACAGATCATAAATGTCTTTGTTACTTCTTCTTTTCCACTCTCCACTTTATGTATCCCTAATGGGTCCAAAGATGCGTCTTAAAATTTTGTTCCCAAAGGTTTGCAACAAGGCTTCGTCTCCTTTCGTTGTACTCCGGGTTTCAGAGCCATACAGCACAACTGGTCTGATCAGTGTTTTGTATATTGTGATTTTGGTGTTACGAGATAGCGCATTTGATTTTAGTAGATGTTGTAGTGCATAGTATATCTTATTTCCAGAGTTGATTCTAGTTTGTATTTCTTCGCTTATGATGTTTGAGCAGTTGAAGATTGTACCCAGGTATTTGTATGTTTCCGTTCTTTTAATGGTGAACTTTAACATGCATTTTTAAAACACTTCACAGGCCACATGCCACTCTTACCAAGCCACGTTGGCCGAGGTCCCTTCTCTACAAGTAAACAATTTTCTGTCTGAGATGGCCAAGAATAAAAGCGGTAAGAAGACTGACTTCTGTGACACTTCAGCCATTACCCTCTTTGGACAACAATCACCTTCAAATTAATATCCTATTTGTGTCTGACTTGATCACAGGACTATTAATCTAAGCCAGGCGATGGACCCTAATATAACTTCTCTTCTGAGCTTGAACGGGGTAGGGGGAATGGTAAAGTGGATGGATGGCTTCTGTGACTGAATATCGAAAGACTAGACTATATAACATGTTGGTTTGTTTGAAATAATACAGGTTGTCTTCTACATTATGTCTTTTCGTTCACTCACTTTGAACTCAAGCGTAGTCTATTCATGTATTACTACTTCTAGAGCACTGGTCTTATTTTTGCGCGTGGATTAGCTTTCCCTATTACCAGCATTCCTCGCCATCAGGCGAACCCACTCCGACTTCAGTGGTTCTGTATGGTTACAAGAAGGGTTTAAAAGAAACGAGTATCTATATCATTGCACCTGGTTTTATCCCATATGACTAGGTCTCTTTCAACAGAGTGGCCTGCCGAAAGCGTCGCATAAAGCACGATCTCTGTAGCTCCAGCGATGACCCCCAGGAGTATCGCAGAAAACTGCACTCGTGAACCTAATGTCGCAACCAGGAATGGCTTTGAAGGCTGAGATTTGGGGAGAGAAAACAGCTTTAAAATGCAGGTGATACAGAAAGCTTTTATGTATTCTCGTGTATAGGTATACATGGGGGACGCCATGGCTGAGAGGTTACCGTGTCCACCTTAGGCTCGGAAGGTACAGTGTTCGACCCCTGCATAGGTTCTGGCATTTATCCCAAGAACTTAGGTATCTAATTTCACACATTCCCCTGATCTGTTAGTTAGTGAGACCGAATACTTAGCTTTTCGGATAAGGGCGAAAAAAAGGAGGTTCCTCTGTGCAAATTGTGCACGTTAAAAATCCCACAGCAGCTGGACATGGCAATGAGTAGGTACAATCGCTGCTGCCTTGGTAAAATTGGTAGGAAAAGTAAACCTACCCAAAGTAGACAGACCGTGATCTTGGATAGAATATGGCTAGAAGAAGCAAAGCGTGACAAATACATGCTGAAGTCAGATCTACTGACCTCTCAGGTGTACCACTTGGTGTCACTCACTTCCTTTGAAAGAAGAACGAAGAAGGAGAAGAAATGGTAAAAAGTTATCAATACTTGTTAATCGAATGCATTATCCATTCATTCATTCAGTAGCATGTCCTTTGCAGAACCTCCCTCCCATAAAAACCTTCCGGAAAACTTCTCGGTCATAAGCAAGATGTCCCGCGTCCGATACATTTATCTGGAGATATTCTGCCACACCCTGCACTCATTTTCTCCTTTGCCTTTCTCTTCCTCTAATCCCGGGCATATACCCCTACATTATTGTTCTCTCCAAACTTTCGTGACCTATCAAGTGACCAACATATTTAAATTCTCTTTGTTTTATCGTCTTTAGTAGCCAACCTTCTTCAATATTCAGTTCTTGTCATATTGATTCATTTGTTCTTTTCTGTATCCAAGATATTCTTATAACTCGTCTATAACATTTACATTCAAAGGCGTTTATGTACTGTTCAGCTTGTTTAATAAGTGTCCAGGTCTCACAGGGGTAAGTTGCAATGAGAAAGATGCATGCTCTTAAAAATATAATTTTTTTTTAGGGTCTATCTGTCCTACGGAGTCTCTGTGGCCAAGTGGTCAAGCCGTTTGACTCGGGCTCCGAAGGTTGTTGGTTCGATTCCGGGCCGCATACTTCGGTTCACGAGTGAAATTTTTCGGAGACTCCTGTGGGTCGTCGCTAGAGCTACGGAGTTCGTGCTTTATGCGACTCTTTCCGCGCTGCGGAAAGAGACCGAGCCGTGTGGGATAAAACCCGATGCAATGAGGTCGACCCTAGCGAGTTTTTGTTTAAGTCCTACGCAACAATTTATTCAGTTGTTTTAGTTTTTGAAGAGCAATAGATATTCGTCTTTAATTTCTTTCATTGTGTCACCATTGTTGGTAATTAATGACCCAAGATATTTGAAATTTTCCACCACCTCCAATTTTCCCTCAACATGCATTTCGTTCTCCATATTAATTTTATCTGTTTGCATTATTTTTGTTTTTGCTATGATTATCCATACCTCGTTCAATATTGCAGACTACTGCGTTTGGTTAGGCGGAAATGACATGTTCCGCGAGGGAGTCTGGGAATGGCCGAGTAGACCCAATACTTTCAAATTGTTCACAAAGTGGGCCAGTGATGAACCAAATAACATGAATGGTGGGTAGGTTGTTATAAATTGGCGAAGACTGAATGTTGTATGTATTTTCATGTCCATATAGAGACAGTCGTTCTTTCAGATGAGGTTCTGGTCAGGTCTTTCCCACATAGATTAATGCAGTCACTGTATCGTCTTTCCTGTATTCATATGACGTTATGTTTTGTGCATTTGTTTGCTGATGATTGCTAATCGCTGCAACACAAGAGCGGGGTGGCGACTTGGTGGACCATGCTCGATGTAGTGCTTATCGTTTTGTATAAGATGGCTGTATCTACATGTGTATGTGTGTTCGTATATGCAGATGAGGAAATTAATCGTCGGCAATGTATGGTCGTGCTTGTCTGCCTGATTTCGTCAGTGTTGTTGGTCCATATTCTTAGACTGTGATCGAGAGCCAAAGTTGTGTCGTGATACAGAACTGTGCTTGTGGCTTTGTGCCTAACAGTATCGTCGAGCATGTCCTTCATGTGGAGTCAACATACAACAAATGCAGCACCACTTTCATCCATATAGCAACTCCAGGCAATTCTGAACACGTGGCTATACATTTATATGATAATTAAAACTCTCATCATTATCATGTGTCATCCCGATAAGCGTGGACGGCCATGTTTCGCCATCTCACATGTTCACCGGAGTCGTGGATCAGCTCTGTGCTTTTTGTCTCGATTATGTCATATGGCCAAGCTATCTAGATATTTACCTCTCTGACTTCCTCTGGTTACTTTTCCCTCAATTTTGCCAGTTGTCACAAGTTCTCCAGTTTATTTCTTCTCAGAACGTGCCCACAAAGCAATGACAAACTATTGAACTAACAATTGCTTAGTAAATTACTAACAGCTAATACATGCAGGGGTAGATTGCAACGCCCTGTTGAGGACATTCAGCTAACCTTATTACAGTTAATAAACAAACATCCACGTATTTTTAGGCGATGATAGAAGTAGAAGAAAGAAGTAGAGATTAGCTGACGCATTAGATAACATAACAATTCAAAGCTATAGGTACCGACCAGGAATCGAACCTGTCGCCTCTAAATGACGACAGCTCCTGGATACAGGAACAAATGTACTTCGACGCATGACCAACCAGACACCTCAACTAACCTTAACTGATTCAATGATAAGGATAATACATCGCCAAATGTGACCCCCCCCACCCCCCACCCCATGTGCACAGAAGGATGATATCGCTATACTAGAATCATCGTATTATTTCTTTTGTTTCGTGATCTCTTCCGCAGTGTCACTGCTCAGCGAATGGACATTTACATTATAATACTTGTTCATTTGATTGTGTACCACGTCTGGTTCAAACCTAATTTTCGGTTGTCACTAGCCTAGGAATCAACATACAGCTGAAAGATGCTGGTGTTGACCGCAATATCCTGAAACAGGATGGAAACGCGGAACTGAATCAGTGAACAGACGCCGTGGTGCCTGAGAGGTTACTGCTCATGCGTACTTAGACAGTGGTCCGTGTACACTCTTCGGCAGTGGTACTACTTTAATTGCTTTGATACGTGCTGTTCTGGCTCGATCGTGGGAACCGGTTAAAGTGCAGTTTATCTGAGTGAAAAACTAACAACACTGCACTCGGGGCGATCCCATACGCGCTCCGTCGTCATCTTCAACAACCAGCGAAGACATACTGCTCATTCAAACAATTTCAGTGACTGTTATCACGTCCAGTGGTAGGAACATCACACGAGTTAAGTTACTGCATATTATGATAGGTGATCAGTTCACTTATTATAAGACGCAATACGTCAAGATACTGGATTGTAAGGTCAAAGGCAAGCGAGCAAGAAGTAAACAACGATACATGTGGGAAGATGAAATCAAGAGATGGACGAATAGCAATCTGACAGAATCTACTTGTACTATCAAGGCGAGAGACAGACAGTGTTAGAGATCCATTTCAGCCAACCTTCATTGCAGAGACGGGACCTAATTGATTGGACACATCAAAAACTAAACAACATTTTACAACTAATCATTTATTTTAATCAAGGGCGTCACAACACAGCAAATTACATAAACAGACCAGGTTCACATATAATAAAAATTGTGTGAGAATTATGTCCATTGCAGATGAAGACTGCCTAAACATGATGAAACGCCATAACTACAGCTGGAACGACGAGTCTTGCAACAGTGAATGCAACTTCATCTGCGCAGCGCCGTGAGTTCTCTTACTTCTTTGTTTATTTCAGAAACTCTCCTCTCCGTGTTAAGTAAAGTTCAAAATGGACAGCGTGGCGCGAGTCATCACCATTATGTGTCACGCCGATAAGCGTGAGCGATCATGTTTCGCAATATCGTACGATCACCAGAGTCGTGGATCAGCTCTGTTCTTGTCTCGACCATACCACATGACCAAGCCATCCAGGTATTTACTTCTCTGCCTTCCCCTTGTTCTTTTCCCCTCAATCTTGCTAGTTGTCACCAAGTTCTCAAATTTATTTCTTCTTACAATGTGTCCAAAAATGTTGACTGTCAACGTCTAATTTCTCTAATCAGTTGACTGTTGTGGCGTGAGTGGATGCCTATTATAGATAGCTCTCTCTTGCGTGCCCTTAACATGGGTATACTGTCCGGGTCACGCTGGGGTCAGAGGTAACAGCCAGCGGATTGGTTGGCTTCCACAGAGCTATGGTTGGAACACACATCACGGACAGGGCAGCCATGCTGAAGACTGAGTTGAATTTAGTTGATACCAAGAACTGACATCACAGCAGTCATGACAGTCCCTACGTGCTCCGTTCTAATCTTTAACAACCAGTGAAGAGTCCCAGCACTACCGGTACCAGTAGCAATCTGATAATGTATCCCCTTTCCTCGGAGTCCCGAGTGTCGGAGAGATCCTCTGAAGCTGAAGACTGTGAACGATTAAAGGCACAGTAAGGGAAGTAACAACATATGCAAGGATGCTCGAATTAGGAGTAATGTGTCGGTGTGAAAGGTCAGGACTATCAGGGAACCAAGTCAGAACGATAGCATCTACACCTTGCGACATTTGCTGCGCGGATTGTCTATTTTAGGTCTTCCTTTATTTTATTTTTTTAGTTCAGCTGACATTCGTGGTGAATTTCACAGCGGTCAAGACATGTTCTTGTACCAATTTCTTGTTGGGTCGACCTGAGAGTCAAGTGAATTTTAACAACCCGTTTCGGTGTGAATTAGAACCCTTCATCACGGGGCTGATGGTCAAGCGTGCTAGCGCTCCAGTCATCATGTGCCATGCCGATAAGCGTGGGTGGTCATGTTTCGCCATCTCACACGATCACCAGAGTCGCGAATCAGCTCTGTGTTCTTGCCTAGACCATGTGATCTGGCCAATACATCCATATATTTCTTCTCCGCCATCCCCTTGTTTTTTTCCCCTCAATCTTGTCAGTTGTCACCAAGTTCTCCAATTTATTTCTTCTCATAACCTGTCCAAAAATCTATGTCTAATTTCTCTAATCAGTTTACGATTTAATTTATTTCTTGTAGGACTTGGTCATTGGTTTTTCTGTCTGTCCATGGTATTCTTTGCATTTTCCTGAGAAAAGTTTGTCTTGAAATGAAACGGCTGTAGGCTAGTTGTCTCTGATCTGCTTGAGCTTGACGCTCTGTAATAAATGTTTAATTGCCATGATACCAGTCCCACAGTTACATTCACCAGCAACCCCTATTAACTACTGGCACAATGTGGGGTGTCGGCTTTTATTATTTATTACACATATGGTATTTCAGCCGGTTGTTAGTGTAAGGAGTCTGAAGATTGTTATTAGTTCCCTTCGGTCGATTTGATAATCTGCGCTGTAAGTAGGCCAGGGGAAGTTTCACTTAAAATGTGGCAAGACGATCGGCGTCATTGCACCCGGTTTTATCCCATATGGACCGGCGGTCAGCTTGGCCGAATGGATAAGAAGGCGTGTTCTTAAACATCCAGTCCGCTGATGCTGAGGTAAGGGGTTTAACCCCTACACCGGACGGTTGGAATTAAATGTTGACCTCTCGTCCTTGACTTATGGACGTAAATTACAAGTACCGCTAAAGTCGGAGTGGGTTCATCTAATGGCGAGGGGCACTGTTAATAGGGAAAGCTAATCCACACGCAACATTCAGTCCAGCACTACTAGAAGTGGTGTGTATGGACTACGTTTGAGTTCAAAGCGAGCGAGCCAACGCAAATAAAAAAGAAAAAAAAACCATGTGGTCAGGTCTCTTTCCGCAAGACGACCTGTCGAAAGCGTCTCACAAAGCACAAACTCCGCAGCTCCAGCTACAACCCCCAGGAGACTCCGAGAAAATTGCTCTTGGAGGTCAGCATGGCAGAATGGATAATAGTTCTCCTCCATTAACATTTAGTATGCTGATGCCGTGGTCCTGCTCTTCCTGGACTTGAGAACGTAAAGTCGGGTTGGGTTAGCCCGATGGCAAGGAACGCTGGTAAAATGGTCAGCTAATCCACACGCAAA
This sequence comes from Cepaea hortensis, assembly GCA_963921405.1. NCBI lineage: Eukaryota > Metazoa > Mollusca > Gastropoda > Stylommatophora > Helicidae > Cepaea > Cepaea hortensis. Next base: position 18,081,586 of record OY992882.1, on the reverse strand, counting down.
AATCAATCAAGTGCATTAGAAGTAGTAGCACGTCTATAGGCTACCTTGAGGTCAAAGTAAGCGAACGCAACCAAAAAAACTATGTGGACTCGTGAACAGAAAGACGTAGTGCAAGTTGGTCTCCTTTCAGTTCTATTTCCGGCAACGAGCTTATTTACACAGGCATCATGTATTCAGTATCCCTAGAGATCTCATATGTGTTGTACATATCCACGCGCTAACACCCATATGTGCACACATGACATGACTAACGCGTTCTTTTTCTGGCAGTGCAATCGACTCTCATACAATTGAGGAGCGCTCGGAGTCTACATACAATTACTAATGATTGCATGATCAAGGCAAGTGTCTGCTTTCCTGCAGCCCACAGTTGAATTAAATCACCACAAACGGGAAGTGGAATTTCTCAGCTGTACAAGAACACAGTCACAAGTGATAGAATGGATGCTGCGGCTAGAAAGCTTTTATCATCATCATCAGCAGACACTCACACACATACACACACACAGAGGGAGTTAGAGAGAGAGAGAGAGAGAGAGAGAGAGAGAGAGAGAGAGAGAGAGAGAGAGAGAACAAAAAGACACTGACACAACTACTTTTAAAGATTACTAACAAGTCATCTCAGAAGAACTACTCTTGCCTCTTTGGCTTATACCGCCAGATTTGATTCACTGCCAGTTGAATTGTGAAATGGTCTTTTCACAATACTCACGATCTTCTGTGATTAACCAAATCTGTGGTATATTTGTTTTAAACATACAATTTTATTTATGAAACAGATATATATTAATCGCATTTAATAAGATCAATTTTCCTTGCAATTAAACTAAGAGATGAAGTGATAATGACCACATGTAATAGTTACTTCAGTGTTCATAAATAAACTTTGATTTCGTTAGAAAGCACGAAAACAATTTTTTTTCTGTAATTTTGTGTTAAAGTTTTACCATTCTAATGCCACAAATGGGAGAAGTGACTCATAGGTACCTCGTCCGCTTCGTTGTACATATATACGGTGAGACCAGACATCCTTAACAGGATGGAAGAAGAAGAAGAAGAAGAAGAAGAAGAAGAAGAAGAAGAAGAAGAAGAAGAAGAAGAAGAAGAAGAAGAAGAAGAAGAAGAAGAAGAAGAAGCATAATGAGAGACAGGCAGAAAGAAACAAGTAAGACAAGATGAAAAAGAAAGAAAGAATGAACGAAAGTAAGAAAGAAAGAAAGAAAGAAAGAAAGAAAGAAAGAAAGAAAGAAAGAAATAAACATAAAAGAAATAAACATAAAAGAAAAGAGAAGAGAAGAAGGACGGGGAAAAAATTACAGAAGTGAAGAAACAAGGTAGTAAGAATAAAGCAAACAGCAACCTACAGAAAGAAAGAAATAAAGAAAGAAATAAAGAAATACACTTGCCCGATTGGCTTTCACAGCTAGATTTGATACACAGCCAGAAGCATTATAATGTGGTCTTTTTCATATTTCACCACCTTACAGCGACTAACCAAATCTATATTTATTTTTGAACAACCTTGTTTCTTTCTGAAGCAAAAATATTTTAATCGCATTTCATATTTTCGCCTTTCCTTGTAATTAAACTAAGATCAAGTGACAATGATCACGTGTATTAGTTATTTCAGTTTTCACAAATAAACTTTGATTCTGTTAGAAAGCACGAACATTTCGTTTCTGTAATTTTGTTTTAAAATTCTTCCAACCTAATGAGAGAGAGGTAACTCGCGGGTACTGTGTCCGGTTCGTTGTACAGGATATACGGTTAGACCAGACATCTTTGACATGATGAAAGAAGAGGAAGAAGAAGAAGTAGAAGAAAAAGAAGGAGAAGAAGAAGAAGAAGAAGAAGAAGAAGAAGAAGAAGAAGAAGAAGAAGAAGAAGAAGAAGAAAGAAAGAAAGAAAGAAAGAAAGAAAGAAAGAAAGAAAGAAAGAAAGAAAATAAGGAAAGAAAGAAAGAAAGAAACTCTTCTACCCTCCGACTGTCCTACCCTATAATAGAAAACGTTTCTTTCACTATCGCGATAACCCAATCAGATGTGAACCGAAAGAGGTAGGTTGGAATCGAACCAACAACCTTCAGTACGCGAGGCAGGCTGCGAAAACACTTCCATTTAAAACCCCTTTATTTCATCCATTCACTCAATGTGATATAAAACTCTGCGGTATGCACCTGAAGAGTTGCAGAGAAATATGTCAGGCAGAAAATTGGGCAACCTGTTTTTGTGGCTTCTGTGTTTAAATTCATGTAGGGAAAACATCACTTTATATTACAGCTTAGTTATCAACGTAATAAAACTCTTTCAGTCAATGTGAATATGCAGCCGAAAGATGTTTGGTTGCCTTCACGTAAAAATGGAAGTAAATCCTCCTCTAGTGTATGAATAACGAAGTTACAGAGCAGAGTTTTGTTTCAAATGTTTACTGAAGCAAATTTTCCAGTGGGGGAGAATCATGAAGCTCTGGAGTGTAATAATCTGTACAATAACGGCGAGATATGGAGATTTATGCAGAGCTAGTGCAGATGACGGTCTCTCTGGCCGAGGTGTTACACCACTTTCTCCGTAATCCTGTTTATCACGCAGAGTCTCGTAGCGGGTGAGAACTGGGAGCTGTTCGTCCCCCGCTGGTGACTTGCAGGATAACTGAGCCGGCCGCTCAGAAAGCAATGTCAAACTACTGAGCGTAATCTTGCCAAGAAATCAACAGACAGCTGAAAGATGCTGCTGTTGACAGCGATGTCCTGTAAAAGGATATGCGAATAAAAAAAAAAAAGTGCAGATGACTTGAATATGAAGGTGGCACTTTCTCCGATATTATTTAGCCTACCTGCCTTGTTCTGTCAAAAAAAAAAAAAAAAAAAAGTTGCATATACTTTACAGCACGTCAACCCCATCATTTATTGTCTGTTTGTGATTTCTTGTCAAGTTTACGTTCAATAGTTTAACTTTGTTTTCTGAATGACTCGCACACATACCATTGTATAAAAATCAAAGCAAGGCGGTCTGCTGAAAAATCGCCCGCAGCTGTATTTCGAACGCAGTATTCGGGATACTGAAACGCTTCGTACGCCCTTCGCCACAGAGCCGGCCTGTTCATATAAACATATGTTTATCCATTCAACATTTTACATGTAATATATTTATGTTCATCATGTGAACTGCCAACGGGTGTAGGCGTTCACGTCTCTCCACAGATCCTTGGTGTTCTGGATCATCTCTGCTGCCAATATGTCTCCATGTCACCGTTTCCATCCATCCATAATTCTTATATATTAAGGGGGATTATCGTGAAATAAACTTCCGTATATGTATTATTACGGTTATTTCCACTTGATATAAAGCTTTCGCTTCCACGTTACTGAAATAATGCATGCACAAATATACAAACATGGTTTCACACTCGTATAGGATACGAATATGAAAACATAGTCAAAGAGAGAAGAAAGATGAGTTCAGCTTGCCGAGAGGCATTGGAGATCATAAGCACTGCAGAGTTAAAGAGATTGCTAGTGTTACGAGGTGAAACGATGAAAGGCGGTTAGAAGATTTGGTAAAACCGTATTCAAGAGATCAATAATGTAAGACGCGGTTTTAAGAAAGGACAACTCGTGAGGGGTCGTGAGCCGCTACACGCCACGCTGCGGGATTTGATGAGGAGGGGATCCGAGACCTTATGGACTGAATGGTTCGATGTGCAATGAGGATGATCTGTCGAACTAACTAACTAACTGTTCATTTTTTCTTCATTGGCACCTTTCCGTCTTGACAGACGATAGTTTGGTACATTGTGCTTCAAAATGGCTTAATAACTACGATCAATGGCGGTGGCGAGTGTGGCTGGTAAGGCCAATTCTTGCTGCAAATATTTGCCCACAGTAGATGCATGTGAAAACATGGTCATTTCCATCATTTTGCACCATCTTACGTCTTTCACGCTCTGTGTGTGCTTTATCTGCAATCATTTTCTCCTTTGTCTTTATTCCATTTCTGATAGTTGCCCTCCATGCAACACGTTCAGCGGCGACTTGCTCCCAATGTGCATTATCAATGCCTGTATCAATCATGTCCCGCTTACACACATCTTTGTATCGTAGTAGAGGCCGACCCTGAGATCTCCTACCCGTCTGTAATTCACCAGAAAAGATGTCCTTTGGTATTCTACCATCAGCCATCCTCCTAACATGTCCTATCCATCTAAGTCTACGAAGACTGAGCATGGAATACACCGTCACACAACCTGATCTTTCCAATACTTCAGTATTTGTGATTTTGTCTTGCCACTTAATACCAAGTATTCTTCGCAGACACCGCAACTAACTAACTAACTAACTAACTATTGTTCATGTTGATTGAATCTTTGAGAAGAATGTTAGGAAAGTGTGTCTATTTTATAAAACAAACCAGTCAGTAAATTGCTTCTTAACTTGGGGGTTTATATTTAGGTTTATATGTAACTAGCTGACACGGCCCGGCTTCGCCCAGACTCTGGTGGGGAGCATCTCATTTAATTCATATAAGTAGTCATATAAGCTCCCGTTCCCGACTGTCTGTCTGTCTGTCTGTCTATCTATCTGTCTGTCTGTCTGTCTGTCTGTCTGACCCGGCCCAGCCCATGGTGGAGAGCATCTCATTTAAATCATATAAGTAGTCATATAAGATCCCGTTCCCGACTATCTGTATGTCTGTCTGTCTTGGGTAAATGGAGGAGGGAGGAGGAAGAGGGAGGTGGAGGAGGGAAGAGGAGGGAGGAGGAGGGAGGAGGAGACAGGAGGAATAGGAGGGAGGAGGAGGGATTAGGAAGAGGAGGGAGGAGTAGGGTGGAGGAGGAGGGGAGGAGGAGGGAGGAGGAAGAGGGAGAAGGAGGGAGGAGGAGATCGCAGGAGGAGGAGGAGGAGGAGAGGGAGGAGGAGGAGGGAGAGGGGGGAGGAGGGAGGAGGAGGAGAGAGTAGGAAGAGGGAGGAGACGGAGGGAGCAGGAAGAGGGAGGAAGAGGGAGGAGGAGGAGGGAGGAGAAGGAGGAGGGAGGAGTAGAGAGTGGGAGGAGGGAGGAGGCGGAGGGAGGAAGAGGGAGGAGGAAGAGGGAGAAGGAGGAGGGAGGAGAAGGAGGGAAGAGGATGAGAGGGAGGAGGAGGAAGAGGGAGGAGGAGGAATGTGAAGGGAGGAGGAGGGAGGAGGTAGAGGGAGGAGGAGGAGGAGGGAGGAGGATGAGGAGGAGGAGGGATGAGGAGGAAGAGGGAGGAGGAGGAATGTGAAGGGAGGAGGAGGAAGGAGGTAGAGAGAGGAGGAGGAGGGAGGAGGAGAATGGAGGAGGAGGGATGAGGAGGAGAGGGAGGAGGAGGAAGAAGGAGGAGGGAGGAAGACGGATGAGGGGGAGGAGGGAGGGTTAGGAGGGGGAGGAGGAGAAGGGAGGAGAAGGGAGGAGGAGGAGGGAGCAGGAGGGAGGAGGAGGAGGAAGAGGGAGGAGGAGGGAGGAGGAAGAGAGAGGAGGGAGGAGGAAGAGAGAGGAGGGAGGAGGAGGGAGGAAGAGATAGGCGGAGAGGAGGAGGAGGAGGGAGGAGGAGTAGGGATGAATAGGAGGGAGGAGAAGGGAGGAGGAGGGATTAAGAGAAAGAGGGGGGAAAGGGGAGAAGGAGGAGGGAGGAGGGAGGGAAGAGGGATGAGGAGGGAGGAGGAGGGAGGATGAGGAGGAGGGAGGAGGAGGAGGGAGGATGGTGAAGGAGGAGGAGGAGGAGGGAGGAGGGTGAAGGAGGAGGAGGGGGAGGAGGAGGGAGAAGGAGGAGGAGGGAGGAGGGAGGAGGAGAACGTAGGTGGGGGAGGATGAGAAGGGAGGAGGGAGAGAGGGGAGGGAGGAGGAGGAGAGAGGAGGAGGTGGAGGGAGAAGGAGGAAGAGGTAGAAGGAGGAGGGAGAAGGAGGGAGGAGGAGACAGGAGGAATAGGAGGGAGGAGGAGGGATTAGGAAGAGGAGGGAGGAGTAGGGTGGAGGAGGAAGGGGGAGGAGGAGGGAGGAGGAAGAGGGAGAAGGAGGGAGGAGGAGAGAGGAGGAGGAGGAGGGAGTAGGAGGAGGGAGAGGGAGGAGGAGGGAGGAGGAGGAGAGAGTAGGCGGAGGGAGGAGGCGGAGGGAGCAGGAAGAGGGAGGAAGAGGGAGGAGGGAGAAGGAGGGAGGAGAAGGAGGAGGGAGGAGGAAGGAGGAGTAGAGAGTGGGAGGAGGGAGGAGGCGGAGGGAGGAAGAGGGAGGAGGAAGAGGGAGAAGGGAGAAGGAGGGAGGAGGTAGTAGGATGATTGATTGCCATCCCACCAGGTTAATATGTTATCGCGGACCTCAGAGAGAAGTGTCTATGTAGAAGACCATTTCCTGGACGTACGTATTTTGGGAGGGGGAGGAGGGAGGAGGTTGGCATCTCTGGAATGAAAGGAAGGCGTGTAGAAAATTTCATCTCAATCGGATGGGCCGTTCGCGAGCGTATAAAGGACAGACGGACATACGGACAGACAGACAGACGGAGATCCTTTTTTATATATAAGAAGATGTGTAACAACTATCGTTTGTCTTGTCCACTATTGTCTCGTCTTGTCTTGTCTCGTCGTGTCTTTTCATGTTCTACATTGCCTCATGTAGTCGCACCCACTCTTGTTTCTTCTTGTCCACATTTGCCTAGTTTCGTCTTGTTTTATGTTGACTTGTCTTAACTCGTCTTACTTGATCAGCTCTTGTCTCGTGTTGTCGTGTCTTTTCCATTCTTGTCTTGTCTTATTTTGTCTTGTTCATTATTGTCTTCTCCTATCTTTTCTCATCTTGCCTTTTTCACACTTGTCTCATAAATTCGATTCATGCCTTGTCTCTTCTTGTTTTATCTTTGAGCGCCTTGTCTTATCCATCTTGCCTTGTCCATCTTGTCTTGTCTTATCTTATACTTCCACTCTCGTCTTCTCTTATGCATTTTGTCTGATGTGTTTTTACCAAAGACTACGTTTAGCATTATAATAACTGTAACAGTGCAAATTGCTGTGCACCCAATGAAGTGCAATCGCCTTGCATTGTTGTTTTTATTTTAACAAAATTTAATGGGTGCAGGTCGTTCAGAAAGCGATGGTAAACTGCTGAACGTAAACTTGCCAAGAGATCACAAACAGCATAACATAGATGGGGTTGACTGCGACGTCCTATAAAATGATATGCAACTAACTAACATGGACAAGCAGTATTTCAAACTCTGTAATATCTTTACTCATTCTTGTATTCCAGAGCTGGAATGAGTTTGGATCTACTATTGCAATGACAGAAATTGTCATTTTTTAGTTTGAATGATCACACGTGAAGCGAATGTTTACTCGCTAGAATTATCAATAGCAGGTCACGTTAACAAAATTAATGGGGAAGCCGCGCTGATAATGCCCAGAGCACAGTCGGGCAATTGTTAGACGCTTGGGCTCTTCGCCTGCTAAGTAAGGGAAAGACTGGCCGCCTATTCCCCCGTGCATCCAGGCCTGCAACATTTGATGGTCTTATATCACTGACCCGTGGCAGGAAAATACTTCGGGACCAGTTTTCTTTCTTTCTTTCTTTCTTTCTTTCTTTCTTTCTTTCTTTCTTTCTTTCTTTCTTTCTATCTTTCTTTCTTTCTTTCTTTCTTTCTTTCTTATTTCATACTCTGTTCTTTGTGTTTTCTGTCTGTCTGTCTGTCTGTCTGTCTGTCTGTCTGTCTGTCTGTCTGTCTGTCTGTCTGTCTGTCTGTCTGTCTGTCTGTCTTTGTCCGCTAAAAGTGAGAAAGACTGGCACCTATTCATCCGGACATTCAGGACTACACAATTGTATGGTCTCTCCAGTCTGCAGACAGAGTAGGTTCGTCAATCTGTACTTGTTTTCTTGTATTTTCTTTCCTGTAATGTTCTTTTCCTTCAATGTCTTTCATTTTCTTTCATTATTTCTTCTCTCTCTCTCTCTCTCTCTCTCTCTCCTTCTGTGTGTGTGTGTGTGTGTGTGAGGATGGGTGATTGGATGGGTGTGTGTGTGTGTGTGTGTGTATGTGTGTGTGTGTGTTTGTTTTAAGCTGGAAAATGACTACGATTAAATTGCAAAACAATAATAACACAAAATAAAAGTGTTCGTGTATTCTGACAGTCAAAATTTATTTGATGAATCATTATTAATTTCCCAATCAATCAATCAATCAATGAAGTTTGCTGCAATGGATCTCCAACACTGTCTGTCTCTTGCCTTGACTGTACATTTTGTCAGGCTGATGTTCGTCCATCTCTTGATGTTATCCTCCCACTTGTATCGTTGTCTACCTCATGCTCGCTTGCCCTCAACATTGCCTTCCAGTATGGTTTTTATAAGAGTATCATGTCTTTTAACGTGGCCAAAATATTTCACTTGTCTCCTCTTTATTTCTTTCATCAACTCTCTCTTCACTCCCAGTTTTTCTACGACCTCTGCATTTGATTGTTTTTGTTTCCATGAAATACGACATATTCGTCTGTATATCCACATCTCCAGGGCTTCTATGCGACTTTCTAGTTGCTTGCTCAATGTCCAGGCTTCCGAGCCATATTGTAGAGTTGAATATACGTAGCATTTGACACTTCTCATTTTTAATGCGTTATTAATCACTCTAGATGTTAATACTGATATCATCCCGTTGAAAGCATTTTTGGCCATTCCTATTCTCTTTTTGATTTCCATTTCACTTCTGCCATCATCTGTTATTATATGTCCAAGATAAGAGAAACTTATTAATTATTACATATGGTTATATAATTTGATCTCTTAAGTTACTTATAAGCAAAAGCGGTAGTATGAATTATGATTTAAAATACGTCTGCCTCATAAATAAGCGTGTGTGTTTAATATATATATATATATATATATATATATATATATATATATATATATATATATATATATATATATATATATATATATATATATATATATATATTATATCACATATTTGCTGCATATTTCGAAAATAACATTTTACAATACATCTAGTAGTACATGAAATTTGGTCATAACAGCATATCAGGCAAGTGTACTTTTTTTTAGGTGGTGACGTTTTGGTAATATTTTAAGTAAATGTAGTTGTAGACGAGTGTTTATTTCTTTAAGTGTGCTGTTGAAGGCTTTCATGTCACAACGTTCATTCTGTGAATGGTGAATGTATTCTTGTAAAGCTGACCAACTTGATTTTCCGTGTTTGTTGATTTACCCAGTGCTGTTCTGTAGTAGTGTAGACATGTGGCCATACACGAGTTAGTAATTTTAGTTAAGAACCACGTTTCTGTCGGTTCTCCTGCAAGAAAAAGAGAAGGCATACTTCATGTCGTGTGTGCACGTATGGGCGAAAGTGGATGGAATATATACACATATATGTGATCTCTGCAACAATAAAGTGGTTGGAATATATACACATATATATGATCTCTGCAACAATAAAGTGGTTGGAATATATACACATATATGTGATCTCTGCAACAATAAAGTGGTTGGAATATATACACATATATGTGATCTCTGCAACAATAAAGTGGTTGGAATATATACACATATATATGATCTCTGCAACAATAAAGTGGTTGGAATATATACACATATATGTGATCTCTGCAACAATAAAGTGGTTGGAATATATACACATATATGTGATCTCTGCAACAATAAAGTGGTTGGAATATATACACATATATGTGATCTCTGCAACAATAAAGTGGTTAGAATATATACACATATATGTGATCTCTGCAACAATAAAGTGGTTGGAATATATACACATATATGTGATCTCTGCAACAATAAAGTGGTTAGAATATATACACATATATGTGATCTCTGCAACAATAAAGTGGATGGAGCTGGTCTGAAACAAGTCAGTGTATGTCTGTGGTTACTTTAATAACTGCAGTTTACCTGATACAGTGCCAAACCAAAACGTAGGTTCGGAGCAAACATGGTACAGCATCAAATGAACAAGTATTATAATTTAAATATGAATTCACTGAGCATTACAATTGGGGAAGATACCACAAAGAAAAGCAAGTATCACAATCACCGTAGTATGGCGACATCGTCCTTCTGTTCAAATGGGAGGTCACGTTTGGCGATATATTATCCGTTGTCACTGAATCAGATAAGATGCATTAAATTAATCAAGTTAAATGTAGAATACCCTAAACATCATCAGCGTTTCACAAGATTTTGAACATTCTCTGCATTATATCTTTGTTAATCGAGCCTAGGAAAAGAGTTCTTAAGAGATATATTTAGCCAATCCTGACGTAAGGAAGCGAATCTTGGACAATTAGCTGTCAAACGAACAATTATAATGAAATGCGGAGATGTAATTTTACAGAAGAATGACACTGCGCTACACACATTTTGGTGCCTTAAATTTTATAGCTGTTCTTGTGTAATTTGTGTTGCTGATTCAAAATATGTAATCATATTTTTTCTATCAGATCTAATTTTATTTTATGTAACTAACTACCTTCTTAGTAGGTCAATTGTTATGTACACGCCTAGAATTAGGTGCCATCAGTGGCATTTTGACTGTAATCTGCATTCATATTGTATGCCATTACTGTGCATTTATTTCCGTCATATAAAGCACCAAAAATGTTTTAAAACTTTATCACTTGCATTTTTAAAATCTGTAGTCAACACACAAAAAGCTTCTTTTCGAGGACTTCCTGGAATGTGATATGCTCGGACAGTCACGCTTAAGGATCCAACAGTAATGTGTCATCACGTGGGCATCCCAAAGTCCTTGGTATCTCTCTTCCGTTGTTTTTATATCTTGGTGAAATCTTTCATCTTGCTCATCACTAAAGTCGCCAAGATTCTCAGGAAACAAATGTAAATGGTTATAGAAGTAGTACAATTTAATGCTCATGTTACTTCCAAGCTTACAAACATTCGACAACATGTTTTCAACTAATTCAGAATAATTGTCTGCTTTAATGTTACCCAGACAGTTTTGCACACCTAAAACAAATGATGACCAGACCGTGGACTCTGTTATGTTCATCGAATCAATATACTTTGGATCGTTTACTACTTTCTAATTTGAGGTTCATAAAAAATTTCAGCTTTAAGTTTTTCTATGCTCAATTCCGAAATCTGTCTGCATAAATAATTAAAACTAGTACCATCTTTGGTCAGTGCCTTAACAAATTGCTTCATCAAGCCAAGCTTTATATGTAATGGTGGCAGTAGAGCTCTTTTTCGATCAGTGAGAGGCATGTTGACAATATTTTCTTCTCCATCTTTAAATTCATACCTCAAAAGCCACTATTTCTTTGTCTAATGCGTAACTTTTGCCCTGCTGTCCCACGAACATATACAGCATGGATATTTGGTGAATCCCCTTTGCTGACCAAGCAAGAAGTTCAATCATCTTAAGATCTACACAAACCATCCAGTTGTGTTCTAAATACTTCATTCTCAATACGTTCATAGATAATCTTCACCATATGTGCCCTGTCCATGACGAGTGCTCCAACCGCAAACGAAGCCAACGAATCCGGTATCTGTTACACCTGACCCGGAAATAATAGCCATGTGAGTACCTACAAAGGAGAGTTATCTGATTGATTGAATGATTAATTTAGGTACCAACCTCACAGCATTCGGGGCATTCCCATAAGCGCTCCGTCCCCATCCTCAGCAGCAAGCGAAGAGTTCCAACACTAATAGTTCCAGTAGCAATCTGATTATATGTCAGTCTCGCCTTTCCTCTGAGCGTCGAGCGTCGGCCAGATCCCATCGTCACACATCGCTGCCTCATTCTTACCAGACTATGGTGATCCATTTGCTCCTCCGAGGTGTACACGTGCTCCCAGAAGGCCGCAACCACGTCTGCCTTGTCATGCATCAATACTCCACCAGGTTTGCCGAGCCAGCCAATCTGTCCGCCTGTTCATTCCCCAGCACACCAGCATGCCCCGGAGAAAAGATCGTGGCAATGCTTGCCACCCGTGGCTTCCGAAGCGAACAAGCCACTCTACACGAAGCTTGCCTGTCCTCACTCTACTCAGCATGCTTTCTGAGTCAGTTACAATCACGATGTGTGTGTGTATCGTATTCTCCATCCAGCGGAAAGCTGCACTGACTGCCTCCACCTCCATTCTTAAGCTAGATGTTGTGGTATCATATGCCAGGCTCTCCTGCACCAAACGTCGACCATTAGCTTTTGCTAAGAATCCCCAGGAACTTCTCCTACCTCTCAACACCGAACCATCCGTGTAGATAATCATATCACCCGGGCGAGCATTATCCTGAATTAGTTGCTGGATTTGCACTTCCGTGGCCCCTGCTGGCCACTCCCTGCACTCCCGGCTCAATGTGATTATAACTGCACAAATCTGACTGCTACGCTGGCACTCTGACCCACTCCTCTCCTCGTCTGATGTTCTCCAAGGGGCACACCTGTCTGACCGTATCCTCCGCTTGAGCCATCCATGATTTCCCTCTTATCAGTCGCTGACCCTTACCTTCGTCCAGCGTCTCATGCAACGGGTGATCTGTGTCTGCAGCTTCTCTGAGGTATGCCTGCATAACCTTGTGCCTACCAGCAACAGTCGGCAGACCAAGGATGTAACACATACATACTACTAGGGTGTTTCTGGTGCATCCCAGAATGACCCGCATAGCTTCGTTCTGTATGCGCTCTAATTTCACCAGCTGACTAATCCATAATCAATCACCGAGAGGAGCAAGTGCTGGTATAGTGTGAAGAGCATTCTCTGCTCTGTGTTCATTGCAGCCATAGTTTTAAGTGCATTGAGTCCCTTTTGCGATCTTGTCACAAACGTCTCCACATGGTCCTTGAAGGACAGACTCCTGTCAAATGTGATTCCCAGATACTTCAGTTTGTTCTCTCTGTTAACGCTTCTACCATCTATCGTGAGGCTTGGGGTATCATCTCTCACAATCCTGTTGTCCAGAGAGCACCACAACACCCCCGCCTTTTCCGGGTTGATGACAGCACTCATTTCAGTGCACCAGTCAATCACTTTGTCTACTGTCACCTGTAGCTCCTGGGCTGTTTGCTCCCTATCTCTCCCCTGCCTATATGCAAGAATATCATCTGCAAATGTTAGTATCCTTCCAAGCCCCGGTGCTTCTAGGTTTGCAATCTTGCTCGTATACACATTAAAGAGCACCGGTGAGACTGCAGATCCATGTGGCAGTCCCGGGGTTAAAATATGTGGCTTTGAGGTCCATGCACCCAGACGGAGAGCAACCCGACAAGAATGCAGGACGGCTGCTATCCAGTTCACCAACCAGGGATTGACCCCCTTCTCCATCAGTGCGGTCATCAAAATATCATAGCGAACTATATTGTACGCATCCTCGAGATCAAGCGCTGCCGTCATCGTTTACTGTCTACTCTGGAACCCCTCATAAACGTCAAAGGCAAAAGTGACTGCATTTGACCAGGTATCTTTTCCTGGCCTGTAGCTCGCCAGGCCTCTTGGAAGAAGCTTCCCCCTTTCCAAAAAATCCTGCAGCTTAACAGCGACTATCTTCTCTAAAACCTTCCCAAATGTATTTTGAAGGGTGATGATCCTAAAGCCGCTAAGCTTTGATTTGAATGATCCTTGAATGGTTTTGGGAAAGGGATGAGATAGCTATGTAATCAATCTTGCGGTACTGATGCTGTCCTAATGCTCTGATTAAAGTAGTCGGCTATCTCCTTCAGGTCTACATCGCACAAAGCCTTCATGTGGCCATACCTGACACCACCAGGCCTTGGTGCCGAGTTTTTTGCCTTTTACAAAATATGTTTTAACATCTTCAACCCGTATGATGTCTTCATAAGGCATATTCTCCATTGTGCCAGATAATTCCTCTCTAACTGCATCCCTGGTATCCGCATTATTATGATTGGTCTGCTCTAAAAATAGCTGGAGAACACCTCTCCTTTCTCTGTGTCTGTTGTCACGCGTACACCATCCTCTTTATAAATTGTTCCCACTGCCACAGGCCGATCTTTTCTTTGCATTTGTCTGTACAGTTTCCAGAATTTATGCAGTGTTTTATCACCTCCAACCTCCTTCATAAAACATTCCCATTTTACTGTTCTTGGCCTCTGCAGCACATCGCTTGAAAGCCTCCACCTTGTCTTTCTTGTCATTTTCTGCTGTGTCCACTTCCTCTCGTGAGCTTCTGGGTGTCTGTCGCACTTTCCTTAACTGCTTCACTGCAGCTCTCTTTGCTTTCCAATCATTGTCTACTTCTGGGGTCCACCATGGGGGGGGGGGGGGGGCTGCAAAAAAGGAGTTTTAACAGTCCTGTTGCATGCTCCCTGTCTGAGGCGTCCAAGAAGGCTGTCAGTCCACTCATACCGGAAGGTTTTGCGCGCTCTCCCAGCCTTAACTTTCCTGGACTTTGAGATCGGGACTGAGCATGGCATTTGATCACTCCCATGGTCATTCAAAACAGT
>OY992882.1:17979037-18066938 GCA_963921405.1 Cepaea hortensis | reverse complement strand
CCCATGGTCATTCAAAACAGTCCACTTTACATCGAGGACTGATGACTATGAGACAAGTGCCAAATCAATAGCAGTGTCTGCATCGCCAGGCCTGATTGCCATTCTAGTCGGCCTAACATCATTTATGCAGACCACATCGGAGTCCACCATGGCATCCGAAGGGCAATTCCCTGTCGATTTTCTCCACTACTGTCCCAATCTCTGTTCCTCGCATTGAAGTCTCCACATATGAGTAGCCTATCACCTGGTAATTCCTCCAATTCCTTAAGTCAGTCCCATTGTTCCTTTTTGACAAAACCTGGTGGAGTTTATGAATTAGCCTTGTGTTTTTGAAGCTAAATATTGTAGCTAAAGAAAGATTTTGTAACCGACAGCTTGGGTGCATTGGAGGTTCGCTTGGAAGTTGTAACCAGAGTTTCATTCAGAATGTCCAGATGTTGTATCAAGGACTTGTCATCGAACATGCTCGTCTATCGGATGGCGCCCAGGACTTCCTCAAAGGAGTAGATTCTGAACATCGGCGGGAGTTTTATATCCAGGCTCTTACATAGATCGGAACATCGCTGGCAGTCCACTGCCGCAAATTGATCGCTGTCTTCATGCCTTTTAAAAATTGGCTTTGGGTGCGTCAGTTTGGGGGTCGAGCGGATATTAAAACACAATAATTGCCAGATCCTTGTATTTGACAAAGGCATGAAAGTTATCATCGTCCAGCCCAAACACTTACTGACCGTCAAAGAAAACATCATAGGATAGGACCGGATCTTTATCTGCTAGAGTTGAGTAACCTAGAATTGATTGTTGACCTGGGCGTAAATGTT
Organism: Cepaea hortensis; assembly: GCA_963921405.1. NCBI lineage: Eukaryota > Metazoa > Mollusca > Gastropoda > Stylommatophora > Helicidae > Cepaea > Cepaea hortensis. The sequence goes on along the minus strand of OY992882.1, from coordinate 18,066,117 downwards.
CATCATAGACAAATTATTCATCACCACTTTTGTCTAGAGCTTGGAGAAGTTGAAGGAGTGGCTATAGTTTCGTATGCGTTTTCATCGGCCGGAACAGCGCCACTCAAGTTCCCATATATCGAGCTACTTTCTGGGTGGAGTGTCTTAAGGGTGGTAAATCCACATGTACGCTGCCTCGAGTTATCTATACTGGGTATCCACTCACGTCATAACTGTACATTTTGAATTTAACGTAATACGAACGGGGTTTATGAAAACAAGCAAAGAAGAGAACTTACGGTTTGGAGCAGGTGAAGTTGCATCCAATATTACAAGGAGCGTCATTCCAGGCGTAGTTGTGATGACTGAACAGGTTTAGACAATCTTCAACTGAAGAGAGAATACTGAGTCTATTTCTTTGTATGTATAACTATGTATAACGAGTCTATTATTTATGTTTATGTAACGTGTTTTGTTTTATGTTGTGCTGAGCGACGTCACAAACACACACACACACACACACACACACACACACACACACACACACACACGTGTATATATATATATATATATATATATATATATATATATATATAACACAACCATGGACGGCAAAACAAAATCAAAATATACAAGAAATGGAAAGAGAAAAAAATTTATATTTTAGGGATGTGAGAAACGAAATGAATAGGAGCAGGCATCAAGATACATGAAGATTTTAAAATTATTTATTCTGGAGGTGAAGATCGACAAAGGGGAGTGACAATTATTTTGGACAGGAAAACATCAAAATATGTTCAAGGATATTGGGCCGTGTCGGACAGAGTTCTACTAGTTAAATTAAGTGGCAGACCTTTTAGCATAAATATTATTCAAGTATATGTCCCAACAGGAGAATCCAGTGAAGATAGTGTAGAGGAATTTTATAATGACATAGAGTCTTCCTTAAAGAAATGTAAAAATTCAGAAATAATCATAGTATTAGAGGACTTCAATGCAAAAGTAGGAAATCAAGGTGATAGATACACGGTAGGTAACTATGGTTTCGGAGAGAGAAATGAAAGAGGATACAGACTCGTATAGTGGGCAAAAGAACAGGAAATGATTGTAGAAATCATCTGATGTAAACAACACTCTAGAAGATTATGGACATGGAGGAGTCCTGATAACAGGATTAGAAACCAGATTTACTATATTCTGATTAGCAGAAGATGTAGAAACGCGTTAACAATAGCAAAAACAGTTCCCAGTGCTGATTGTTATAGTGACCACAGATTACGTACAGGAACATTGAGGATAAAGTTGAAAAAGTCAAGTATATAACAGGAAACACTAAATATGATTTGTGTACATTGAGTAATGACAAGGAGTAATGACAAGGAAATACAAAACAAATTCAACATAGAAGTACAGAACAGATTTGATATATTGTCTGATGTAGAGATCCTATTCCAGGATGTGGATGATCAATGGAAAATGTTGATGAATTCAATCAGTTTGGCTGCAGAATAAACTATTATAAAATTAAAGAAGGTGGATCGTAAGCAATGGATGACTAAAGAAATTTTACCCCTAATGGAAACAAGAAGACTCAACAAAAATAATTCTGCCAAATATGAAGAAATCCACAGACAAGTCAGAATATTATGTAAGGAGGCAAGAGAACCATGGCTTGAGGAAAAGTGCTTAGAAATTGAAAAACACACAACAGTCAAAATACCAAATTAGTGCACAAAAGAGTTGTTGGTCCAACAACACAATGGGGTCGTGGTCAATTTTACACGCCTCCTACCCCGCCCCCTTCTTTCTATGTGCTCACTGTACCGTGACATCCAGCACCGCTATACAAATACACCCAAGTTTTCCGTAGTCATTCAAAGGTCCGTACGTGAGGTGAGTATACAGTTTTTTTTCTCTATAAACAGTTTTTCTATTAAACATTTTCTTCGACTAACATTCTTTTCAATTAACATTTTGTCAATTCTCATTTTCTCTTCATTGCTTCCATTTTTCCATGCATTTGTTCCTCTCGTCCTGTCATCACCTTCTAATGTAGTCACAGGAGTTCTCCTTGACTGTATGGTGTGTTTGTGAATGTGTTTGTTTGCTGATGAAGGCTAACCGCCGCAACGTTCTGTATGTGTCGTAACTCTGTTATGTAAAGCTGCACTACTTTGTGTCATTTTATATTGTTTATAGGCAGTAGATGACAATAATAACTGTTTGACATCTTCAATTGTTTGCGATCTCTGTTTCGTTAGCACATTCAAGCCTATCGCTACATCCCCCCCCCCCCCCCCCCCGTTATTGCTTCCTTTTTCGCCACAATGGAACTTATCGTGGATGGCGACTTCAATACTTGCGGCCGATTACAGCAATCTTAATGCCCCTATCGTATTTTTTCAATGATTTCCTTCTTGAGTTCGATCGTGTTCTTGGCTTTTTTCTTTGAAGGGCTGCTGGCTGTGTAAACTGTCTTTGGTCTCACGATGGAGCTAAAAGGAAAGGCTTAACTTATTTGCAAATGATGCTCACACAACGAGAAACAACGACACATTAAGCAGAAGAACACGTGGGTTCCTTTCCTTTCGCAAAATAAATTAGCAGCGAGGCCACGTGGAAACGCCGACAAAATCTGAGGCAATCGACAAAATCTGAGGCAATCGACAAAATCCGAGACAAATTTTTCGCTGAAAAACATCGATGAAAACCAAAATCGACAAACACCGAAGTCAACGAACACCGAGGTTTCACTATATATATAGTGATGTGATCAGTATCACACGGGCGCATTTATTTCCCTAGACATTTCCTATGCCCAGTTTAGGCTGGGTCGACCAGGGAGCCCAGGTCAAAGTTGAAAATACTCCTCGATGAGCATTCGACCCCATAACCATCGCATTGACAGTCAAGCGCTTTGCTACAACGTTCCGCGACTCTTTATTATGGTTATACTGAAAGATAAATAGCTCATCGACATGTCCGTCATCTAATTATGTCGAACATCAGTAGCTCGTTAGCTAGCAATCTGGCCTTCCGCAACTATGCTCGTGTGTTGAAATCCCTAAGGGGATGTGTGTTTTGTTTTTGAACAAATTGTTGTGGACTACTAAATCGATTCAGTGTGAATAATCATCACATGCCTTGCCTGTAAGCGTGGGCGGTCATGTTTCGCCATCTTTCACGATCGCCAAAGTCGCGGATCTGTTCTGTGTTCTTGTCCCGTCTATGCCATGTGGTCTAAAATGGAAGTGAAGGCGACCCTATGATATTTATACCTTGTTACGCATCAAGTGCCTGCTGGCCCTTAAAAAATATAGAACTAGCACTGTATAGGCAATACGCCTCAGTGCGAATGGGTACTTTGCTTCTATCACACTAAGATATTCACACACAGCATTCAGTCCTCGCCAGTGTATGACAACTTACCACCTCTCATGTTGTTGGGTTCACCATTAGCCCAGTTTGTGAACCCACTGAAGGTATTCGATGTGCTTGCCCATTCCCAGGTTCCCTCGTGGAAGATGTCGTCCCCTCCAAGCCACACACAGTTGGCTGAAATTGGAAACAGGTATAATAATACGTTTGATTAGCAGGTTTAAAGAGGTGTACAGGCAAGAGGACGGGCATTAGTGCACCGAGTTGTAATCTTTACGGCTCGATTTTTTTCCACAGTGCTGCCTACCAAAAGCGTCGAATATAGCACTAACTCCGTAGCTCCAGCGACGACTCCATGAGTCTCCGAGAAAATTGAACCCGTCACCTGAACATGGAGTCCGGAATCGAACTCACAACCTTCGGAGAGCAAGGCACGCGGCTTAACCACATCGCAACAGTATCTCACGGATAACTTGATTAGCAAGTATTGATATCAATGTATGACGTACATACACATTGTCTGTATCACGTGCATTTGAAAGTATAGGTTGTCCACATGAAAACTGCGATAAGGGTTCAATTCTCACAATCGTACAATAGATTAGATATTTGTTTAGTTTAATTTTTATACTTTCAAGATTTCATTTCTGCGTTGTCATGATTAATGAGGACAGTCTTTTTGTGATCGCAGTTACATGAGTTTCTATTATAACATATAGTTGGGAAGGAGGAAGAGGAGACGAAGGAGGAAGGGGAATAAGTACAAGAACAAGAAATGGTAGAAGAAGAAGAAGAAGAAGAAGAAGAAGAAGAAGAAGAAGAAGAAGAAGAAGAAGAAGAAGAAGAAGAAGAAGAAGAAGAAGAAGAAGAAGAGCAACAACAACAACAACAACAACAACAACAATAGTAAGAACTAGTAGAAGAAGAAGAAGAAGAAGAAGAAGAAGAAGAAGAAGAAGAAGAAGAAGAAGAAGAAGAAGAAGAAGAAGAAGAAGAAGAAGAAGAAGAAGAAGAAGAGCAACAACAACAACAACAACAACAACAACAACAACAACAACAACAATAGGAAGAACTAGTAGAAGAAGAAGAAGAAGAAGAAGAAGAAGAAGAAGAAGAAGAAGAAGAAGAAGAAGAAGAAGAAGAAGAAGAAGAAGAAGAAGAAGAAGAAGAGCAACAACAACAACAACAACAACAACAACAACAACAACAACAACAACAACAACAATAAGAACTAGTAGAAGAAGAAGAAGAAGAAGAAGAAGAAGAAGAAGAAGACGAAGAAGAAGAAGAAGAAGCTTTCACATATTGTGTTGTTTTAGCGTTCGCTACTTTGAACGCAAGCGTAGTCCATACATGTGCTACTACTTCTAATGGCAGCACTGGATTTATTTGTGGATTAGCTTTCCCTAGTCTCCCTCACCATCAGGTGAACCCACACCGACTTATGAGGTACTTGTAATGTACGTCCCCAAATCAAGGACGAGAAGTCAACATTTCAGTCCAACCGCTCCGTATAGGTGTTGAACCCGCTCCCTCAGTATCAGCACATCGGAAGCTTAAGAGCTAGCTCTCTTATCCATTCGGTCATGCCGACCTTCACATCTTGTATGTTTACAGACCTGTTTCTATGATGGCTCCAGGTCTCCATAATGCCCTTCACATCGTAATGTAGTAGTATTCCCAGCTTCAACACAGACCTGTTTCTATGATGGCTCCAGGTCTCCATAATGCCCTTCACATCGTAATGTAGGAGTATTCCCAGCTTCAACACAAGCCTGTTTCTATGTTGGCTCCAGGTTTCCACAATGTCCCTCACATCGTAATGTAATAGTTTTCCCAGCTTCAACACAAACCCACATCGTAAATGAATCACTAATGTGTAGACATCTTATAATACAATGTTGCGTGTCCTTTGCGGGACGTTGCCATGAACCCCAACACCTGCTTGATTTACTAGGCATCTTTACCTTCAGTAGTTTGCTAATGCTGTCTGAACGAGACGTCAACATAAAATCCAACTTACCCGTGTAGGGAATGAACCCCGTACCCCACTATCACAGCACCGGAAGTTTAAACGCAAGCACGTTAAGCCTTGCCGCCATGCTAATCCCCAGTGCTTACACCGGGTGTTTGTAAAATCTCACCACACGTTGTTATGTAGAACAGCTGTTTGTTGAGAATATGTTTTCATTTTTGTAACATAATATATTCTGTTCAGACAGAAACATACTGAAAAACCAGAGATAAAGGGACAAAGGCTGTCTCTGTGTTAAGGGGTGACTAAAGTGAACAACTATGATTAGAATCAGCTTAAAAGGTCACAATGTTGGGACAGGAACCACTCCCTGATTTCTTGAAATAACAAAACTGCTCCTAAGGATAGAATCTGTCTGCTTTTGAAATTGGCAACGACTGGAGTTGTAAACAATGGCTGTGAAATTGAACATTTGGCGTTTGATCATCGGCCAGGAAAAGAGCGACAACCGGGAAAATTATTTCCCTTTTGGTTCACATTTGTCCCCCTTTGTTTTTACAAATCCTTCACCGTCTAGACGTTGGGAAAATGGAAACAGCGACTTCAAAGAGACACCGTCTACACTGCCAAGAGAATTTAACGCTTATACCAAGGATTGGAGGGGCAGATACCATTACCCCCTCTCTACCCTCAATTTCAGATAAGTCAACAACCCCCACCCAATCAGAGTGACGTCATATTCTCGGGAAAATCTAGAGTTCCCATTAGAAGCGGCACGATAACTTCTCATTATCATAATATATGATAATGATGGAACTCAACATATGCAGGAGGTGTGTCGAGGCGCAGTCACCAGAGATGAACTGACAGAACAGGATGTGGCACTAGTTCGGCTGTTTTTGTTGTGGTGTTATGTTTTTATTTTACCTTCATAATGGATTTTGGTAAGTTGGAAACCATAGTTAACTTAGGAACTGGTACATCTGAATTTATAGTAGAGTTTCTTTATGAAGTATAGAGTAATCCTAGGAAGAGAATATATGATTATTTCTTCGACTTAGGGAGATAATGACTGGACTTTATTGTTTATCTGTTCATACGATATATGAGAGATGAACTCCACTTCCTCTAGTCATTCAAATTTTCCATGTGTCGTTGTTTCCACAGGAACTATCATGAGGCTTTTCTATAATATCACCTGCAGTTTTTATAGATGACGCTTTCCTGGGAAATCTCTTATAATTTCTTTGTCTCTATATTCAGAGGAGACTATGTTTCTTAATATGAATATTCATGTATGAAGAAGTAACAGTGAAATTATTTATTAATGTATACATGAATATGGGGTTACCTGTGCATTTATAAGGGAAAGAGGGGCCCTCCTAAGACGGAGAAATGGCATCACCCTCGCTGATTTCCACCAGATATTTTAGGCGCTAGAACCTTGAAAGAACGAGAATGATTCACCTCCATAAGGCAGGAGTGGGAGAGAAATATCATGTCAAGATAAAGGAGGTACAGCATCAGATGTTGGAGAGATGAGGCCCAGCAGGTTCAGGTCGGACTGACCTACCCTTATTTAATCATCCTTTCATATTCCTCCTCTCTCTCTCACTCTCTCTCTCTCTCTCTCTCTCTCTCTCTCTCTCTCTCTCTCTCTCTCTCTCTCTCTTCTCTGTTATTGTTATTGTTTGGTGATTTTTGTTGTTCTTTTTTTTCTCTCACTTGTTTCAATAGGCATGACTATAGTGTTTGGCACATATACTCGGTGGTTTCTTTATTTGGCTGAAAAGGCCATTATTTGGCTGAAAACTGGAGGATATTCCAGAATGCTGTATATTATCTATAAGAGAGTCAGAGTCTTTCCGGGGAGATCATTGGGATTCGCCTTGTTATTGCTTCAGGAGTAAAATCCCCTTAAGCTTAATTGACTTCTCAGGTTTTCACAGCATCTTCAGCATATGATATCTAGCCAACCACCATGTTGGACAATTTGTTTTATTGAGTGTGGTGACAACAAAGGAAATACGTATTACACCAGACTTAGCATTTGTAAGGTCCAGATCCTAAGGACATTATGCAGAATTTTTTGGGGAAGATATCCTAGATATTCACCATGGACATTTGTGTGATGGACTGTATCCTTTTAGAAACCTGAGAGATTAATGAACGGTTTATCTTTATGGTCCGTGTGCTATACGGGACTGTGGGGAATTAAGCTGTGGTGTTAAGATAAGAGACATTGTTAACGATATGGTTTCAACGGACTCATTAACATTAGATATCATTTACTGGTTTATCATATTTTTTTTTGGTTTTTATAATATTTTTTGAGTTGTGTATGTAACTCTATATGTAACTCTAGACACACATGGGAACCCTCCCTCTTTTTGTTATCCCAAATAGACTGTTACAATTTATAATCAGAGTTATTTCTTTGACTTTTTACTGGTTGTTTTACATTCATATATGTGTTTTCATTTGTAATAAGTTCAAATGGGCATTATAAATATGGGGCTATGTGTGGCAAGAGAATCACCAGAACTTTCAGAGTACCAGAGCATGTGTCCTATCTGATGTTCGGTAGCTTTCTTGTGCTCCATTGAGCCTTCTGTGAGAACACTTGACTATCTTATCTGTCTCCACCCCTAGGGAGTCTTACTGAGCCATTTCGGGTTTTCTTATTTCAGGAGGTTTTTTAGAATTGGGGAATCCATCTCCAATTTCTGTTCTATACGCCACACTGTTGCAAGCCTGAAAACATACTCTCCAACAAACAGCTGTTCTACACACAAAGTTATAGTGAGACTTTACAAACACCCTGTACAAGCTTTAAAATGTGTGGAATACAACCTGTATATATCCAAACAAACGAATATGATAGACATTTTTATCTCCCAAAAATCTCTTACCATAAGTCCTTTTTCTTACCGCGTTTCTCCCTGGCCATAGATTTCAGAAAATTGTTCTTTTCTTGTGATGAGACCTCAGCCAATTTGGCACCACGAGTCTGGCATATGATCTGTAAAGTGTTTTATAATTAATGTTAAAGTTCAATTAAAGTTACACTAACAAAAAAGATAATGCTATTCTCGTCTATTTCAGTACCGTATATCATTCAACAGTTACTATTGTATATAAGTTTTTACTGCTTACACTTCCTTCCTATACTATATTACTGCACCATAAGCCACCATCATCATTACCATCAACATGTGCCCTGCAAACTGGCTTACGCTTTTATGTCTGTATACATACAGAGGTGTTTTAAAAAGTATTTTGGTTTAACTTTGCTGATGATAGTCCTCTATACCCACGTCTCAATCCAGCCAGCATCAGATCTCTCTTTTCCCAAGGATCTTTCCAGATTTCACGTTGATCTCTAATGCCTTCCTTATCTTCATCACATGACCAAAGAATGATCTTTGTCTCTGTCTTATAGTTGTATAGGCAAGCAGTTAGTTACTCTGACTGTTCAAGGTATTCGTAATATTCGTCCCAGGAACAACATCTCTGTTGCTTGGAAGCTCTCCCTAATTTGTTCTTTCACGTTCCATGATTCACTGCCATACAGCAAGACAGCTTCTATATAACATTTCAGCACCATAAGTCATAGGCAAGGGTATTACGACACACACACACACACACACACACACACACACACACACACACACACACACACACAGACAGACAGACAGACGGATGGATGGATGGATGGATGGATAGATGGATGGACGGACGGACGGACGGACGGACGGATAGATAGATAGATAGATAGATAGATAGATAGATAGATAGATAGATAGATAGATAGATAGATAGATAGATAGATAGATAGATAGATAGATAGATAGATAGATAGGAACGATTCGCAAGAGTAAGAGAGAGAAAGATATGGAAGCAGAATACATTAGGGTGAGCGAGACACACAGCGTCACAACAGAAATGATTAATGCTTTAGAAGAATATGGAATAGATAAAGTTACCAGTCTTACTATATAATCAGTTTAACCCCGTTTAAAACTAAAGCGCCTGCTCCAGAAACGGTGCATCACCAGATAATTTTTGGCCCGTTTCACTAAACGGCGCTGAAACATGGACTATGAACAGAAGAGATGAAAAGAACTTTGACGCATTTGAGATGAGACGTTGTAGCCCGGCGGACAAGAGATCAAATAAATACATTCTTATAAGCATTTCAGAAACTAGAAAAAACTATTGAACATCATAAAAAAGAGGTGATCTTGATTTGGTCACAACATATTATTCTTCATTGTTCCCCTGCAGACGTCAAAATGAATGGCTGCACAGAAAGCAGCAGTCAACATAATCTTGTAGACATCTTTCAGTTTGCCCTTAAATGGAGCGGGTATAGTTAACAATAGCTCCCTCTGTTCTGCGTGTGCTGGTCGCTTCAACAACAAATGTTCAACAATATGAGTCATGGGGGTATTGTTTTATTGTTTACGCTCGCTCGCTTTGAACTTAAGCGTAGTCCATACACGTGCTAATGTTTCTAATGTACTGGACTGACTTCTGTGTGTGGATTAGCTTTCCTTACCACTGGTGTCCCTCGCCATCAGGCGAACCCACAGGTACTTGTAATTTACGTCCTGGAGTCAAGGACGAGAAGCGAACATTTTAATTCAACTGGGCGGTGATGGGTTTCAGCACACCGAATGTTTAAGATTAAGTGTTCTTATCCATTCTGCCATGCTGACCTCACACATAGGGTGTACAACTAGCAATACCTGTGCCTCTGGCCAGGAAACGGATGTGTCTCCGTAACCATAACAGTCTCCTTGGAAGAATGTCCAGTGGTGGGGACATTGAGCGCTCACACCTAAAATATAACACGTTGATGGATTTATAAAATATACCACGTTGCTGTAAATATAAAATATAACACGTTGATCGAATTACAAAATTTAACACGCTGATGCAATTATAGTGATAAAAACTCCACCGCCGACCAAACATGGCATGGGGGTTCTGATCGCCAGAAAGGTCTCCCTTTCCCGAATGTTTCGGCCCTTTCACCTCTTAACATTCTCTAAGATCGGGCCTTTCCGGTTCATGACTCCGGGCGTCTTTCCTCTGTGGTGCTAGATGTTTGACCGTTTGTGTTGTCCTTGCGTTGTTCCGTGCTTGTCCCATACCTGCGAACATGTCTGCTGTCAAGCCACACCCCCCCCCCCCCCCCCACCAATCAAGGAGGAGAGGCTTTGCAGCCGGTGCTTAGTGCCCTCACAACATCCTAGCACCTATAGTCGTGGGGAGCCAGCTTCTTCCCCAGCCATTGCCTCTATCGCCTCTGTTCGTTTTATTTCCATATTCCTTCTTCGTGACCTGCACTCTAGGAAGCTGGTTCCTCCTCTGGGTTTCTTGACCCATCACTTAGTCTTTGCTGCGGAATGCGGCGTTCGTACGACGACTACCGCCCTGGTATGGAGGTTGGACTTCAGCCGACATTTGCATGATTTGGCGACAGCTGCCGCGCGGCGATTTGCCCCACCGGCCAGAGTCCCATACTTAGATGCACTAGTCTCTCTCGGAGGGATGGCTATGGAGTCGACACAAGACAGTGCAAGTTCTTGCTCTTTATTGCGAGAATGGTTCCGATGTTAGTTGCCCTGCAGTTACCGACAGAAGCTTTAACCATGTTATTGTCGAGACATGTCCCAACCTATGTTTAGGCAGATCCACAGCCAACACGAGGCCTTTTTCGGCTGCCTCACCCAGTTGTTTGTGTACCCGATTTCTCGCCTACCCTTTTATGCCCAACTACATTAACACATCATACACGGAGTGGGCGACTAGACCTCTTGCGCCCACCACAACGGCGTATAGCCTGACAGTGTATCATTCCTGTCTCAGACTAGCGACCATGTAATCGTACTTCTCTATCCTGTACATGTGCTGCTCCTCTATATTCGACTCATATGGTACTGTGAACTTAATCAGCGATAGCTGTTTGGCCGACAAGGAGTGAAGTACGATGTCAGGTCGCAAGCGAAACTGTTGGATCACCTCAGGGTACTCCCCACGGCCCTTAAGATCCACGGTCAGCTCTCAGTCACCCGCGCCATTGAAAATGGCCGGTAGGTCGACGCGCAGCCGTCCGAAGTAAATCCCCAGCGGCCATAGCTTTGTCCCTTTGTTAGCCCGCATTCTGGTTACATCCACTATGGCTGCCAACTCCACAAGGACTTGTTGTGTGGCGCCTTGTGAATCGGCCTTGGGATAGAGCTATTTTGCATGCGGACAGCACGTACTCCGCTGTCTGGAGCTTATTGCAGTGAGGACAAGACGGGTCGATGGCTTTACCCCACTTGGCCAAGTTGGCAGCTATTGGCAGGACATCCTAGAGGGTTTGGACGACGAAATAAGTTTCGTTAAGCGCAGTGTACGCCATATGTCATTCCAGGTTAGGGACTTCTGCACTATCCCTTCCCATGACATCCACTGGTCCAGCTGCGTCTTCTGGGCAGCCAATCACACTCTCTCTTCTTTCTTTGCCTTGCGGATCTCCTGAACCACCATGTCTCTGCTTTCCTTGGTTGTCGCCCTTGACAACATCGGAGATCTATCATGGTGCCCGAACCCACTTCTATCCGACTGGGTGTGTCTCACGACTTCCTTCAGACTGAGTGCTATATGGGCATCTTCGACCGCGCTGACGACTTTCCACTTCCTTCCCGTTCTAAGCGCGGGTTGTGAGGTACTGACTGCTTCATTTGGAGACTCGCTCAGCAGCATCGCGAGTCTGGCCTTTCCGACTCTGGATTCTTCCATGGGGGACGAAAACAGGAGGACACACTTACTTTGCTTACAATACAGTGCAACCATCGTGAGACATGGTCGTGCTCCAAGCCACTTCCTTAAGTACCTGCTTACTTTCATCTCCATGGTCTTCACTGTACTCGGACCTATATCACATATTAGCAGGGACCACAGGAGATTCGGAATAAGCATGGATTGGAGACATCAGATCTTGAATTTGCATATCAAGCTGCTTTTTTACGCCGACCGTTTGCCACTGTATCTTGTATTTCTACCACCGCGTTCCTGACCGTCAGGGTTACATCGTACATACGGACGAGACTCTTTACCGGTTCCTCTACTACGATGGGAATTGTCTGCTCGTCAACCATGAACAACCTTTCTGCTGCTCTACCCTTCACAATCGTCAGTCTTCTTGACTTCTTCGGCTTAAAGCTCATGCTGAACCATCGAATCAATTAGTCTAACATGTGGAGGATGCTGCGGGCATCACCCTCCATCGGTGTCAGGATTTCGTGGACCGTGTGCGTAGCCGGATGTCGCATCCAGGATGACCTGCATGGCTATGACAAATAATATCGGCGAAATCGTACATCCCATGGCAATACCCACCTGCAGGTCGATCCATCTGATCGTGAAAGTCTTGGTCGAGAAACTAAAAGAGAAGCCCGAGAAGTACAGCATGACCATTGCTCCAATCTCATCGCGCACAAGATACGTTTTGAGGGCATGCCACGACATCTAGTGGGACCCTGACATGTACGTATATCACTTGGAGTTCTTCCTCTTTCATCTTCGCTCTCTGGATGGCTTCCCAGATCATAGTGCCATGTAATAAACATCCAGGAACGTCAGGGATACCCCTTTTTGAAACGACGTGTCGATGTACTTATTCCTCATCAAGTACATCGTGATTCTGCTGGCCATGACTGAGAAGAATATTTCCCCCTCGACGTTCTGGATTGATATCAGCTTGAATTGGGCTACACTGGTCGAGGTTTGCTCTTTGGGAATGTAGATTCCGTTGGCTTTCTTCCACTCCGTGCTGACATGTTTGTTTTTCCACGCGGATCTCAGTATCCGGTGGAGATTTCTAAGGACGTTCGGGCACCCCTTGTATACCGTGTAAGGCCTCGGCGCAGACTTTCCACGTGCCTGTTTTACCACTGCCACGACCTTGCTCCACAACGGAGGCTTGGTGTTGAAACCCACAGTGCCATGTGAGCCCCTCAATCTTTCCGAGTGGGACGTCCCGCTAGGCATCTGAGTACGTCTTCACGAGGTGATCCTCCAGCTCTTCTTTGCTGACACTGAGGCTGCTGGATCGTGGCTGCTCGAATAAGTCCCTCGCAAACTTGTATGGTTCCCGGAAGAATTTCTCACGTGCCTTCCGGGTATTCTGTATATTCCTGCAGAATCTTTCCGCTCAATAAGGGGCATTTTGTCTGGCTTTCAGATGTTACCACAACTGTCGCAAGCCCTCCTTCTCATGCTCAGCTTCGGCGTTATACTGTTTCCGAGCGGCTTTCCTCTGTGCTCTTACCTCCTCTAGCAACTTCTGCCACCTGGTCTTCTGCGGTCTAGCTGTCTCCGAATCTTTGTACTTTCTCTTCTAGTGACTTGTGTTTTAGCTCATCCTCTAACACACGGGACAACGTCTCATCTAGTCGCTCCCACTCTGCCTTTTCGGTGACAGGGGGGAACTTGATCCTCACTTCGATAGACTATCGGAAGGATGCTCGGATGCGTCACAAAGGACATCGACTTGAGTATTCTCAGCTCTGTGGAGTTCTCCCTGGTTGATATCCTCTAACATCTTACTTTTATCCTTTTCGCGGGATCGTTGTCTTTTCTCCTGTGACGCAATCTCACACTTCTTTCTTTCAGCGTGAATTATCATTCCCTGGAACGAGGCGAAGCTTTCACCACAGACAAATAATATTAAATAATAATAATATAATAACATAAAATATAAAACACATAAAACGTGCATTTATTAAACAAAATAAAATAATATTAATATAAAATATAACACTTTGATGCAACTATGAAATATAACACGTTGATGTAATAATAAAATATTACACGTTGAGGGATTTATAAAATACTAGCTGACACGGCCCGGCTTCGCCCAGACTCTGGTGGGGAGCATCTCATTTAATTCATATAAGTAGTCATATAAGCTCCCGTTCCCGACTGTCTGTCTGTCTGTCTGTCTGTCTATCTATCTGTCTGTCTGTCTGTCTGTCTGTCTGACCCGGCCCAGCCCATGGTGGAGAGCATCTCATTTAAATCATATAAGTAGTCATATAAGATCCCGTTCCCGACTATCTGTATGTCTGTCTGTCTTGGGTAAATGGAGGAGGGAGGAGGAAGAGGGAGGTGGAGGAGGGAAGAGGAGGGAGGAGGAGGGAGGAGGAGACAGGAGGAATAGGAGGGAGGAGGAGGGATTAGGAAGAGGAGGGAGGAGTAGGGTGGAGGAGGAGGGGGAGGAGGAGGGAGGAGGAAGGAGGAGTAGAGAGTGGGAGGAGGGAGGAGGCGGAGGGAGGAAGAGGGAGGAGGAAGAGGGAGAAGGGAGGAGGAGGGAGGAGGTAGTAGGATGATTGATTGCCATCCCACCAGGTTAATATGTTATCGCGGACCTCAGAGAGAAGTGTCTATGTAGAAGACCATTTCCTGGACGTACGTATTTTGGGAGGGGGAGGAGGGAGGAGGGAGGAGGAGGAAGAAGAAAAAAAAACTACGACAGTAGGCATCTCTGGAATGAAAGGAAGGCGTGTAGAAAATTTCATCTCAATCGGATGGGCCGTTCGCGAGCGCATAAAGGACAGACGGACATACAGACATACGGACAGACAGACAGACAGACAGACAGACATACGGACAGACAGACAGACAGACAGACAGACGGAGATCCTTTTTTATATATAAGATAACATGTTGATGGAATTATAAAATACACAACGTTGATGTAATTATAAAATATAATAAGTTCAGAGAATTATGAAAGGTAGATGTTTGCAAGGAGGAAAACATACTGAGCAATAAAAAGATGTCATTTACAACGAGAAAAAGAGCGTTGAAGTGCTACAAAGAACCTGTACTTTTGTATAGATGTGAGACATGGACAGTGAGCAGACAAGCTAAAAAACATCTAATGGCAGTGAAAATGTGTTTTCTGAGGAAAACGCAAAAACAGACAGAAAAACCAATCTCAAGTCCTACAAGAAACAGACAAACATCATAAACTGATTAGAGACATTAGACGTATGCAATAACAATATTTTGGACATGTTATGAGAAGAAATAATCAGAGAACTTGGTGACAACTGGCAAGATTGCGGGGAAAAGAACAAGGGGAAGGCAGAGAAGTGAATACTTGGATGGCTTGGCTACGTTGTATGATTGAGACAAGAATACACAGCTGATCCACGACTCTGATGATCGAGTGAGATGGCGACACATGACTGCCCACGCTTATCGGCATAGCACATGATGATATGATATTACTTTTAAAGGGGAAAATCAATGTAACATATAGTAAATGTCCCCTGTTACACGTGTTAGTGGATTTTAGGTATAATGGCGCTAGCCCATATTTTTAACAATCACTTGAATGACGACATTAAAGACATTGAACAATCACACGGTTGGTACGAGGGTAAGTTAATAAGTAAGTCACAAATGGCTGTAGAAAAATAACTAACTATGAAAACAACTTGAAATCAGTTAATTTGTATACATACATTGTCCCTTTATTTCTCAACATAATTTCCACCAACATTGATGCACTTATCCCATCGTTTTATCAGTACTCTCAAACCGTCTGCATAAATCTGCGTGCCCTGTTTTCATTTACCTGCCATCCTACAGAACTGTGTGACTTACGTATTGACTCGCCCTCGTAACTTTATCTACCTAACTATGCATCGCTTTACGGGAAATCGCTAGGGGCTAAGTCCACTGAAAACCCACCTTGGCGGGAGACATTTTGCGAATGACACCGAATTTGAATGTGAAGTGAAAACGTGATTTAGAAAACAGAGCACGCAGTTCTATGCAGCCGATTTGGGAGGACTGATAAAACGATGGGATAAATGCATCAATGTTGGTGGAAATTATGCTGAGTGTGATGTTGTTTCCCCGAGAAGAGAGTGGGATCAACATGCACATCTTTAAACTGATTATCTGTTGGGATTATTGACTGACTTTTCGTCTACACTCCTCTCTTCTGTCTTCCCTTCCATATATCTCTTTCTTTCACTCTCTCTCTATTATTCTCTCAACACATACTTCGACAACAGTTCTTTTCCACATTAAATAAAAGATTTAATTTAAAACTATGTCTGGTGTATGGGTGGATATTGTGTATGTAGTTTGTATGTTCTTCTAGTGTGGCTGCCAGATAAGATGTTGATAGATAGTCTCCGTGGTTTCTCTCGTCTCTTCTCTCAGCTAGAGTACAGGACATGACATAGATACAGAACGGTCTCACCCTGACAGCTCCGTCTGCTTGAGTCGGTAGATATATCCGTTTTTTGTAATGAAAAATGTTCACCACTGTATGAATGTATTTAACCCGATCACCATATGCTGTCAGCGCACAGAATGTTCTTTATTATCTTATAGCGTTCTTAATTCCATCTTGGAAAACACATCGAGTTTCTATTGTTCTCTATTTTTGTCCTGTAAAAGTTCTACACTTAATTGATATAGGCACTTTGTATGCACCTTGCAACTCTTTGATACTGAGTAATTTGGGTCTTTTTCCTTTAGTTTGTATGATCTCTATTTTCCATTCTCTGTCCTCCTGACTTATTAAGATGACACTTCTTTTCCTTCCTTTCTTATGCACAAGTGTCGTGCGTTATGACTTTAAAGTGCTTTCTCGTGGGTTATCAACACTGGGTGATCTTGACCACAGCCATCTGTGTAATCTCTTAGTTGATAAGTCCCGCACTGGTATGGAAACCTGTGTGATATACATTTAATAATGAGATCTGTGTCTGCTTCCTCTTCTCTCCTATGTGAGTGTCTTTTCCTCCAGCCGAAATGAAAAGGCTTCCGAAAAAACCCACTCTGACATAGGATAGAAGATTCACCTAATCGTCTATACTATTCCTATTAATAGAAAGCAATGATAAATGCTATTCACGCACATCTATATTCATATCCTAAACTATATCTAATATCTTTATACCTTATTTAGGCATCTATGTTCCTTTATAGAATTAATGTAGATCCACGAATCGAAATTAATCCGCAGCCAAGCACTTTATCCCATTATACGGGAGGATATTTCTTTTCATTACAGGACACATAATTCTATCTTTCCGTCCAGTTGGGGAACACACACTCCACTGACACAAAGAAGTGGCCACTCTCTTTAGATCATCTTTGTCCCATCGTCCTTGACATTGCTGGACAAAGCAAATTCAGACTTCATTGTCCTAGTTTGTGGAAAATTCCAGATCTGGGGCTTTTCCGTATATCCCTACCTCCAGAACGCAATAGACTGGTCCATGATGCTGTCTCTCTTGGTCGCTAACCAAATTTTCCACTCGACAGTTACCTGTGTTGTAGTCGACTCTCCCGACTTGACCTACATACACATGCGCTGGTCAATCCTTTGTGGTTATCCTTCTGTTTCATTAACTCGGGAATTAACCGTTCACCTGCCTGGTTTTTTTAACCCTTCTCCTACGTGGGCAGTCGATGTATGCAGTCGTCCATCTGGGAATCATTAACTCTCAGTATTTCACGACATAGGCCCCCTCTTAAGAGATTAGACCGCGTCGAATCTTTCTCGCTGTAGGTTTGATTCCCATGATCCACAACCCTAATCTACTTCCTCCGGAGCTGGATGTCTGGCTAAGAAATCTGCTCCTACATTCTCCTTTCCAAGGATGTATTCCACAGTGAAGTCCAGATGCAGCAACAACGTCCATCACATCCACCGTGCGTTGAGCTTCTGCTAAGTAGCTATTAACATCACGTGTTGATGATATGATTGGATCCTCACATGGCTCATCTCATTATCCAGTAGGCGCTCTAATTGACACCCTACTATACTACTAACGACTGAAACTAGTGTTGGCTCCTCGCTCCTGTACGTTCAGTCGACCTGCTTTCGACTTGCGTCAGCGACGGCTCACAATACAGACGGATTGTCCCATCCTGATTGTAACACTGCTTCCATGTCCTCTTGGTTTCCCCCGGTTTTTCCTCTGGGGATGTTCCGCCTCGTCCTCGTCGGACCGAGTCGTCTTTCCTAAACCTCGTGGGCTTTTGCTTCCAGGACCATCTTGGGCGATATTCTATCTGGTCAGCCAATCTTCGGTTTGAGTCCTGGGTAATTCTCGCTTTTCCCGACGTTACCCACCCCTTCTGAACTTGGTTACCGGTGAAACTTTCACTCTTGTCCTTTCCCTGACTTGTGATTTCCCTCCTCCTGTCGTTGGGTAAATCTGACCTATCACGTACTGTCCCATAGGCCCTCCTATGTTGTACTGGCGATCTCTGGTCTTCGTCTGGACTGGTAACCTTTGTCCCAATAGCTGCCATCACCATAAAGTGCGAAGCTTTACTCCCGGATCTCTCTTCATATTTCCTAATGAGATGTCTAGGGAGATTTTTCTTCTCTTCCCCGATCCGTATTTTGTAGATGTTCTTGGACACCACCTTTTCCACAGGATAAGGTCCTTTCCATCCTACTTGGAGTATATTGGTCTCTGCTGGACTCCACACTTCCACTTTGTCTTCCACTTTAAGAGCTAGTTTCCTCTTGATTCGCTTGTTGGGTGGTGCTCTCTGGCACTCCGAACAAGACTTCACCCACCGGCGTACATCTCCGGTCATTCCTGGCCAGCAATAATGGCCGGATATTTGCTGCAAGGTCTCTCTGACACCCATATGTCGATTCTCGCCTATGATGTGTCCACTCTGAAGAATGTGTGGACGGTGGGTCTCTGGAACCACCCACTGCTCATGCAGGTTATCTCCCCTCCCAGCTCTCCGATAGAGTAGTTGATTCTTCAGAAAGTACTGTCCCCGTTCTGGTGGCTCAGCACTTCTTTGCAGCTTCCTGTAGCAAGGATGTAACGTAGTATCCTTCCTCTGGGCAGTATGCAATTCTCCTATCTCTGAGTTGTCGCATAGTGTCTCTGCCTCTTTTTCCTTCCCTTGAGATCCACTGACTACTGTTCCCTTGTGGGTTTGCTGTTTGGGCATCCCCAAAAAGACATATTTCGTGCCAATGATCATTGGGAATAGGGAGTCAGCTAATACAGCCGCAGGAATAATGCCCGTGACGTACCTGGATTTAATCTCCACCTTGGCGATTGGCAGCGTCATGGTAACAGCACTCCTCATTGCCGGCTTTAGCTCTATGGTCTCCCCTGTAAGTTGGTCTGGGCTTACCAAGCTGGCATCTATCACCGCTTCCCCATCCAAACCTGTATCGTAGAGACAAGCAACCTGTTGGCCATTTACTTCAATCAGTTCAACCACAGGTGGTCTCTCTTGGTCCTGAGTGTCTTTCATCTCCTTGACCGTTTCCTTGCCTTCCTCTTTTGATTCCTCGAGGTTGGTTATGCAATTGGCATCGTTTGCCTTGCATCTGCAGTCCACAGTATTATGTGTTATCGACTGGCCTTGTGTGCATCCTGTTCCTTTCCTAGGTTTCCGTGTGTCCTTTTTGTTCCTTTCTCCTTCGCCGTCCTCAGCCTTGTCTGTGATCACCGATGTAGGAATCACTTTGCATGCTGCGAAGTAAGAACTTTTAGGTTTCGATCTGCAGTCTTTTGTGTTGTGGGAGGCCGCCCTACAAAACGAACACCACTTTTCAGACCACTGTCGTTTCGCTTGAGAATTCGAGGTGCTCTGGGTTCCTACCTTCACCTTCTCTGAACTCTCCTCTGTGTGCTTTATATAAGGTTCCTCTTTTTCTCCTTCCCAGTTTTTAGGTTTCTTTTTCTCTGGTTTCTCCTGACCTTTGGTTTGAGTACTTAGTTCCTCAGTTTCCCCATGTACTTCCACGAATCGTTCCGCCAGCTTATTCACAACATCAATCCGTTCCGCCCCTTGTTCTCCCAAGAAGGTTCTGAGAGGTTTCGACATTTGCTTTCGCATCTGGTCGACCACCATCATCTCTTCGAGACTCTCATAATCCCTCTTGAATTCTGCCAAGTCCATCCATTTCTGGAGATAGGATTTCAGCCTTAGACTGTATGCGGCGAATAGCTCTCCCGGCTCTCGTCTAGACGATCTAAACTTTTTCCGATATGTTTGTGCTGTGACTTCATAATGTTTCATCAAAGCTGCTTTCAATTCCTCGTACTGATTTTCCTGTCCTGGTGGTAGGCGTGTGTAGACCTCGTAGCCCGAACCACGTAAAGACTGGGATACTTTAAGAGCCCATCTGGTTCTATCTAGTCCCATAGCGACTGCCATAGCCTCGAACCGATCCAAAAACTGGAATATCTTTTCTTTACTTTCATCATAGACTGCTAAAGGAAACTTCATGGCATGGTAACCCTGTCCAATCATGTAGGTTGCCCCAGGTGAAGATGAACTTCCTTCTGCTGCATCTATTTCACCCTTAGTTTGTGTCTTGAGTTCTAACTCTTTCAAGCGGTATTCATGTTCCATTTCTTGTCTCCTGGCAGTCTGTTCCATTTCCAGTTTCTTGGTCTCCTGTTCCAGTTCCAGTCGCTTGGTCTCCTGTTCCAGTTTCTTGGCCTCTTGTTCCATTTCCATTCGTTTGGTCTCCACCTCTATTCTTCTCACTTCCAACTCGGCTTTCCGGTCTTCTCTTTCCCCTTTACGAATCTCTCTCTCTCTTTCTTGTATGTAATCAGTTAGCTCGGTACCAGCTAACCCAATTTCCTCCCCGTTGGCTCTCAGTTCTGCTGTAGTTACTTTAGGAGTTGCCATAGTTACAGCAGATAAGTCAGCACGTTGAGTAAAGATCCCTCAAGGCAGAAAAGAATACTCACTATAGACTGATAATCTACCTAGAACCTATATCATTTATCTATATCTATTAATTATTATAAATCTCCAACACCACACAGTACATCACAACCACTCTCTCATCCACAAAAGGCGATATAGGATAAAGACTTATGTAGACGTGTGACCGTGTGACTAGGTATGTAATGTGTCTTACCACCTATCCACATTCACTCTGTCTGGAACTTTCTCACTGCAAAGTCACCAGCATTAATGAAATGTTTCTACCATAAATGTAATGGCACCATATATCCAATGGACGTCCTTCCATTAAAAGTCATCAATGTATACTTCTTTTTATTCCAATCAGTATGTCCCAACATGCATGTACTCCGCTATGCCTGTGCCAATATGCAGGTCATATGGGTATAATGTATGTACGTATCCCGCTCGCTCCACCAATTATGTGATGTTGTTTCCCCGAGAAGAGAGTGGGATCAACATGCACATCTTTAAACTGATTATCTGTTGGGATTATTGACTGACTTTTCGTCTACACTCCTCTCTTCTGTCTTCCCTTCCATATATCTCTTTCTTTCACTCTCTCTCTATTATTCTCTCAACACATACTTCGACAACAGTTCTTTTCCACATTAAATAAAAGATTTAATTTAAAACTATGTCTGGTGTATGGGTGGATATTGTGTATGTAGTTTGTATGTTCTTCTAGTGTGGCTGCCAGATAAGATGTTGATAGATAGTCTCCGTGGTTTCTCTCGTCTCTTCTCTCAGCTAGAGTACAGGACATGACATAGATACAGAACGGTCTCACCCTGACAGCTCCGTCTGCTTGAGTCGGTAGATATATCCGTTTTTTGTAATGAAAAATGTTCACCACTGTATGAATGTATTTAACCCGATCACCATATGCTGTCAGCGCACAGAATGTTCTTTATTATCTTATAGCGTTCTTAATTCCATCTTGGAAAACACATCGAGTTTCTATTGTTCTCTATTTTTGTCCTGTAAAAGTTCTACACTTAATTGATATAGGCACTTTGTATGCACCTTGCAACTCTTTGATACTGAGTAATTTGGGTCTTTTTCCTTTAGTTTGTATGATCTCTATTTTCCATTCTCTGTCCTCCTGACTTATTAAGATGACACTTCTTTTCCTTCCTTTCTTATGCACAAGTGTCGTGCGTTATGACTTTAAAGTGCTTTCTCGTGGGTTATCAACACTGGGTGATCTTGACCACAGCCATCTGTGTAATCTCTTAGTTGATAAGTCCCGCACTGGTATGGAAACCTGTGTGATATACATTTAATAATGAGATCTGTGTCTGCTTCCTCTTCTCTCCTATGTGAGTGTCTTTTCCTCCAGCCGAAATGAAAAGGCTTCCGAAAAAACCCACTCTGACATAGGATAGAAGATTCACCTAATCGTCTATACTATTCCTATTAATAGAAAGCAATGATAAATGCTATTCACGCACATCTATATTCATATCCTAAACTATATCTAATATCTTTATACCTTATTTAGGCATCTATGTTCCTTTATAGAATTAATGTAGATCCACGAATCGAAATTAATCCGCAGCCAAGCACTTTATCCCATTATACGGGAGGATATTTCTTTTCATTACAGGACACATAATTCTATCTTTCCGTCCAGTTGGGGAACACACACTCCACTGACACAAAGAAGTGGCCACTCTCTTTAGATCATCTTTGTCCCATCGTCCTTGACATTGCTGGACAAAGCAAATTCAGACTTCATTGTCCTAGTTTGTGGAAAATTCCAGATCTGGGGCTTTTCCGTATATCCCTACCTCCAGAACGCAATAGACTGGTCCATGATGCTGTCTCTCTTGGTCGCTAACCAAATTTTCCACTCGACAGTTACCTGTGTTGTAGTCGACTCTCCCGACTTGACCTACATACACATGCGCTGGTCAATCCTTTGTGGTTATCCTTCTGTTTCATTAACTCGGGAATTAACCGTTCACCTGCCTGGTTTTTTTAACCCTTCTCCTACGTGGGCAGTCGATGTATGCAGTCGTCCATCTGGGAATCATTAACTCTCAGTATTTCACGACACTGAGAAATAAAGGGACAATGTATGTATAAAAATAAACTGGTTTCAAGTTGTTATCATATTTAGTTATTTTTCTATATCCATTTGTGACTTACTTATTGACTTCCGCTCGTAATAACCAGTACCACCGATCGGGCTCTGAAACGTGAACTAATTCTCCCCACGTCGCTTGACGGCAAAAGTGAAACATGCTAATGGTGATGATGATGATGAGGATGATGATGATGATGATGATAATGCTGATGATGATGATGAGTGATCTTGTGACACCGTAAGCATTTAATGCCTTAATGTTTGGTTATCAGTCCTTACATTTATGGTAATCTATCGGTGTAGATTCATCGATACCTGCAGTGATAAAAGAATCAATAAAACACACAAACAGAAATTAAATTATATTAAACGTTAATTTACCTAAAGTAATCGCCGCAACAAACAAGAGGCTTGCTAGGGGCTTCATTATTTAACTTCAGCAAATCGTAACGCCGATGTCACGTCAACAACTTCGAGTTCAACTTGTGTCCGCTTTCGTCTGTCGACATTAGCTTTATATAGCACATTGTGCTGTTTGAGTGTGTGTGTGTGTGTGAGTGTGTGTGTGCGTGCGTGCGTGTGTGTGTGTGTGGGCGTGTGTGTGTGTGTGTGTGTGTGTGATTAGTTCAGCGTTTCAAAACATTTTTGAGTAAGAGGAACATATGGCAAATTCATGCCTATGACAACACTTGATTTGTTTTTCTTTTTCTTGTTGTTGTTGTTGTTGCTCTATCCACCCGATTACATGTGATTATTGCTATAGCCACCCATTTACATGTGTTTATTGCTCTATCCACTCGCTTACATGTGGTTAATGCTTTATCCACTCGCTCACAAGTGCTGATTGCTCTATCCACCCGCTTACATGAGCTGATTGCTCTATCCACCCGCTTAAATACGCTGATTGCTCTATCCATCCGCTTACATATGCTGATTACTCTATCCACCCGCTTACATGTGTTTATTGCTCTATCCACCCGCTTACATATGCTGATTTCACTATCCACTCTCTTACATGTGATGATTACTCTATCCACCCGCTTACATGTGCTGATCGCTCTATCCACCCGCTTACATGTGGTTATTGCTCTATTCACCCTCTTACATGTGGTTAGTGCTCTATCCTCCCAGTTACATGTGCTGATTGCTCTATCCACCCTCTTACATGTGGTTATTGCTCTATTCACCTGCTTACATGTGGTTATTGCTCTATCCACCCGCTTACATATGGTGATTGCTCTATTCACCCGCTTACATGTGGTTATTGCTCTATCCACCCGCTTACATATGCTGATTGCGGTATCCACCCGCTTACATGTGCTGATTGCTCTATCCACCCGCGTACATGTGCTAATTCCTCTATCCACCCTCTTACATATGCTGATTGCTCTATCCACCCTTTTACATGTGGTTATTGCTCTATCCACCAGCTTACATGTGCTGATTGCTCTATCCACCCGCTTACATGTGCTGATTGCTCTAGCCACCCGCTTACATGTGCTGATTGCTCTATCCACTCGCTTACATGTGCTGATTTCTCTATCCACCCGCTTACATGTGGTTATTGCTCTATTCACTCGCTTACATGTGGTTATTGCTCTATCCACCCGCTTACATGTGGTTATTAAGTCTTCATCTCCTACTGCCGGCTCTGTGGCGAAAGAGATACCAACGGAATTCGCAATCCCGCAAACCGCGTTCTAAACACATCTGCGAGCCATTTGGAAGCAGACCACCGTGCTCTTGTTTTTATACAATAGTAATGCCTAAGAAATCACAAACAACCTTTAGATGCTGGTGTTTACTGCGACGTCCTGTAAAGGATATGTAACTAACTTTAACAGCTCCTACTACGTTTCTTGATGAGTTAGTTGCAAATATAACAATCAAATTCGTTGGCGTTGCGGTTAGTGCCTTAGCCTGCCAAAGCAGTAGTCCTCGCTCAATACCCGGCATACACAGGAATGTTTTTTTCCTACCATTACGGCTTTGGGGTCAACCCACCCTTTTAAAAATGGATACCGGACAATTGTAAGAATTGTATGGGTACTGTAGAGGAAGAAAAGGGGGAGGAGAAAGGGGACGAACTAGCCAACCCACCCCTCAGAACACATGTAGGCGCCACACTTCACACCCCAATGGCATCATCTGCTGTGGTACAGTCTTTAACGTGTAATACAACCAATTGATGCCTTGAGTAGACAGCGGTGATGTAAGTGAAGCCGCCGGTAGCGCAGCGGATGAATACTCCCTTGCTGGGGTTCAATCCGCAATCGAAGCGGATCCATTTTCAAAATCTGGCCTAGGCACCCAGGTCGACCCAGGTACCAGGAAATCTTATGGGAAGTAAAGGGGGCGGGTGTTATGCTGCTGACATCTTCAACTAAGTGCCGGTTGGTCTGTAAGAATATAGGTCTAGTCTTAAATGCCCAGTGAGCGTAAAGAGTGTAAAGAGGACCTTGCTACTAATGTTTACTGCCATAGACGGGTAAAAGACATAACACAATTGCTTCTACATTATAAGGTACTATAGACAGTAGATGACATCTTAACGGCCTGCTCAATAACTGATGATTTCTTCAAGCACTAGTATATTAAGGATTCTTCTTATTTCAGTACATGCCTGTTGGTGCTGGTAGTTCTGTCCACAGCTTCCTGACTTACGTGCTCTCAACATTTTCTGATACAGATGTTTATCTGTATGCCATTGTGTGCTCTTGTCCAACATCTTCTCTTTACCTTTTCTTTTGTCTATGTTTGCCCTGTTTCCTACTCCGTCACGATATTTTCCAGTTTAACCATTCTTGCTGGGGATATTAATTCAGGGTTGTCCATGGGACATAATTTACATTGCGTGGTAATTTATGCATGTCCCATCCCATCCCATCCCATCCCTACACTAGTCAGAAAATCCCAAATTTTCCCCATGGGATTCCCATGGCCAAGCCTGGATATTATGCCCGAAGACCGACAGAAGACGCTCAGCGGTCAAACTTATCTAGAACACAGAAGGCAGATGTTTGTGGAAGAATATGAACGCTTTCGCCACTCGGCATGGAACATGATAATGATCTACTTTTGTGACGTATTCAAATATTGTGGATTACATAGGCTTGCTTTTAAAAAGATGACATTTTAAATACAGATTTCCGTTGAATCCCTGGTGACATCAGTTGGAGCAGTAAAGACGACATTTTAAATACAGACTTCCGTTGAGTACCAAGCGACATCTGTTGGAGCTATTAAAGGCGATATTTTAAACACAGATTTCAATTGAATCTCTAGCGATATCTGTTGGATATATAAAGACGACATTTTAAATAAAGATTTCCGTTGAATCAGTGGCGACATCTATTGGAGCTATAGACATCAGCGCAGTGGCGACTCGGCTGGCGGATACAGGCAAGACTGACGTCAGCCCTACACGAATTGGGAGAGAGTCCTGGCCAAGCACGCCAATGCTGTTTTCGAGTGGAGAGAGTCGAGAGATCATAACCAACTCCTCACGGAAACAGTTAGCAGACTTACTTTGATATGGTTGCTTCATCTGAGGACTGAGCGTATACAGTGACGTCATCCGATTTAACATAACATAGCATAGCATAACATAATATAACATAACATAACATAGCTTAACATAACATAACATAACATAACATAATATAACATAACATATCCGATATCCATTTTTATCAGGATGGGTCGATCGCAAAGCCGTAATGGTGGGAAAAGATATGTGTATTGTTGTGTGTATTGTTGCGCACGTAAAAAATCCCTTGGCAGTTGGAAATCGAAAAAGAGTTGCCTAACGGCGCTGCCCGGGTAAAATTTCGAGTTTAAAATCTACCCGAAGTATTTCAGGATCCTCTCGGGTGCTACGGAGTTCGTGCACTGAGCTGAGTTTCTCCGGACGCAAACTTGAGTTAGGAGTATAACAGAGCACTTATGGAATACCCCGTGTGCCGTGATGTTGATCCGTCGACTAAACTAAACTAAACATAGCATATCATAACATAACATACCATAACTTAACATAACATAACATGGCATATACACGTCTCCGAAACTTCCCCGCAGTGCAGACTGAGAAACGCTGACATAGTTACTTGACAGTTTAGAGTAAACATTGTTACTCACGACTCGTATGTCAGGAGAGGAGCGGCATTATGTGCGTCACAACACAAGAGATTATACTGTAGTCATATTTCACAGATTAAGAATATACACAACAAATAACATGTCTCAAGAGTATTGCTATCATTGTAATCATTAACTTATTCATTCCCTTATTTTCCAACACATGCCTAATGAGCATGAGAAAACACACGCGTATATTACGTTTAAAGGGTCAACATGAACTTTAACATATAGCAAAAATCCCCTTTGTACATGCCTTGAGGCGTATTGAGTATATGGTTTTAGTCCATATATTTATCAGTTACTTGACTGAAGATATCACAGACATTGTACAATCACATGAAATGACACTTTCCAGTGCCACCCAAGGTACTCTGGCGCGCCAACTATTCCTCCCGACGACACTTGAAGGTATAAATTGATGTATGATGATTATTGGCGACATCAAACACATTGTACATTCACACGAAATGACACTATCCAGTGTCATCTATGGGACTCTGGCGCGCCAACTATTCCTCCCGACAACACTTGAAGGTATAAATTGAGGTATGATGATTATTGACGACATCAAACACATTGTACATTCACACGAAATGACACTATCCAGTGTCATCTATGGGACTGGCGCGCCAACTATTCCTCCCGACAACACTTGAAGGTATAAATTGAGGTATGATGATTATTGACGACATCAAACACATTGTACATTCACACGAAATGACACTATCCAGTGTCATTCACTCGGCGCTGGAACGTCAACAGATGATGATTATTATGATGATGTCTTGACATTGGATGGGTGGTGTGGACAAAAGTACGACAACTGATTTCACTTTCGGGACATTTCCTGTTACCTGTTTTAGTCTGGGTGTGCATGGGAGCTGAGCTAAATTTAAGAAGAAATCCGCATTAGTTGGGGATTCGAACAGATAACCACCATTCCGGCGGGTAACCGCTCTTGCCACTGCGCCACCGCGACTCCCAAGGTATACTTTCTGCTGTTAGTATCTAGCCAGATTCCTTTAGTCTTCTCGGTTGAGTTGAGGCGAGTTGAGTCAAGAACCGACATCACAGCACTCTGGATATTCCCATACGTGCCCTGTCCTCTTCTGCAACAGCCAGCGAAGAGTCCAAATGCTAACGGTACTAGTGGCAGTCTGATTATATTCCACCCGGCCTTTCCTCGGAGGTTTGATCCTCTGGTCACTCCCTGCAGCACCATTCTCTCCAAGACGTGATGATCTACCCGTTCTTCTGCCTCCTGACCGCCGCTCTTCTGTTTCTCTACCTCCTTCTCTCAACACTCCCTCGTCTACTTCTCTTCACTCTCTCTCTCCGCTGACTGTTGAAGATAGCATCGGGCACAGACCATGCACTCCGTAGCTCCGGCGATTATTCTTATGAAATGTTTCCATAGTATTCCATATAATATTCGTATAGTGTTCCCTGACCAAATGTCATAAGACATCACGCCTTGTGTGCGATCGCACATGGTGCTAAGTGTGGGCAGAGTTAATATCCTTATTTAATAACCAGCCAAAAAACTAGAAGAGGGAGGGGATATATAGGAAGGAGGATCTACTTCATTGCACCGGGTTTATCTTATATGGCTCGGTCTCTTACCACAGTGCCTCATGCCGAAAGCGTAGCGCAAAGCACGAAATCTGTAGCTCCAGCGACGACCCCCTCCGAGAAAACCTCACAAATGAACCTAACGACGTGGCTCGGAATCGAACCCACAAACTTCGGATGTCGAGTCAGGCGGCGTAACCACTTGGCCACGAAGACTGTCTGTATTATAAGACAATGTTCTGTAACAATTAGTGTCACTAGCCTCCACTGTCTTCTTCACTGATTGTGAAACGGTCGATGAGTCTGTAAGTTGCCACCTTTCACAACTGCACTTCTTCCTAACAACGAAGGATTCGTGTTTTAATGTTAGTAGATTCTCTAATTGCATGTTTTTCTTTAGATCTGTTTGTGTTGTTCATGAGGAAGATTAGTATAATCATAACGTCGTTCGTTGTGTCGTAGTATACTTATTGTTATATTATTATTTATTGTTATGTTATTGTTATAATATTATTATAATATTATTTACTTATTGTTATAGTATTATTTATATACTTATTGTTATATTATTACTGCTTTTAAACCACCCCCACCCGTGATTTACGTGTGCCGCAGTGGAGTTTGTTGTGAGATATGCACACTGTGGCTGTCTTTAGTACGTCTCACTTCGCAGGCGTTACACATACCTATTTTAATTTCACATTGTTATATCCTGCTGCAGCCGTTGCTTCGCTTATCTTTACGTTAAGTAGTTTGCCAAACATACGCACGCATAGACAGACAGATATATACACATACATACTTACTGGAACCTTGCCGTCTTGACAGACGATAGGTTGGTACATTGTGCTACAAAAAGGTATAATAACTACAACCCATGGCGGTGGCCAGTGTGACTGATCAGACCAATTCACACTGTAAATGCTCGTCCACAATGGATGCATGTGAACACATGGTCTTTGCCACCATCACGCAGACAAGTACCCGTAACTGCTACTTCTCGCTTTGATTTTGAGACCGGTTATGACCAGTTATGGAGTTATACCTCTCCATAGCACAAAATCTGAGATGAATTATAGAGACCATGTGTTGCCCATACATCATGATGATCCCTCTCTTGGCCTACCTGGTTTACTCCAGAGAAAAGGTAACACCAATACATCTGGAACAAGACAAGCTACAGAAGCTGTCGGATCAGCAAAGAATGTCCTAAACGTCCACCTGCTGGAGCTTCGATCCTAGACAAGTTGCCAACCAAGGCTTAGGGTCTGGTCTACCCTGCCATGACATTTAGTCTTTAGGTTGCATTTCCTTTCACCAGGATAAGCCTTGTACTCTCCAAATTTCGCCCCTCCTCCCGAAGTCGTTGGCACACAGACATAAAATCATACATACATTCAACACAAATACGTCACTAAAGACAACCATATATTATGTTTATCTTCGTACACTTTAAGTGAGACATTCCCACGAAACAATTACTGTTATCTTACCTAAACTAACGACAACACGATTGACATCAAACTTGCCACAAGTGTTTGTCACAACAGGATGTCCTGTTCTATAATCATGACAGTCAGTCTGTTATTCTTTATCCTTCAAAATTTTAAGGATATATTAAATTCGTTAGTTGAGACCGCTGGAGTGGTGGCTATAATAGTTTCTCTAAGGTGTAGTGTACGAGTAAAAAAATGCGGTACTTGAGGTGCCTTTCATGTCCGTACAGTTAGCTTCTTCTTCAATTACTACATTTTATTCTTATTCTTCTTACTCCTCTTCTCCATCTTCTGCTGCTTCTTCGTCTTCAATTACTACTTATTGTTCTTATTCTTCTTCTTCTTCTTCTTCTTCTTCTTCTTCTTCTTCTTCTTCTTCTTCTTCTTCTTCTTCTTCTTCTTCTTCTTCTTCTTCTTCTTCTATTCCTCGTCCTCCTCCTCGTCCTCCTCGTCCTCCTCCTCCTCCTCCTCCTCCTCATCATCATCATATTCCTTATAATCCTCCTCTATGTGCACTGTGTTGTCATTAGTAACTAAATGTTGTCAGATCATTGTACCTGCAATGTTTTAATTCTAACACCCATGTTTCACCAGTACCCTTAATATTATTACAGAGCCTTCCAGAAACGAAGCAAGCCAACTCTAGCTCTGCTCTCACACACAATAAATAAATGCATTGTTATTTTCATATTTATTTCCAGAAATTATTCCCTGGACACGTTATTTGGGAAACTAGGTCGCTGTGTACGTTTTCAAACTGTCTTTGTGGCCCTCGGGTATTTTCCACTTCTGCCAGCGAGCTGGGGTCTTTTGTTCATGATATATGGCAACTACAACCCTGGATTCGAATGTGGCGATGACTCGCTTGTTAACGCTTCATCTGTCCCAGAGTTTGGAAACAACATAACACATACAACACAGATTAGACCAGGAAACATTAGTGAATACAGAACATCTTTGTGTACTTGTGATTCGATCAAATCCAATAAGAACTGGACTGTCAGCAAGGCAGATTCTACAGTTGTTACAGAGTGGGGTCTGGTGTGTGATGACTCATGGAAGAGCTCCACTGTCATATCTGTCCAGATGGTTGCGGTCTTGTTGGGGTCATGTGCTTGAGGAGAGATTGGAGACAGGTTTGGTAGAAAGTTCAGTGTCGATGGCGGTGCGGCAATGCTTGCTGTAACTAATGTTATAGCGATATTCTCTACTTCTTGGGTGATGTACGCTGCATCGGGTTTGCTTCTGGATGTATGCTTTCAACTATTGTAATCTACAACATAGAGTTTATACCGTCTTTTTGGAGAGCTTTTCTTGTGACATTTCCATTTTGGTCTCTGTCGGTACTTTGTTTAAGGTTGTGTGTGATGGCACTGAAGGACTGGAGGCAGATTCACGTGGCTACGGCTTTCATGGCCTTGTTGGCTTTCTTACCTGTGTTCTGGCTTCCTGTAAGCTTGCGGTATTTAACCGTTCATAGACATCTGAAGAGGGCTAACAAAACTGTGAAGACAATAGCTAAACTTAATAGGAGACCGATACC
This sequence comes from Cepaea hortensis, assembly GCA_963921405.1. NCBI lineage: Eukaryota > Metazoa > Mollusca > Gastropoda > Stylommatophora > Helicidae > Cepaea > Cepaea hortensis. The sequence goes on along the minus strand of OY992882.1, from coordinate 18,034,165 downwards.
GGACACGTCCATCACGACCACAATTGCAGAACGGGAGAAAAACGCATTGAAACAAAGGTCAAGTTACACTTTTCTTGATCTCTTCCATAGAAGAATACGGAAATACACCATTGCTCTCGGGATTATTTGGTTTATCATTTCTGTCTTAAATAATGCTATTATGTTTTGTCTCATGGCATTTTCTGGAGATTTCTTTGTTAATATGTTAGTCCTTTGTGCTTTGCCATTTCCGGCAAAGGCACTTACTGTATTCAATCAATCAATCATATGCCATGCCGGAAAGCGTGGGCGGTCATGACTCGCCATTTCACTCGATCACCAGTGTTGTGGATCAGCTCGCTAATTTTAACGTCTCTGTCCTTGTCTTGTGATGATCAGTCTTTAAGCGAATCATGATGTACTAGGCACTTTTAAAGAGGTAGTTTGCCGTTGCTTTCCTCTATGGCAGTGACCGTACTGGTCGGAGACCGCAGCCATTGACTCAAGACTTACTGTATTACTTGCATCCAAATTTGGCAGAAGGACAGCTGTGGCAACGTGCATTTGTCTCTCCTTTGTTTTCTCAATCATTGTAGTTGGCATACAGTTGGCTGCACCAACAGACACCAAGGGCATCACAACCACTTCCCTGGCACTCGGATCAAACATGTTCATAGAGGCTGCATGGGGCGCTTTACTTGCGCTAACTGCTGAACTTTTCCCGCCAGATATTAGAAATATAGCGTATGCCTACTGCAATGTCTTTTTCCAGAATTGGAGGCATGATATCCCCGTATCTCATTTCGATACAGCCGCTGCCCATGTGGGGCGTCTTCCTGATTGTAGGAATGCTTCATGTGATTTCTTTTGTCTCTCTTCTGACACTACCAGAATCAAAAGGACGATCACTGCAAGAAAATCTGGAAGCGAAAGCAACACAGATCAGAGACCCAGAGGTTAATAGTAAAGTGTAACAAAGAAAACATGACTATGCAGCTTGATTTAGTCTGAGTGTTTTGTAAACATATATTAATTTTCATAGTCAAATTTCTGCTGGCCTCCGTGGCCTAGGTGTTAACATCTTTCTGAGTAATCTCGTATATCCACGTGAGGGACGTAACCTGCGCGAGAATCGGTAGCGGTTCTAACCACGTCGGTAACTTACTGGGTATGTGAGCCGGTCGCTCAGAAAGCAATGGCAAACTACTGAGCGTAATCTTGCCAAAAAAATCAACAATAAACCAAAGGATGCTGATGTTGACAGCGATGTCCTGTAAAGGATATGCGAATGTTTTTTTTAAAATTCATATTTCTGTAACACAGTCTTCTTGTAAGTGTAAAACATGTTTTCATTTTCCAATATATGATGTGTTGGCATATACGCAAAACGGTGCTTACATTTTTGTCTGAGTTTCTTTTAATTAACCGTTGCTTTCAATTGCTACAGTGTATATATGCATATTATTTCATCATTTGTTATGTGCAGAACTTTACCCCACAGAACACCCCTTAGAAATCTTCCTATATGATCAATCAGATGTCATGTCCGTGTTCTTTTCCTGTCGTATGTAAATTATCTGCCATATGTAAATTATCTGCCATATGTAAATTATCTTTCATATGTATATTATCCGTGACACCTTGAATCTATTTACCTTGTGGTTTTCAACTTCTCTACTTCTCCAGTAATTTCACTCCATAATTACCTTTTCCTGATATTCATGTCTGTTTTCATGTCAAAAATATTTCATTTTCCACAATTCATTATTTTTCTTTATAATCAATCTTATTTAGTTTTGGAAGTCTTGATGGACTTATCTTTTGTTCTCCTTTCTGAACAATACATGTGTAACACTCTTCTATAACAAATGTAATCAATAGCGCATATGCAAATTTCAGTTGATTGGTTAAATATCCAATCTTCACGAAAAAAAATTACTACAGGATATATGCTTGTTCTGCCGTTTATTGTTCTATCTGTTCCACTAGATAAAGAGTTTGCTTGCATTACTTTTCTCAGCGCAGTCATTGTTCAACCTTCTATCGCCGAGTCAATAGATAATCCACATATTCAAACATGTCTACTTTCTACAATTTCATCGATGAAAATAATGTGTTGACATGCCTTTAGTAATCGGTTGCCAATATTTGTGTTTTTATAGCAGTTTTTGGAGTAAATTTTGTTCTTGAACTTGATCCGTGAAAATATTATTTCTCAATTCCCATTTGTGTTTTTAATAGTCACACTGAGTCATCGGCACACAGAAGCTCAAAAGGAATAGAAATGCTGATCTTGTCTCTCAAGAGACACACTGAAAATCAACATTGTGTTTCTTTCTGAAGTTTTGCAAAACATAAAATAATGTCCACAGACAAAACTAGAAAACAACGTAAGATTAATTTCAACAATGAAGAAATCGAACACGTCAGAGGAAGTTCAGGAAGTTGAATATCTTGGCTCCATACTCAACGACAAAATGCACTTTGAAATGGTGTCAGAGCCAAGATGGCCACGACAACGCAGATATTACACAGTTTATATAATCTATGGCAAAACATCAACAGACAAGCTGGCCACGACAACGCAGAGATTACACAGTTTATATAATCTATGGCAAAATATCAACAGACAAGATGGCCATGACAACGCAGAGATTACACAGTTTACATAATCTATGGCAAAATATCAACAGACAAGCTGGCCATGACAACGCAGAGATTACACAGTTTATATAATCTATGGCAAAATATCAACAGACAAGCTGGCCATGACAACGCAGAGATTACACAGTTTACATAATCTATGGCAAAATATCAACAGACAAGCTGGCCATGACAACGCAGAGATTACACAGTTTACATAATCTATGGCAAAACATCAACAGACAAGCTGGCCATGACAACGCAGAGATTACACAGTTTACATAATCTATGGCAAAACATCAACAGACAAGCTGGCCATGACAACGCAGAGATTACACAGTTTACATAATCTATGGCAAAATATCAACAGACAAGCTGGCAATGACAACGCAGAGATTACACAGTTTACATAATCTATGGCAAAACATCAACAGACAAGCTGGCCATGACAACGCAGAGATTACACAGTTTACATAATCTATGGCAAAATATCAACAGACAAGCTGGCCATGACAATGCAGAGATTACACAGTTTACATAATCTATGGCAAAATATCAACAGACAAGCTGGCCATGACAACGTAGAGATTACACAGTTTACATAATCTATGGCAAAACATCAACAGACAAGCTGGCCATGACAACGCAGAGATTACACAGTTTACATAATCTATGGCAAAATATCAACAGACAAGTTGGCCATGACAACGCAGAGATTACACAGTTTACATAATCTATGGTAAAACACCAGCAGACAAGCTGGCCATGACAACGACGAGATTACACAGTTTACATAATCTATGGCAAAATATCAACAGACAAGTTGGCCATGACAACGCAGAGATTACACAGTTTACATAATCTATGGCAAAATATCAACAGACAAGTTGGCCATGACAACGCAGAGATTACACAGTTTATATAATCTATGACAAAACATCAACAGACAATCTGGCCATGACAACGCCGAGATTACACAGTTTATATAATCTATGACAAAACATCAACAGACAATCTGGCCATGACAACGCCGAGATTACACAGTTTATATAATCTATGGTAAAACATCAACAGACAAGCTGGCCATGACAACGCCGAGATTACACAGTTTATATAATCTATGGCAAAACATCAACAGACAAGCTGGCCATGACAACGCAGAGATTACACAGTTTATATAATCTATGGTAAAACACCAGCATTTTGCCTTGCCTCGCATTCGCCTACTGGACATGCCCGGGGATGCCCAGCTTTCGCGGCCAGGTCGTCTAAGATTTCAGTACCTCTGAGAATGGCATAAAAACACAGCATATGTACAAGTGGTAACCCAACGCACAAACGACATGCCTAGGGCTTGCTTCACTGTCGATGCTAGGCCGTGCCTGGGGCCTGCCTCGCTGTCGCCGCCATGACATGTCTGGGGCTTGCCTCGCTGTCGCCGCCATGACATGTCTGGGGCTTGCCTCGCTGTCGCCGCCATGACATGCCTGGGGTTTGTCTCAATGTCCCTGCCAGGACATGGCTGGAGCTTTCCTCGATGTCGCCGCCAGGACTTGCCTGGGGGTTTCCTCGGTGTCGCCACCAGGACGTCTCAGACGTTCAGTACCTCTAAGAATAGCTTAAAAACTACGCACATGTACGAATGGTAACCCAACGCACATACGACATGCCTGGGGTTTGTCTTGCTGTCACCGCCAGGACATGCCTGGGACTTGCCTCGTTGTTGCCGCCAGGACATGCCTGGGGTTTACCTCGCTGTCGCCACCAGGATATGCCTGGGGCTTGCTTCGCTGTCACCGCCAGTACATGCTTGGGGTTTGCCTCGGTGAGGCAAGCCCCGGGCATGTCCTGGCGGCAACAGCGAGGCAAGCCCCAGGCATGTGTTACAGAGCTACAGGACACGAAGGTAACGGAAGCAACGCATAAGCCAAGTAGAAACGTTGTCGAAGTTTATTGTAAGAGACATGTTTATATCAAAACGTAGCATTTTGCATATACGTCCTATTGGCTTGCGATCTTGGTCCTAACTAATCTGTCTCCCGCCTCCACGTCAACGCGTGAGCGTCCCTAGCTACTTAACTACCGGGTGCTCACGCGCGTATTAGCTAGTAAACCCATTTCCCCTTTGCACGCCACCTAAACCCTCTACAGAGCTACTCTGTTATACATGTCCTGGCGGCGACAGCCTGAACTGCAGTAAAGCAATCAAGCCAACAAGGGACCAGCTCAAAGTCACCCACTGATATAATCAATCCAATGTAAGAACGTACAATGCTGAGAATCACTCATTGGTAATATCTGGGATTATGTCTAGAATTTGTCTGCTCAGGCATGGAACAAAAGAAGAATTCTTCCAGTACACAACGTTAACTTAATGATTCAAGACTCAGTAAGAAATGATGTTTACAGAGGGTACAAACTGTGTGCCACAAACATTAAAAGGCACAAGATCAGATGGTTTTGTCATCTTGTTGGAATGCACCACCATCAACTACCAACACTGGCCATTCATCAAAGAAGAGTTGCTATAAAAGCAAGTGGACGCCCGAGAAAAACAATGGATTGATGACAACAAAGACATTGTACAACCACACGGAATGACAATATCCAGCGCCACCCATCAAGCGCTGGAGGCTAACTATTCCTCCCACGACGCTTGACGGAAAAAGTGGAAGATGTTGATGATGACATTATCTGTCAACTGATTCAATACTAGGGAAAGCACCATGTATCTACTGATTATTCTACACACGATATCACACCTGTCTGCCGGGGCCACGGTTATGTGTTCACATACCTATCCGGGTAGCATTGTATAGCCTGAAACGTTCCTGTAAGTTAAGGCTGCCGGCGAGCCATTGATTACATCACACACCCAGTGCCGATTGTTCTATGAAAATATAAATAGTACTGAATACCTACGAGAAATCAATGAGGGGAACCGTTGAGGCCACAAAGAAATTACATAAATAAACACACATAGTATTATTTGGAGCTCACAGAGGGAGAAGAAGAAGGAAGTAGAGACTAGAAGACGCACTAGACAACAAAAAATTTGAAAGCTATAATACAGCAGTTACCGACCGGGATCAAACCTATCGCCTCCAAATGACGACGGTGCCTCGCTGCAGGAACAAGTGTACTTCGACGCACGACCAACTAGACACTCCAAAAAAAAAAAAAAAAAACAGTGTCTTCATTGGTCATGTCTATCATACACGTGGATCTAACAACTATGGAATACGGATAGAATTCGTATCAAATCACTGAGATAGCGCCATAGGTCTAAAAATAATTCACTTCTATTTCACTTCTATAAACCCATTTCTATTTTCGGCATTTACACATATGTTTTGGGCCTCTACCTGTTGCATATTGCGCACTCAGACAGTTCACACCTGCACAGCACTACTTCAAAACACACTTCTCAACAAAAGGTTCGCACTAAAAAGCATTGGAATGCCAGGAATGTGGCGTCAGCTCTAAGAATAGCTATGACACCCAGTGATAGGCAGGTCAGATGATCGGATCCTGCCTTATTCATTGGGTAACCTAGAAGAATCTCGTCGCCACGAAAAGTTTTGGGTTCAGAGACGCTAGCATTTGGCACATGCAGATCGACCGTCTGGTTCATGGGAATACTTCAGACTAAATTATGGCTGAGTTTATATACTTATGAGTCAGGTAAAGCTTTATGTATGAGAGTGTGTGTGTGTGTAAGTTTCGGCACTAATGAATATATAAATTCTTCTATCCGAAGATAGCCGCCAACTTTCTCCCGGTCCCAAAATGGCTACTCTCTGCCAGCACTGGTGTAGATATCTAACTCCATCTACCTTTCGTTTTCAGAAGAGTTGCTGTACAAACACTATGTCTTAAGCTGTGAAAAGAGGCTCACTTATGCCCAGACTGTTTCCTATTCCTGAGTCTAAATCCTACTAGCTTTCTGACTGCGTTCAGAGCAGGTTTAGTACAGGACAAGCTGTGCTCTGTGTGCTATTTGCCGCCTTAGTTTCAATCCACAGCGAAACTTAATCACACGCGAATGTGAGAGGGAGGAATGAAAGTGCTCTACCTCTTATCTTATATGTCCGTGGTGTGAAGGATTGTGTGTATAAATGTTTAGCATCCATGACTGGTCCAGCATTTATACTGCTGTGATTTATTCGAACACATGTATCTAGCACTCTGACGAACCACAGTCAAGCTAACAGCCCAACTCCAGCACTCAAGTGAACGAATAAAAGAAGAGTGGTGTTAGAATGAGAGAATGAGTGCCTTGTGTCGTCTCATCTTTCTTTCACTCTGTATTTATGTGTTAATGAATGAGAGGCAGTGTAAATCCTCATATGGAATGTTTCACACAGACCTCCACATTCATACCAATTATATGTTAATTATATTAACGTAAGAGTGAAAATATTTAATATGTGTTCTTTACATTATTACTTGGGTTCAACATGTGGAATGTAATTTTATTAAATCACCACCCTGTTTGACAAAGTAAGTAAAGGAGAAACATATAGTATGCTTCCATGCATAATCACTTCTAAACTGTCAAGGGGAAATATCACCCCAGTGTCAGAAGAAGTAAGTAAAGGCAATGACAGAAGAGGTGAGAAGGTATAAACAGGAAAGTAACCAGGCAGACTAAAACAATTGAGGCAGCACTGATTGGTAACATGAGTTATTATGAAAATAAAACAATCATCCTGTTCTGTTCCATTACTATTTGGGATCAGTTATGCTGGGTGCATTTTATCATTAACTCTCCATCATTCCTCTCCTCGCCTTGTCATTCACTGTGTCTGTGTCCTCTGTGAGAACATCAGTCAACAGATCATCATGTACAAGGGCAGAATAAGAGTGCCTGCCAACTACAATTGCTGATGTCTAATGCCAGTACAAATAAGAGACACCATAGCTCTAACTTGTAGGTACTTCCTGAATCTGCTACCTTCTGGAACCTCTGTCTGTAGCCCTTTTCATTCTTGTCAACTGGAGAATTATCATCCATTGACTAGATATAAATAGGTTCACCATGTTTATTCACCTCAGGTGAGGATGACGGTGTTCGCAGATTGTCATGATCCAGAGTTGCAATTCATTGCCCAATAATATACAATGGATCTGTAAACCAAGAGCAGATCTGTAATAAGGAGGTGCTAACAGGGATCTGCAGTCAGGACTAAGATTAATCTAATCAATGAGTCCCCAGATCATTACCAAATTGTGCCCAAAACCTGATCTGTGCTTCATGATCATTCTGATGATTGACAATATCTGAAATTCAGGAACATTTCTAAGATAACTAGGATCATTTTATACCTCACAAGGACTTGCAGATTATCAAAATCATGGCAGAAGTCTGAATGACAAATTAATAAGGAAGGACTGTGTATAGTCAGTTATTCATTTAGATAACACTGGAACCAGCAAAAACTTCCAGAGAGGAGAGTATTTTATGAATCTCTCCAGATCTTATTTTGTGTAAACTGGTTAACTCAAAGTTTTCACTAATAAACTAACTGAAGGTTCACTGGAAGAACATTTGTGTAGTGCAGAGACAATGGTAGGAAATTAGTGGTGTAGTCCAGTGATGAAATGACTGAACAACCATGAGATCTTCTAGGAGTTCTATTCTCCATTGTGTCTATAGATCATTATTCTAAAGACTGATGTGTATTTTTCATATGATCATAATGCTTCACTGGTTTACTTCCACAGCTTTTTGGTTAATAAAAAAAATTAACTTTTCCTGCATTCTTCTGTTAAGTAAATTGTGGTGTGACAAAACATTTTATTATTTATGTGTATAGTTAATGAAACTACATCACATAATTGTAGAATCCGGAACTACAGGTGACTGGGTAAACACGAATAGACAGCTAAGTTCTGTTCCATTGTAATCTTTCAGGTTCCAGGTTACTCAGAAAAGGGAACTTTAAATCTTATAAATTTCCCGTGACCATTTCACCAAATAGGGAAAATGATCATAGGTGGGGGACTCTCGAGCTAAATAAGTTTCTCTTTTCGGGAAGGAAGATTTTGGAGGGAAGAAATTAACATTCCTGGGAAACCCCTAGATTCCCAGAGCTATTATGGGACACTTTGGCTTCCAAGGACCCATCCCCTCCAAATGAAATTAGTCCCACTCTCATAGCGTTATTATTTCATTGTGGGGTAAGTCGAGGTGGGTACTGCTTCCAACTTCCCAACATTTACACACATGTTTTGGGCCTCTACCCAATTATTTGGGTGGGGGGGGGGGTCTCTACCCACTGTTTTTGGGCATCTACCCACTTTTTGGGGTCTCTCATTTATTTATTCAGTAGCATGTCCTTTGTAGAACCTCGTTCCCATAACAACCTTCCGGAAAACCTGTTGATCATAAGCAAGATGTCCAGCGTCCGATACACCCATCTGGAGATCATCTGCTAGATCCGTCACCCGTCTTCTCTTTGGCCTTCCTCTTCCTCTCTTCCCCGGTATATACCCCTCCTACTCCCACTCATAATTATTGTTCTCGCCAAACTATCATGACGTTTCAAGTGACCAAAATATATAAATTTTCTTTGTTTTATCTTCTTTAGTAGCCAACTTTCTTCAGTATTCAGATCTTGTCGCATGGATACATTTGTTCTTTTCTGTATCCAAGATATTCATAGAACCCGTCTACAACATTTACATCCAAAGGTATTTATGCGCTGTTCAGCTTGTTTAATAAGTGTCCTGGTCCCACGGCAGTATGTTGCTATGGGAAACGTGCGTGCTCTTAAAAATTAACTTTTTGTACGCCTATCCGTCCAACGCCACACTTTTGGTCCATCTACCCTCCCCCCTTCCCCTTGTTTAGTTTTGGTTCCCTCTACCCGCCTTTATTTGGTTTTGGTCCCCTCTACCCTCTCCTCTATTTAATTTCGGTCTCCTCTACCCCTCGTTTGTTTAATTTCAGTGACCTCTACTTCCCCACCCCCCCCCCCCCCCCCTTTGTTTAATTTTGGTCCCCTATACCCGCCCCCCTTTGTTTAATTTTGGTACCCTCTACCCGCATCCCCCTTGTTTAGTTCGGTCCCCTATACCCCCCTCTCGGGGGGGGGGGGGGGTAGAAGAACAGCAAAGAGGTGTAGCCATTATATTAGATAAGCAAACATCAAATTCTGTCAAAGGATATTGGGCTGTGTCAGACAGAGTTCTATTAGTAAAATTAAACGGAAGACCTTTTAATATAAATGTAATTCAAGTATATGCCCCAACAAGTGAAAGCAGTGAAGAAAGTATAGAGAAATTTTATAATGACATGGAGTCTGCTTTGAAGAACTGTAAAAAATCAGAAATAAATATCATAATGGGTGATTTCAACGCAAAAATAGGAAAGCAAAGCGATGGATGCAGTGTAGGCAACCATGGTTTGGGAGAGAGAAATGAAAGAGGTTACAGACTTGTAGAATGGGCAAAAGAACAAGAAATGGTTGTAGGAAACACCTGGTTTAAACAACATCCTAGAAGATTATGGACATGGAGGAGTCCAGACAGCAGGATTAAAAACCAGATAGATTACATCCTGATAAGCAAAAGGTTTCGAAATGCATTAACAGTTGTAAAAACAGTTCCAAATGCAGACTGTTACAGTGATCACAGATTAATTATTGGCACATTGAGGGTAAAGTTAAAGAAAGTCAAGTATACAGCAGGAAACCCTAAATATGACTTGTACAAATTGAAAACTGACAAAGAAATACAAGATAATTTTAACATAGAAGTAAAGAACAAATTTGATTTATTGTCTGATCTAGAGATCCTATTTCAAGATGTAGATGATCAATGGGAAATGCTGAAGAATTCAATCAGTTGTGCAGCAGAAAAAACTATTCCAAAAGTAAAGAAAGTGGGCCGTAAGACATGGATGACTGAAGAAATTTTACAACTAATGGAAACAAGAAGACAGAACAAAAATAATCCTGCCAAATATGAAGAAATTCACAGAAAAGTCAGAACCTTATGTAAGGAGGCTAAAGAAACATGGCTTGAGAAAAATTGAAGGGAAATTGAAAAACAACACAACAGTAAAAATGCGAAACTAATGCACAAAAGAATTCAGGAGATTACTAATCAAAGAACACGTACATCAGCAGGCTGCCTAAAGACAAAAGATGGAAGAGTCGTAATAGAAAAAGATCAGATTTTACATGTATGGTCAGATTACGTGAAAAACCTTTATGACGATAACAGAGACGAACAATATATTGTTCAAAATAACAATGAAGGGCCAGCAATTTTGAAGACGGAGGTTCAGAATGCTCTTAATCATATGAAATCTGGCAAGACCCCCGGTCCAGACAGCGTCACAACAGAAATGATTAATGCTTTAGAAGAATATGGAATAGATAAAGTTACCAGTCTGCTTAATACAATATATGATACTGGAAATATACCTCATGAGTTATGTAATTCTGTATTTATTGCAATCCCAAAGAAATCAGGAGCCTTGGAATGTGATCAACATCGAACAATTAGTATAATGAGTCACATCACGAAGATTTTGCTAAGAATTATCATGCAAAGAGTTAGGAGGAAAATACAACCTGAAATAGGAGAAGAACAATGTGGGTTTGTAGTAGGCAAGGGTACAGTAAATGCTGTGTATATACTGAGAACCGTAATCGAACGTTCTATAGAAGTAAACAAAGAACTACACCTTTGCTTTATTGACTACACAAAGGCTTTTGATAAAGTGAGACATGTCAACATGATAAGGATGCTTGAAGATCTACAAATTGATGGGAAAGACCTTAGACTTGTAAAAAACATATATTGGAAACAACAAGCTGCTATAAGAGTTGATAATGAAGTAAGCCAATATCAGCCTATTAAGAGAGGTGTGAGACAGGGATGTGTAATGTCTCCAGATCTGTTTTCCCTGTACAGTGAAAATATTTTCAGAAATATTGAAAATATGGAAGGAATCAACATTGGGGGACGATGCATCAATAACATTAGATATGCAGATGATACAGTCTTGATTGCAGACAATGAACAGGATCTGCAAAATTTAGTAGATGCGGTTGTTACACACAGTGAACAACAAGGGTTAGAATTAAATTGTAAAAAGACACAGATTATGGTCGTCACTAGGAAGAACGAAATACCACAGTGTAATATACAAGTAAATGGGAATATTCTTCAACAAGTGAATAGGTACAATTATCTCGGAACAGTAATAACATCTGATGGGAGATGCCTTGAAGAGATTAGAACAAGGATCGCCATGGCAAAAGTAGCCTTTAGCAAGATGAAAAACATACTGACCAATAAAAAGATGTCAATTGAAACGAGAAAAAGAGTGTTGAGATGCTACATAGAACCTGTACTTTTATATGGATGTGAAGCTTGGACAATGAGCAGCCAGGCTGAAAAACATCTGATGGCTGTAGAAATGTGGTTTCTGAGGAAAATGCAAAGAATACCATGGACAGCCAGAAAGACCAATGAACAAGTCCTTCAAGAAACAAATGAAGATCGTAAACTGATCAGAGACATTAGACGTAGACAGTCACAATTTTTTGGGCATGTTATGAGAAGAAATGATTTGGAGAACTTGGTGACAACTGGTAAGATCGAGGGGAACAGACCAAGGGGAAGACCTAGAAACAAGTATCTGGATGGCTTGGCCTTGTGGCATGGTCGAGACAGAAACACGGAACTGATCCACGACTCTGTTGATCGAGTGAGATGGCAGAACATGACCGCCCACGCTTACCGGCATGGCACATGATGGATGGATGGATACCCCCCCCCCCCGTTTGGTTTGTCCCCTTTACCTTCCCTTGTGTGGTTTGGTCCCCTCCCCCACCCTTGTTTGTTTTAGTCCCCTAACCCCCTCCCCTTGTTTGGTTTTGTCCCCTCCCACCCCCCTTGTTTGGTTTGATCCCCTCCCCTCACCCTTGTTTGGTTTGGTCACCTCTACCCCCTTATTTGATTTGGTCCCCCTTTACCCCCCCCCCTTGTTTGGTTTGGCCCCCTCCGCCCTTGTTTGGTATGATCCCCTTTAACCCCTTCCTCTTGTTTGGTTTGGTCCCCTCTACCTCCCTTGTTTGGTGTGGTCCCATTTACTTTCCCTTGTTTGGTGTGGTCCCCTTAACCTTCCCTTATTTGGTGTGGTCCCCATAACCATCCCTTGTTTGGTGTGGTCCCCATAACCTTCCCTTGTTTGGTGTGGTCCCCTTAATCTTCCCTTGTTTGGTGTGGTCCCCTTAACCTCCTCTTGTTTGGTGTGGTCCCCTTTACTTCCCCTTGTTTGGTGTGTTCCCCTTTACTTCCCCTTGTTTGGTGTGGTCCCCTTTACTTCCCCTTGTTTGGTGTGGTCCCCTTTACTTCCCCTTGTTTGGTGTGGTCCTTTTTACTTCCCCTTGCTTGGTGTGGTCCCCTTAACCTCCCCTTGTTTGGTGTGGTCCCCTTAACCTCCCTTTGTTTGATGTGGTCTCCTTAACCTCCCCTTGTTTGGTGTGGTCTCCTTTACTTCCCCTTGTTTGGTGTGGTCCCCTTTACTTCCCCTTGTTTGGTGTGGTCCCCTTTACTTCCCCTTGTTTGGTGTGGTCCCCTTAACCTCCCCTTGTTTGGTGTGGTCCCTTTAACCTCCCCTTGTTTGGTGTGGTCCCCTTAACCTCCTCTTGTTTGGTGTGGTCCCCTTTACTTCCCCTTGTTTGGTGTGGTCCTGTGACGAAACGCCTACAGATCGGCAGATCTCTGCATAATATCCCTTTGAAGGGAGTGCGATGCGTTGGTCTCCCTTGAATTTAATATCAATTAATAGGGGATTTCCCATCTGAAGTAGTGCGTGGTGGCGCTATACTAGTTATTTATAGAGAAATCTAGAATGTTCTCCCAAGTGCGTACGTGGTCGAGATCTCTAGGTTCACGAGTGCTTCATGCAGCACGGGTTGGTAGAACTTATCGTGACTCTGGTTTTCTCCATGGTTCATGGAATTCACGCGGCCCGTGTAGGCAAGTTGAAGGCGCACTGAGTTAGTCGTGATCAGTTGCCAGCCGGACCTCAGCGTAAGACAGATCACAGCCACATGGCTGCTGTAATTTTGATGTCAATGTACGCGGCCAGAGCGGACATCTGCAGTCGAGTTTGTGATTGGTAAATCACAGGTTAGTTGAATACTTATTCTATTGTTTAACTGTTGTCTTTATGCCGTGTCGACCTCCCCGAACGAATTAATTGCCGTCGGAAATGAGTAGTCGCGTAGCGTTACAATTTACAGCTGGCTGTCTGCATATATAATTAGCTTTTATCGATCAGCGACGTAATGTGTTACCTGATGGAACAAGCTTATTCCACAGCGAGTGGTGTGTAAATAAAATAGGCCGAACTATGTGCTTTCGAGGACTGGTGAAAATCCCATGTGTTTAGATAGAGATATTTGTTAACTGATTGTTTACAAATGAGTTGCAGGGACAGTGATATGTATATTATTACTGCGTTGTGCTAGGGAGATCCCGGTTCTTTACAAAGTGTGTAGCAGTTATTTGTTTGGTTTATTAATTACGCATGCAAGGCAGGAAGTTAGTCAGTCATTACATCGACATGCTAGACGCTGTAAATAATGATAAGGTAGATCTTATTATTATAGACGTGTAATGTGCTTCGTGACATTAGAATTGGAACTTAGTTGTTCTATCAGTGGTGGTGATTTTTCGAGGAATCAAGGTGAGATCGGCTGTGGTGGTTTTGCTGTGTGAAGATAGCAGTGTTATTCCGCGTAAGCAGAATGGTGTTGCATCGGTAGGATAACAGTTGATAGGAAGTATTTATGATAGTATTGTTACTGCTTGTTTTCATGTCCGTCCGCTAGAATGACCGTGCGTGTTCCATCTTACGTTTGTCTAGGCAGCCGACTGGGAGATAGGCCGGTACGCCCAACCCGTTAGGTTACACTTCCGACCCAAAGCGATCGTGCATATCCGATGGTCGAACATACCCGATCGAGGGTGATGCGGCACTCCGTAATTCGAGGACGTTGTGTCTAGATAAATCTAGGATTTGAACCTAACCCGTTTCTGTCTCTAATATTCTACTCTTCTGGAAACCTGACTCTGTTCATGGAGTACTGGGAGTACTGCCGTGAAGTAGTAGTAGGTGAGGGGAATAAACCCCCCCCCCCCCCCCCCCCCAAAAAAAAAAAAAAAAAAAAAAAAAAGAAAAAGGTGGAGCCAGAGTTTGGTAGTGGAGAGTCTGGAGGCTTGCTACTTTGGATGACGTGACTTAAGTCGTCACGGGACAAGGTACACGGGACCCACAGTAGCCGTGGGAAAGTGTAATGGTGGATGGCCACCAAAGCTGTGCTCGACCGGCACAGGTATGACTGACCTGGAAGGTAGTCAGTGAATAAAAGGGCAACTCAGGATCTGGGACAGGGATCCCAGAACTGACACTATGGCTGTGATATGAGTTTGTTATTTAAGTGTAACAATTCATGAGTTCTCCTTAGTTAATACTATAGTAATGAATTATCAGGAGTATAATTTATTATGGTCATATAGTTATTAATGTGTCTAATTGATCAGTCCATGGGTTAACGGATTGGTGAATTGGTGAGTCTGTCAGGAAGGAGATGTCCGGCTGGACACCTTCTCGATAAAGTAATCACTACACTGAAAGGGAAGTAGGTGTATATGTTGATTGATGATGGAGGATGAAACAGGATTGGACTGGCACCAGCTGGAAGATGCTTTGACAGAGTCATACAGTCGACTCGGTTGCTAAGGGTTATTTGTAGCCCAGAAGTGTTACTTGACTGAACAGGTGTGCTATTGCTTTCTCTAACATCATTATGCCTATACATTATGGGTACAAGTAGATCTATGATGTGATGATTTCATACTCATGTTGGTATACATGAGGAATGACTGAGAGGCAGGTGACATGGTGGAGATGCTGTTAGTCTTTGTTGTAGTTGAGTACTCACACCAACCTCTCCGTGTTTCAGGATCTGTTATTGCTATACTGAAGAAGATTCGAGAGCTTCACCATGAGCTCTATGGGCCCACTCATTCCAGTGCCTATCAAGATGTTGATTGAGGCCATACTGGGAGTGGTCTTCTGATTCTGCGAGATCAATGTTGGAAGGAGCTGAGTGCTGAATATGTCGGTAGGTCTAGGTTAGGACCTCCGCCAAGAGTCCGACGAGTGTCATCCGATCCCGAGAGGATCCAACACTGAAATGTCTGGTGATTCTAGCCAGTGAAGCACTGGTGAAATTCAAACTCAGTGTAAACCTTGGTGATTGCAAGGTCGTGAACTTTCAAGTTGAGCAAAGTGATCAATGTTACCGGTCACCATGGCCTGTGTGCTATGCTTCCGGCCCGGCTGGGTTGTCATGGGACACCGTGTATAAATTTATGCTTGAATAGTGTATCTACATTGGTTTACCTTTATGAAGCCAACACGTGGTCCAGTGACCTAAGACATTGATTACATAAGTGGTGGGAACACCAGAGGGACATGTTTGTTAAGGTAGGGAGCTACCTCATTCCAACGTGGTGAATGTCATAATCTCCAATATCTCCAACCGAGATGCAGTAACATCGTTACGCCCGCCAGGCGAATAATCTCCAACCGGGATGCAGTAACATCGTTACGCCCGCCAGGCGAGTACCAGTTACCTGCCCACAGGTTGCTGGCTGACGTGATAGTCAGCGGTCAGGCAAGGACAAAGCAAGACGCACGCAGTCCTCGTGAAGCCAATCCACAGGGCAAGCGCTGTGCGGGGAAACCGGCAGACTGCTTGAGAACTCGGACATGACAGGACGTGTGGGTTGAGAAAGGCTTCGTGTAGTTCTGTGCCCGAAAGTCGAGTGCTTGTATATCTTGTGAGATAGACTGTGAAGCTGTGGGTTTTGTCTGTAAGTGTACTGATGTATTGTATTTGTATAGTAATGATCATCACATGCCAAACTAGATCGAATTGCATGTGACTTGTAAATAAATCCATTGAACTCAGTGTCAGTGTGTGTCAAGTCCAATCATTTTGTACTTGTACTTGTCTCACATATGTTAGATCCAACGAGCAAGGTTTAAGATCCTGACATGTGTGAACGTGGAGAGCTCGTCCGCTTAGATTGTTTGAACTTGTAAACGTGTAAAACATCAGTGATTATGTAACTTGTCGCCATTTTGACCTTGTCGCCATCTTGTAAACATGATGTCTATGTCCTTACTGAATGTCATCTTGATGTAAGGGATGTGTCATCATAGTTGTGGATTGTTGAAATATATCTAGATTGTATTCGTGAAGTTAGTTGTGGAAAGCAGAAAGTTTGGGAAAGAAAGTAACTTGTGATTTGAAAAAAAAATTGTTCAACGACGACATTACGACCTACAATTACACTCAACGCCATACAAACCTAATCAAAACTTAGTGACAAGCATACACATCACACAAAGGTAGATTCTAACTTATTTCCTCCCAAAAGAAAGCAGGTTGTCTGTGCCATCTGAAACCGTAGCCCGGAGAGGTCATTTGTCCTTGAAGTAGCGACCTTACAGTTTCTAGCCCTGGTTTGAACCGTTCTCGACCGCATCCTGTACACTTGAGTATATTTTTTGTATATACTTTAGGATGCAAATTTGGGCATAAATTGTAAGTTCAACAAGATTGTAAATTTTTCACGTTACTAACACCTTGTAACAAATTGTGTGTCTGAGAACTGATTGTCATTTAAACATTCCATCATGTCTTCTTTAAACGACTTCATCGAGATGGGTTTAAGGCTACAGTTAACGGGTGACGAGTTAACAAAGTGGAGTAAAACAAAATATTCGGAACACCTCCTAGTACAAGAAAAAGCTAGCGAACGTGAGGAAAGAGCGGCTGAAAGAGCTGCCAAGCAAGCAGAAGCAGCATTAAAACAGGCAGAGGCAGAAACAGCATTAAAGCGGGCAGAGTTAGATACTGAATTGAGGAAGGCAGAAATCTCAGCTCAAACTAAACGAGAAGAGCTTGAACTACAACTCAAAATTAAACAGCTTGAAGCCGATACGGCCATAGACAAAGAGTCTAAGAAATCTGAAAGACTGGAAAAAGAAAACCAGTACAAAAAGTATCAAGGTATTGTTAGAAATTATACCGCAGGTGACTGCATTGCAGCGTTCACCCAGAATTTTGAAACCATAATGGACCATTATCGGGTCCCAGTTTCTGAATGGAACATTATCTATATGAGGAGTTTGTCAGGGGAACCTCTGAAAGTCATAGAGACTATCCCCAAAGACCTCAGAAAAGAGTACCACTATATAAAGGCAAAAATTATGTCACATTTTATGCTAGATGAGGCGGGTTTCAGAGAGCAGTTCAGCAAATTGAGTCCAAAACCTACTCAAACGTTCTCTGACTATGTCTCTGTAGTCCGAGACGTATTTACAAAATGGCTTTCAGCAGCCAAAGTAAATAAAGACTTTCATAAGTTTGAAGATCTCATCATCAGGGATAAAATCATCACATCCCTTCCATCATCATTTTCAAAATTTTTGCAAGAGAATGAATGTATGAGTGTAGAAGAGATTGAGAGACGTGGTTCGGCTTACTATACAGCCAATAAACATTGTTTTGCTAGTGAGGCTACTGATACAAACTTCGTAGAAGCTGCTAACTATGAAAAACCTCGGTCAGTACCCTACAATTGGCAAAGAACATATAAGCCTACTTCTGAGAAATACAATCATTGTAGATTCTGTAAAATTTCACACCACCAAAGTGAAATGTGTGACCAGAATCCGGCATATCTTACATACTTACAGAACTTCATAAATAGTCATGATAAGGAACGTAAAAGCTTTAACAAAAGCACGTAAATGCTTCCTTTGTAAAGCGTACGGCCACTGGCGTCATGCGTGTAAAGGAAGGCAAATGACCAAGAAAGCAAATGCTGCCTTATTTGACAGTTCATCATCAGATGAAGAACATTCAGAAAATCACCCTGTGAACTCAGCACAGGCTTTTGACATGTTTAATTCACATAAATGTACTAATTGTAATACCTTTAATGAAGATGGCATTCTAACATGCGGCCACTCCATACCTATTGCCAATGAGGAAGCTAATTTGGTAATAGATTCCAAAGGCAGAATAAACATCCACCAGGGATATGTGAATGGCAAGCCTGCTACAGTCCTTCGGGACACCGGAAGTACTCTGACAGGTTTAAAGTGAAAGTTCATATTGTCTACAGACTATACAGGCAGGCACGTAACATGCAGAACATTCTCTGGAAATATCGAAAAGTACCCATTAGCATGGGCATATATTCAGACACTATTCCTCACTGGGAAAGTAAAATGCGCTGCATTAACTAACCCTGTGTGTGATATTATCATTGGGAATGTACCCGAGGTGAATAATATGCCTCATGATATAACATCTGGGTGCACTGTTGATAACATAACATCATCACCATCACATGTCTTCATTGAAAGTGTGGTATCACCAGATGAATGTATGGTAGCTAATGGAGCACTAACATCTCATGAAATCATTGACCAAAATGTTTCATCACCATCTGATATCATTGAATGTGTGAACGCAGTAACCAGATCTACTGCTAGAGTGCAAGATGAAATTAATCAAACTGAGGCTATAGAAATGCTTAGCCCAGAGGTACTGCCTCCTAAAACCATGAAGGAGAATTTTGTAACAGCCCAAAAGGCTGATCCTTCATTATCTAAATATTTTAATCTGATCGGCCAAAAGCCAAAGGTAACTAAAAATGCAAGATGGCAATTTGCTCTGAAAAATTGCATCCTCACCAGGTACTATACCAGAGGTAACAGCACCACAGAGCAAACTGTTTTGCCAATTGAATACCGTAAGCAAGCCTTACATCTTGCCCATGATATACCTCTTACAGGGCATATGGCATACTCCAAGACCAGATCAAGATTACTAACACAGTTTTATTGGCCAAGATTCTGCAATGACATTAAGCAATATTGTAGAAGTTGTGATATCTGCCAAAAACTAGTGAAAAAAGGTAAACACCCACAGGCCAAATTACAAATTACCGACTTAGCCAGTCGACCTTTTGAGAAAATATCTGTCGACATAGTGGGCCCTCTGAATCAAGTAACATCCAGAGGGAATAGATTTATCGTTACCATCATCGATTTATGCAGCCGCTGGCCTGAAGCGATTCCTTTAAAGAACATAACTGCCAATGATATCATGGAAGTCTTCTTCCATATATTCTCACGAATAGGGTTTCCAGACACTATCCTATCAGATCGTGGAAGCCAATTCATTGCAGCATCCACTCAAGCGTTCACCAAAATGTTAGGGGTGAAACAATGTTTCAATTCACCATACCATCCTCACTCAACTGGAATCATAGAAAAGTTTAACGGGGATTTGAAGCATACGCTTGCTAAAGTCACGCAAGAATATCCCTAAAACTGGGACGTCTATTTGCCTGCTATACTTTTTGCTTATCGCGAGGTCCCACATTCTAGTACTGGATTCTCTCCTTTTGAGCTTATCTATGGTGCCAAGCCACGTGGCCCATTGAGTATCTACCATTCAATGTTAACTGAAGCCACCCCTTTACTTAAACCCATATCATCATACGTATATGTAACACCATTACGTGAAAGAATCATCAAATCGTGTACTATTGCAAAAGAAGCACTAAAACTATCTGTTGCTACATATAGACAATATGCAGACAAAGGTAACAGGACAATAACGTTGACACCTGGACAGGACGTACTTCTCCTCTTACCTAGTGACCGACATTTATTGACTGACTCTTGGCAAGGACAATTTAAAGTAATAAGACAGATTTCAACTGTAGACTATGAGATTCAAATAAAAGACAAACATAAAATATTCCACATCAATATGCTAAGACCATACCACAACAGAGACAACGAACAAGACGATACAACAGCCTGTACAGTTATAATAGACCATGAAGATGACGAAGATAGTGACGAAATTCCAACACCTGCATTAGACACGACAAACTGCTTGAAAGAAATCAAAATAAACCCAAATTTAACTCAAGCAGAAACAGACAGTTGCAAACATCTCATACAACAGTACAACACCATCTTCTCCAACAACCCAGGACAAACAGAATTAGTACAACATCACATCACGCTTACTTCAAACACACCAATAAAATGCAGACCTTACACCATTCCATTGCATTACAAAGAAAACTTACATCAAGAGATCATTAGCTTAGAGAAAAACAACATCATTAGACGATCCCAATCACATTTTTCGTCTCCGATAGTCATGGTACGCAAAAAGGACAACACGATAAGACTCTGTGTAGATTATCGAAAATTAAATAAAATAACACTATTAGATCTGGAACCAATGACCAACTGCGAAGATCTACTGACAGAACCGACAGACTCTAGGTACTTTACGAAGCTGGACATGACTAAAGGTTATTGGCAAATAACGGTACACGAGCAGAGCAGACATCTGACAGCCTTTGCCACACCTTGGGGACTGTCCGAATGGTGCAAATTGCCATTTGGGCTAGTCAATGCCCCAGCGACATTCGTACGCATGACACGACTCTTACTTGTTGACATAACAAACATTATCTGTTACATGGACGACATTTGTGTTCACACAAAGACGATGATAGACCACATAAAGACATTACAGCAGACATTTGAACGGATCAGACAGCACGGACTGACTGTGAAACCTACAAAAGTTGACTTAGCCTATCAAAAAATCTCCTTTTTAGGGTATAAAATATCTAATGGCTTTGTCACGACAGACGATAACATCGTGTCTAAAATACTGAAACTCTCACTTCCGACTACCAAGAAACAAGTCAGAAGTGTGTTAGGACTATTAAATTATTATAGGCAGTTCATACCAGATTTTGCTCAAATAACAGAAAAGTTTACTAACCTACAAACGAAAAACCAGCCTGAAAAGATTGTAAACAATGAATGCCTAAAATTTGCATTCCAGAAAGTGTTATCGTATTTTTCTGAGAATGTTTAAAGAATCCCATTCTCAAATTGCCAAATTTACATATTCCTTTCAGATTACGCACAGACGCGAGCTCCGTGGCGATTGGCGCAGTTCTGTTACAGGAACATGACAACATTCTACATCCTGTATACTACGTCTCTAGAAAATTGAAACCAAGAGAACGCGCTTGGTCTACACCACAATTAGAAGCCCTTGCTCTAGTGGTGGGTATAACTTAATTGTCCAGATTCCTCCTGGGACGGCATTTTATTGTACAGTCCGACAATAGTCCATTAAAATTTATTACTTCAGGAGTGCCGACGAACCAGATGATAGCTCGATGGTCACTTTTGCTGCAAGATTGCAGCTTTGAAGTGCGACATATCGCTGGCAGGACCAACACGATTGCTGATCTTTTGTCCCGTTGTCCGAACGACCCAGTAAGCACTAATGTCTGAGTGCAGTGTGTAGAAAACACTCAGACCAACACAGCCATCAGTGAAGGTTTTTCAGGAAAGCTGTAAACATCTATTATGCGATGTGATAGGGTGCATTCCCACTGCAAATATTTTTCTTATTTTATTATTAGTGTAGTAATCGTCTTGAATAATTGCGTAGTGTGTGTTAGAAAGTGAACAATATTAATTGTATATATTACGAAATAAGAACAGTGCCACATGGGCTCATAACTTACCTCAAGCGAACTATTCAAGTTATCAGTGGTATCTGCGAGTGGAACATATCCAGTGATATTTTAATCCGTGAACGAAAGAGCGAACTGAACTGTGATATTTACACCACTGCAGTCAATCGCAATCCAGAAGTTTTCCAGCGAAACAACGAACATATTAACTATCAGAACAATTTCACATTCCGAATTGTTACACCCTAGCGGAACAAGTGTGTGATACAATTTTTAACGACATCAGCTGTTCGTGTGTACTTCCGGATAGTTTGTAAATTTAGACCAAAAGTAGCAGACTATAAACAAAAACCTTAAAAATTAATGACGCTTCTAAAATAATTGTGAAACACCAATTTCGAATACACGAATTGTGGATTAGTATTTTTCGACTAGTGTAATCTCAGAATCATATCTTGAGTAACTTATTCACACTAGCGACATTTTTTAGCTATTAGGGAAAAGCATCAAGCTATGACGCTGAGAAATAGAATAATAATTGTAATAGATTAGATTTGAGATCTTTAGAAATTATGTCCCTTTGATTTAATTGTTGTTACATTATTACATTAAGGGCGGTAAATTGAAATGGATTCGAATATGTGTTGTATAAAAATAGCCATTGTGTTGCCAGATTGTCAACACTCCAAGAGGTCATCAGCTGAGCATGGTATAGGGTTACCGACGTTGTAGACCAACGGAAGAGCTCCCGGCCAAATGAGGTCGGAGCTCGAGCTTTGAATGCGGCTTATAAAAAGACGTATTACAGTCTTACCTGATGTTTTTTTTTCTTCTAAAAACATATTATTTCGTTTTTTTTCAATGGTTGCGAAGTAGTTGGAAGCGATGCTGGTGCTACCGATCTGACTGGGTCAATATTGCAACTCAGGTGATCATCCATCGAGAGGATGAAACTTGGAAAGTGGTAAAGATTGAACACCACATGACTAAATATACAACTTGCATTTCTTATGTATTTCTATGCCAATGTACATGACAACAGAAAGGTCGATTCTGACATGGTTAAAATATTAACTCTTTATCTATATAGAGTATGCATGAAATATAAAATCTTTCATGAATAAGCCCCGGGGGAGCGTGTCATAATCTCCAATATCTCCAACCGAGATGCAGTAACATCGTTACGCCCGCCAGGCGAATAATCTCCAACCGGGATGCAGTAACATCGTTACGCCCGCCAGGCGAGTACCAGTTACCTGCCCACAGGTTCCTGGCTGACGTGATAGTCGGCGGTCAGGCAAGGACAAAGCAAGACGCACGCAATCCTCGTGAAGCCAATCCACAGGGCAAGCGCTGTGCGGGGAAACCGGCAGATGGCTTGGGAACTCGGACATGACAGGACGTGTGGGTTGAGAAAGGCTTCGTGTAGTTCTGTGCCCGAAAGTCGAGTGCTTGTATATCTTGTGAGATAGACTGTGAAGCTGTGGGTTTTGTCTGTAAGTGTACTGATGTATTGTATTTGTATAGTAATGATCATCACATGCCAAACTAGATCGTATTGCATGTGACTTGTAAATAAATCCATTGAACTCAGTGTCAGTGTGTGCCAAGTCCAATCATTTTGTACTTGTACTTGTCTCACATATGTTAGATCCAACGAGCCAGGTTTAAGATCCTGACAGTGAACTGTTAACAGTGTATGCTAGGTTGTGAGTGATACCCATCGATCAGGGTAGTTACATGATACTGTGTGAAGATCTATTTGTCCAAGGACATGGAAATAAGGTGAAGTGGTTAGTCACCTGATAGACTTTGCCAGTGACGTTTTGTGTTCATGTGGAGCAACCGCTCATTTTGTACGTGACATATCAGTGTGTGGGTCACTTATGAGATAGAAGAGTGACCAGGCTCTTGTGTATTTTGATACGGTGCTACATGTACTTTTTCTGTAAGTGGGAGACCGCTAATATTCTAGGGTCGGCCCAGACTTCATCAGGAGTGTGACGAGTGAAATAGTACGACAGCAAGGAAGGATCCTTGTTCATCGGTGCAGTGTCAGTCAGGCAGTGATACTGCGCTTGATCAGCCCGTGATTGGTTCTCTGTGTGAAGAGGGAACTTTGGAGAGGCAGCAGACCTTGGAGTTCCGGTCCACTGGAGGAGCCTGGGTGAGTCGCTACCACGACTGGACAACCGCACGAGCTATCGTCCGCCTCCATGATGAAGAATCCTCATCTGCATATCTGCTCTTGTACATAGTACCTTCTAGTCTGGCTTTCAGCCATCCTTCTCTCTGTTGTGGTTGACTTAGTTCAGAATTAAATTTTGTTCTCTTAGCTATGACTTTGTGCAGTGATATGACTGGTGTCTTGTCCGAGCCCCCTTGGGGTAGGGAACCCTAGGTGAGGGAGGGGAGGTCCAGCTGTCCCGGCTTGTGTGGGGCCTGGTAGATGTAGAGTGCTATTGAGGTGGTTGGAGCAAAGGCTGGGGATAGTATCTATCGTGGCAAACCAGTCCAAGCCCCGACGGTCTTGTCACAGGTCACCTTTACTTCCCCTTGTTTGGTGAGGTCCCCTTAACCTCCCCTTGTTTGGTGTGGTCCCCTTAACATCCCCTTGTTTGGTGTGGTCCCCTTTACTTCCCCTTGTTTGGTGTGGTCCCCTTAACCTCCCCTTGTTTGGTGTGGTCCCCTATACTTCCCTTTGTTTGGTGTGGTCCCCTTTACTTCCCCTTGTTTGGTGTGGTCCCCTTTACTTCCCCTTGTTTGGTGTGGTCCCCTTAACCTTCCCATTGTTTGGTGTGGTCCCCTTAACCTCCCCTTGTTTGGTGTGGTCCTCTTAACCTCCCCTTGTTTGGTTTCGTCCCCTCCCCACCCTTGTTTGTTTTGGTCCCCTAACCCCCCCCCTTGTTTGGTTTTGTCCTCTCCCACCCCCCTTGTTTGGTTTGGTCCCCTCCCCCCACCCTTGTTTGGTTTGGTCACCTCTACCCCCTTATTTGATTTGGTCCCCCTTTACCCCCCCCCCCCCCGCCTTGTTTGGTTTGGTCCCCTCCGCCCTTGTTTGGTATGATCCCCTTTAACCCCCTCCTCTTGTTTGGTTTGGTCCCCTCTACCTACCTTGTTTGGTGTGGTCCCGTTTACTTTCCTTTGTTTGGTGTGGTCCCCTTAACCTTCCCTTATTTGGTGTGGTCCCCATAACCATCCCTTGTTTGGTGTGGTCCCCATAACCTTCCCTTGTTTGGTGTGGTCCCCTTAATCTTCCCTTGTTTGGTGTGGTCCCCTTAACCTCCCCTTGTTTTGTGTGGTCCCCTTAACCTCCCCTTGTTTGGTGTGGTCCCCTTTACTTCCCCTTGTTTGGTGTGGTCCCCTTTACTTCCCCTTGTTTGGTGTGGTCCAGTTTACTTCCCCTTGTTTGGTGTGGTCCCCTTTACTTCCCCTTGTTTGGTTTTGTCCCCTTTACTTCCCCTTGTTTGGTGTGGTCCCCTTTATTTCCCCTTGTTTGGTGAGGTCCCCTTTACTTCCCCTTGTTTGGTGTGGTCCCCTTAACCTCCCCTTGTTTGGTGTGGTCCCATTAACCTCCCCTTGTTTGGTGTGGTCCCCTTTACTTCCCCTTGTTTGGTGTGGTCCCCTTTACTTCCCCTTGTTTGGTGTGGTCCCCTTTACTTCCCCTTGTTTGGTGAGTCCCCTTTACTTCCCCTTGTTTGGTGTGGTCCCATTAACCTCCCCTTGTTTGGTGTGGTCCCCTTTACTTCCCCTTGTTTGGTGTGGTCCCCTTAACCTCCCCTTGTTTGGTGTGGTCCTCTTAACCTCCCCTTGTTTGGTGTGGTCCCCTTAACCTCCCCTTCTTTGGTGTGGTCCCCTTTACTTCCCCTTGTTTGGTGTGGTCCCCTTTACTTCCCCTTGTTTGGTGTGGTCCCCTTTACTTCCCCTTGTTTGGTGTGGTCCCCTTTACATCCCCTTGTTTGGTTTTGTCCCCTTTACTT
The DNA here is from genome assembly GCA_963921405.1 of Cepaea hortensis. Taxonomy (NCBI): domain Eukaryota; kingdom Metazoa; phylum Mollusca; class Gastropoda; order Stylommatophora; family Helicidae; genus Cepaea; species Cepaea hortensis. The sequence goes on along the minus strand of OY992882.1, from coordinate 18,007,916 downwards.
CCCCTTGTTTGGTGTGGTCCCCTTTACTTCCCCTTGTTTGGTGTGGTCCCCTTTACTTCCCCTTGTTTGGTGTGGTCCCCTTTACTTCCCCTTATTTGGTTTTGTCCCCTTTACTTCCCCTTGTTTGGTGTGGTCCCCTTTACTTCGCCTTGTTTGGTGAGTCCCCTTTACTTCCCCTTGTTTGGTGTGGTCCCATTAACCTACCCTTGTTTGGTGTGGTCCCCTTTACTTCCCCTTGTTTGGTGTCGTCCCCTTAACCTCCCCTTGTTTGGTGTGGTCCCCTTAACCTCCCCTTGTTTAGTGTGGTCCCCTTAACCTCCCCTTGTTTGGTGTGGTCCCCTTTACTTCCCCTTGTTTGGTGTGGTCCCATTAACCTCCCCTTGTTTGGTGTGGTCCCCTTTACTTCCCCTTGTTTGGTGTGGTCCCCTTAACCTCCCCTTGTTTGGTGTGGTCCCCTTAACCTCCCCTTGTTTGGTGTGGTCCCCTTTACTTCCTCTTGTTTGGTGTGGTCCCCTTTACTTCCCCTTGTTTGGTGTGGTCCCCTTTACTTCCCCTTGTTTGGTGTGGTCCCCTTTACTTCCCCTTGTTTGGTTTTGTCCCCTTTACTCCCCTTGTTTGGTTTTGTCCCCTTTACTTCCCCTTGTTTGGTGTGGTCCCCTTTACTTCCCCTTGTTTGGTGTGGTCCCCTTTACTTCCCCTTGTTTGGTTTTGTCCCCTTTACTTCCCCTTGTTTGGTGTGGTCCCCTTTACTTCCCCTTGTTTGATTTTGTCCCCTTTACTCTCCCTTGTTTGGTGTGGTCCCCTTAACCTCCCATTGTTTGGTGTGGTCCCCTTAACCTCCCCTTGTTTGGTGTGGTCCCCTTAACCTCCCCTTGTTTGGTGTGGTCCCCTTTACTTCCCCTTGTTTGGTGTGGTCCCCTTAACCTCCCCTTGTTTGGTGTGGTCCCCTTTACTTCCCCTTGTTTGGTGTGGTCCCCTTAACCTCCCCTTGTTTGGTGTGGTCCCCTTTACTTCCCCTTGTTTGGTGTGGTCCCCTTTACTTCCCCTTGTTTGGTGTGGTCCCCTTTACTTCCCCTTGTTTGGTGTGGTCCCCTTTACTTCCCCTTGTTTGGTGTGGTCCCCTTTACTTCCCCTTGTTTGGTGTGGTCCCCTTTACTTCCCCTTGTTTGGTGTGGTCCCCTTTACTTCCCCTTGTTTGGTGTGGTCCTCTTTACTTCCCCTTGTTTGGTGTGGTCCCCTTTACTTCCCCTTGTTTGGTTTTGTCCCCTTTACTTCCCCTTGTTTGGTGTGGTCCCCTTAACCTCCCCTTGTTTGGTGTGGTCCCCTTAACCTTCCCTTGTTTAGTGTGGTCCCCTTAACCTCCCCTTGTTTGGTGTGGTCCCCTTTACTTCCCCTTGTTTGGTGTGGTCCCATTTACTTCCCCTTGTTTGGTGTGGTCCCCTTTACTTCCCCTTGTTTGGTTTTGTCCCCTTTACTTCCCCTTGTTTGGTTTGGTCCCTTTTACTTCCCCTTGTTTGGTTTTGTCCCCTTTACTTCCCCTTGTTTGGTGTGGTCCCCTTAACCTCCCCTTGTTTGGTGTGGTTCCCTTAACCTCCCCTTGTTTGGTGTGGTCCCCTTAACCTCCCCTTGTTTGGTGTGGTCCCCTTAAGCTCCCCTTGTTTGGTGTGGTCCCCTTTACTTCCCCTTGTTTGGTGTGGTCCCCTTTACTTCCCCTTGTTTGGTGTGGTCCCCTTTACTTCCCCTTGTTTGGTGTGGTCCCCTTTACTTCCCCTTGTTTGGTGTGGTCCCCTTTACTTCCCCTTGTTTGGTTTTGTCCCCTTTACTTCCCCTTGTTTGGTGTGGTCCCCTTTAATTCCCCTTGTTTGGTTTTGTCCCCTTTACTTCCCCTTGTTTGGTGTGGTCCCCTTAACCTCCCCTTGTTTGGTGTGGTCCCCTTTACTTCCCCTTGTTTGGTGTGGTCCCCTTTACTTCCCCTTGTTTGGTGTGGTCCCCTTTACTTCCCCTTGTTTGGTGTGGTCCCCTTTACTTCCCCTTGTTTGGTGTGGTCCCCTTAACCTCCCCTTGTTTGGTGTGGTCCCCTTAACCTCCCCTTGTTTGGTGTGGTCCCCTTAACCTCCCCTTGTTTGGTGTGGTCCTCTTTACGTCCCCTTGTTTGGTGTGGTCACCTTTACTTCCCCTTGTTTGGTGTGGTCCCCTTTACTTCCCCTTGTTTGGTGTGGTCCCCTTTACTTCCCCTTGTTTGTTGTGGTCCCCTTAACCTCCCCTTGTTTGATGTGGTCCCCTTTACTTCCCCTTGTTTGGTGTGGTCCCCTTAACCTCCCCTTGTTTAGTTTGGTTCCCGCTACCCCCTTATCAAATTTGTTCCCCATTACCCCACCCCTCCCTTGTTTGGTGTGGTCCCCTCTATCCCATTTGATTTGGCCCCCTTTACCCCTCCCCCCTCTTGTTTGATGTGTACCCTTTTACCCCTCGCCCTCTTCTTGTTTCGTTTTGTCCCCCGACACCCCCCCCCCCCTGTTTGGATTTATCCCCTCTAATCCCTCCCCCCCTTATTTGGTTTGGTCCTCTCTACCCCCCCCCCTTGTTTGGGTTGGTCCCCTCTACCCCTTTGTTTGGTTTTGTCCCCTCTACCCTCACCTTATTTGGTTTTGTCCCCTCTACCCCCCCCCCCTTGTATGGCTTGGTCCCCTCTACCCCCTGTTTGGTTTGGTCCCCTCTACCCCCCCCCCTGTTTGGTTTGGTCCCCTTTACCCCCCCCCCCCTGTTTGGTTTGGTCCCCCCCCCCTGTTTGGTTTGGTCCCCTCTACGCCCGGTTTGGTTTGGTCCCCTCCACCCCCTGTTTGGTTTGGTCCCCTCACCCCCCCCCCCCCCTCTTGTTTGGTTTTGTCCCCTCCCACCCCCCCCCCCCTTGTTTGGTTTGGTTTCCTCCCGCCCACCCTTGTTTGGTTTGGTCCCCTCTACCTCCCTTGTTTGGTGTAGTCCTCTTTACTTTCCCTTATTTGGTGTCGTCTCCTTTACTTTCCCTTGTTTGGTGTGGTCCCAACCTCCCCTTGTTTGGTTTCGTCCCCTTTACCTACCCTTGTTTAGTTTGGTTCCCGCTACCCCCTTATCAAATTTGTTCCCCATTACCCCACCCCTCCCTTGTTTGGTTTGGTCCCCTCTATCCCATTTGATTTGGCCCCCTTTACCCCTCCCCACTCTTGTTTGGTGTGTACCCTTTTACCCCTCGCCCTCTTTTTGTTTCGTTTTGTCCCCCGACACCACCCCCCCCTGTTTGGATTTAGCCCCTCTAATCCCTCCCCCCCTTTTTTGGTTTGGTCCTCTCTACCCCCCCCCCTTGTTTGGGTTGGTCCCCTCTACCCATTTGTTTGGTTTTGTCCCCTCTACCCTCCCCTTATTTGGTTTTGTTCACTCTACCCCCCCCCCCCCCGTATGGCTTGGTCCGCTCTACCCACTGTTTGGTTTGGTCCCCTCTACCCCCCCCCCTGTTTGGTTTGGTCCCCTTTACCCCCCTGTTTGGTTTGGTCCCCTCTACCCCCTTTTGTGGTCCCCTCTACCCCCTGTTTGGTCTGGTCCCCTCAACCCCCTGTTTGGTTTGGTCCCCTCTACCCCCTGTTTGGTTTGGTCCCCTCTACCCCCTGTTTGGCTTGGTCCCCTTAACCTCCCCTTGTTTGGTGTGGTCCCCTTAACCTCCCCTTGTTTGGTGTGGTCCCCTTAACCTCCCCTTGTTTGGTGTGGTCCCCTTTACTTCCCCTTGTTTGGTGTGGTCACATTAACCTCCCCTTGTTTGGTGTGGTCCCCTTTACTTCCCCTTGTTTGGTGTGGTCCCCTTAACCTCCCCTTGTTTGGTGTGGTCCCTTTAACCTCCCCTTGTTTGGTGTGGTCCCCTTAACCTCCCCTTGTTTGGTGTGGTCCCCTTAACCTCCCCTTGTTCGGTGTGGTCCCCTTTACTTCCCCTTGTTTGGTGTGGTCCCCTTTACTTCCCCTTGTTTGGTGTGGTCCCCTTTACTTCCCCTTGTTTGGTGTGGTCCCCTTTACTTCCCCTTGTTTGGTTTTGTCCCCTTTACTTCCCCTTGTTTGGTTTTGTCCCCTTTACTTCCCCTTGTTTGGTGTGGTCCCCTTTACTTCCTCTTGTTTGGTGTGGTCCCCTTTACTTCCCCTTGTTTGGTTTTGTCCCCTTTACTTCCCCTTGTTTGGTGTGGTCCCCTTTACTTCCCCTTGTTTGATTTTGTCCCCTTTACTTCCTCTTGTTTGGTGTGGTCCCCTTAACCTCCCCTTGTTTGGTGTGGTCCCCTTAACCTCCCCTTGTTTGGTGTGGTCCCCTTAACCTCCCCTTGTTTGGTGTGGTCCCCTTTACTTCCCCTTGTTTGGTGTGGTCCCCTTAACCTCCCCTTGTTTGGTGTGGTCCCCTTTAATTCCCCTTGTTTGGTGTGGTCCCCTTAACCTCCCCTTCTTTGGTGTGGTCCCCTTTACTTCCCAATGTTTGGTGTGGTCCCCTTTACTTCCCCTTGTTTGGTGTGGTCCCCTTTACTTCCCCTTGTTTGGTGTGGTCCCCTTTACTTCCCCTTGTTTGGTTTTGTCCCCTTTACTTCCCCTTGTTTGGTGTGGTCCCCTTTACTTCCCCTTGTTTGGTGTGGTCCCCTTTACTTCCCCTTGTTTGGTGTGGTCCCCTTTACTTCCCCTTATTTGGTTTTGTCCCCTTTACTTCCCCTTGTTTGGTGTGGTCCCCTTTACTTCCCCTTGTTTGGTGAGTCCCCTTTACTTCCCCTTGTTTGGTGTGGTCCCCTTAACCTCCCCTTGTTTGGTGTGGTCCCCTTAACCTCCCCTTGTTTGGTGTGGTCCCCTTTACTTCCCCTTGTTTGGTGTGGTCCCCTTTACTTCCCCTTGTTTGGTGTGGTCCCCTTTACTTCCCCTTGTTTGGTGTGGTCCCCTTTACTTCCCCTTGTTTGGTTTTGTCCCCTTTACTCCCCTTGTTTGGTTTTGTCCCCTTTACTTCCCCTTGTTTGGTGTGGTCCCCTTTACTTCCCCTTGTTTGGTGTGGTCCCCTTTACTTCCCCTTGTTTGGTTTTGTCCCCTTTACTTCCCCTTGTTTGGTGTGGTCCCCTTTACTTCCCCTTGTTTGATTTTGTCCCCTTTACTCTCCCTTGTTTGGTGTGGTCCCCTTAACCTCCCATTGTTTGGTGTGGTCCCCTTAACCTCACCTTGTTTGGTGTGGTCCCCTTAACCACCCCTTGTTTGGTGTGGTCCCCTTTACTTCCCCTTGTTTGGTGTGGTCCCCTTAACCTCCCCTTGTTTGGTGTGGTCCCCTTTACTTCCCCTTGTTTGGTTTTGTCCCCTTTACTTCCCCTTGTTTGGTGTGGTCCCCTTTACTTCCCCTTGTTTGGTGTGGTCCCCTTTACTTCCCCTTGTTTGGTGTGGTCCCCTTTACTTCCCCTTGTTTGGTGTGGTCCCCTTTACTTCCCCTTGTTTGGTGTGGTCCCCTTTACTTCCCCTTGTTTGGTGTGGTCCCCTTTACTTCCCCTTGTTTGGTTTTGTCCCCTTTACTTCCCCTTGTTTGGTGTGGTCCCCTTAACCTCCCCTTGTTTGGTGTGGTCCCCTTAACCTTCCCTTGTTTAGTGTGGTCCCCTTAACCTCCCCTTGTTTGGTGTGGTCCCCTTTACTTCCCCTTGTTTGGTGTGGTCCCATTTACTTCCCCTTGTTTGGTGTGGTCCCCTTTACTTCCCCTTGTTTGGTTTTGTCCCCTTTACTTCCCCTTGTTTGGTTTGGTCCCTTTTACTTCCCCTTGTTTGGTTTTGTCCCCTTTACTTCCCCTTGTTTGGTGTGGTTCCCTTAACCTCCCCTTGTTTGGTGTGGTCCCCTTAACCTCCCCTTGTTTGGTGTGGTCCCCTTAACCTCCCCTTGTTTGGTGTGGTCCCCTTAAGCTCCCCTTGTTTGGTGTGGTCCACTTTACTTCCCCTTGTTTGGTGTGGTCCCCTTTACTTCCCCTTGTTTGGTGTGGTCCCCTTTACTTCCCCTTGTTTGGTGTGGTCCCCTTTACTTCCCCTTGTTTGGTGTGGTCCCCTTTACTTCCCCTTGTTTGGTTTTGTCCCCTTTACTTCCCCTTGTTTGGTGTGGTCCCCTTTACTTCCCCTTGTTTGGTTTTGTCCCCTTTACTTCCCCTTCTTTGGTGTGGTCCCCTTAACCTCCCCTTGTTTGGTGTGGACCCCTTTACTTCCCCTTGTTTGGTGTGGTCCCCTTTACTTCCCCTTGTTTGGTGTGGTCCCCTTTACTTCCCCTTGTTTGGTGTGGTCCCCTTTACTTCCCCTTGTTTGGTGTGGTCCCCTTAACCTCCCCTTGTTTGGTGTGGTCCCCTTAACCTCCCCTTGTTTGGTGTGGTCCCCTTAACCTCCCCTTGTTTGGTGTGGTCCTCTTTACGTCCCCTTGTTTGGTGTGGTCACCTTTACTTCCCCTTGTTTGGTGTGGTCCCCTTTACTTCCCCTTGTTTGGTGTGGTCCCCTTTACTTCCCCTTGTTTGTTGTGGTCCCCTTAACCTCCCCTTGTTTGATGTGGTCCCCTTTACTTCCCCTTGTTTGGTGTGGTCCCCTTAACCTCCCCTTGTTTAGTTTGGTTCCCGCTACCCCCTTATCAAATTTGTTCCCCATTACCCCACCCCTCCCTTGTTTGGTGTGGTCCCCTCTATCCCATTTGATTTGGCCCCCTTTACCCCTCCCCCCTCTTGTTTGATGTGTACCCTTTTACCCCTCGCCCTCTTCTTGTTTCGTTTTGTCCCCCGACACCCCCCCCCCCTGTTTTGATTTATCCCCTCTAATCCCTCCCCCCCTTATTTGGTTTGGTCCTCTCTACCCCCCCCCCCCCCTTGTTTGGGTTGGTCCCCTCTACCCCTTTGTTTGGTTTTGTCCCCTCTACCCTCACCTTATTTGGTTTTGTCCCCTCTACCCCCCCCCCCCCTTGTATGGCTTGGTCCCCTCTACCCCCTGTTTGGTTTGGTCCCCTCTACCCCCCCCCGTTTGGTTTGGTCCCCTTTACCCCCCCCCCCGTTTGGTTTGGTCCCCCCCCCCTGTTTGGTTTGGTCCCCTCTACGCCCGGTTTGGTTTGGTCCCCTCCACCCAATGTTTGGTTTGGTCCCCTCACCCCCCCCCCCTCTTGTTTGGTTTTATCCCTCCCACCCCCCCCTTGTTTGGTTTGGTTTCCTCCCGCCCACCCTTGTTTGGTTTGGTCCCCTCTACCTCCCTTGTTTGGTGTAGTCCTCTTTACTTTCCCTTATTTGGTGTCGTCTCCTTTACTTTCCCTTGTTTGGTGTGGTCCCAACTCCCCTTGTTTGGTTTCGTCCCCTTTACCTACCCTTGTTTAGTTTGGTTCCCGCTACCCCCTTATCAAATTTGTTCCCCATTACCCCACCCCTCCCTTGTTTGGTTTGGTCCCCTCTATCCCATTTGATTTGGCCCCCTTTACCCCTCCCCACTCTTGTTTGGTGTGTACCCTTTTACCCCTCGCCCTCTTTTTGTTTCGTTTTGTCCCCCGACACCACCCCCCCTGTTTGGATTTAGCCCCTCTAATCCCTCCCCCCCTTATTTGGTTTGGTCCTCTCTACCCCCCCCCCCCTTGTTTGGGTTGGTCCCCTCTACCCATTTGTTTGGTTTTGTCCCCTCTACCCTCCCCTTATTTGGTTTTGTTCACTCTACCCCCCCCCCCCCCCCCGTATGGCTTGGTCCGCTCTACCCACTGTTTGGTTTGGTCCCCTCTACCCCCCCCCCCCCCTGTTTGGTTTGGTCCCCTTTACCCCCCTGTTTGGTTTGGTCCCCTCTACCCCCTGTTTGGTTTGGTCCCCTCTACCCCCTGTTTGGTCTGGTCCCCTCAACCCCCTGTTTGGTTTGGTCCCCTCTACCCCCTGTTTGGTTTGGTCCCCTCTACCCCCTGTTTGGCTTGGTCCCCTTAACCTCCCCTTGTTTGGTGTGGTCCCCTTAACCTCCCCTTGTTTGGTGTGGTCCCCTTAACCTCCCCTTGTTTGGTGTGGTCACATTAACCTCCCCTTGTTTGGTGTGGTCCCCTTTACTTCCCCTTGTTTGGTGTGGTCCCCTTAACCTCCCCTTGTTTGGTGTGGTCCCTTTAACCTCCCCTTGTTTGGTGTGGTCCCCTTAACCTCCCCTTGTTTGGTGTGGTCCCCTTAACCTCCCCTTGTTCGGTGTGGTCCCCTTTACTTCCCCTTGTTTGGTGTGGTCCCCTTTACTTCCCCTTGTTTGGTGTGGTCCCCTTTACTTCCCCTTGTTTGGTGTGGTCCCCTTTACTTCCCCTTGTTTGGTTTTGTCCCCTTTACTTCCCCTTGTTTGGTTTTGTCCCCTTTACTTCCCCTTGTTTGGTGTGGTCCCCTTTACTTCCCCTTGTTTGGTGTGGTCCCCTTTACTTCCCCTTGTTTGGTTTTGTCCCCTTTACTTCCCCTTGTTTGGTGTGGTCCCCTTTACTTCCCCTTGTTTGATTTTGTCCCCTTTACTTCCTCTTGTTTGGTGTGGTCCCCTTAACCTCCCCTTGTTTGGTGTGGTCCCCTTAACCTCCCCTTGTTTGGTGTGGTCCCCTTAACCTCCCCTTGTTTGGTGTGGTCCCCTTTACTTCCCCTTGTTTGGTGTGGTCCCCTTAACCTCCCCTTGTTTGGTGTGGTCCCCTTTACTTCCCCTTGTTTGGTGTGGTCCCCTTAACCTCCCCTTCTTTGGTGTGGTCCCCTTTACTTCCCAATGTTTGGTGTGGTCCCCTTTACTTCCCCTTGTTTGGTGTGGTCCCCTTTACTTCCCCTTGTTTGGTGTGGTCCCCTTTACTTCCCCTTGTTTGGTTTTGTCCCCTTTACTTCCCCTTGTTTGGTGTGGTCCCCTTTACTTCCCCTTGTTTGGTGTGGTCCCCTTTACTTCCCCTTGTTTGGTGTGGTCCCCTTTACTTCCCCTTATTTGGTTTTGTCCCCTTTACTTCCCCTTGTTTGGTGTGGTCCCCTTTACTTCCCCTTGTTTGGTGAGTCCCCTTTACTTCCCCTTGTTTGGTGTGGTCCCATTAACCTACCCTTGTTTGGTGTGGTCCCCTTTACTTCCCCTTGTTTGGTGTGGTCCCCTTAACCTCCCCTTGTTTGGTGTGGTCCCCTTAACCTCCCCTTGTTTGGTGTGGTCCCCTTAACCTCCCCTTGCTTGGTGTGGTCCCCTTTACTTCCCCTTGTTTGGTGTGGTCCCATTAACCTCCCCTTGTTTGGTGTGGTCCCCTTTACTTCCCCTTGTTTGGTGTGGTCCCCTTAACCTCCCCTTGTTTGGTGTGGTCCCCTTAACCTCCCCCTGTTTGGTGTGGTTCCCTTAACCTCCCCTTGTTTAGTGTGGTCCTCTTAACCTCCCCTTGTTTGGTGTGGTCCCCTTTACTTCCCCTTGTTTGGTGTGGTCCCCTTTACTTCCCCTTGTTTGGTGTGGTCCGCTTTACTTCCCCTTGTTTGGTGTGGTCCCCTTTACTTCCCCTTGTTTGGTGTGGTCCCCTTTACTTCCCCTTGTTTTGTTTTGTCCCCTTTACTTCCCCTTGTTTGGTGTGGTCCCCTTTACTTCCCCTTGTTTGATTTTGTCCCCTTTACTCTCCCTTGTTTGGTGTGGTCCCCTTAACCTCCCCTTGTTTGGTGTGGTCCCCTTTACCTCCCCTTGTTTGGTGTGGTCCCCTTAACCTCCCCTTGTTTGGTGTGGTCCCCTTTATTTCCCCTTGTTTGGTGTGGTCCCCTTAACCTCCCCTTGTTTGGTGTGGTCCCCTTTACTTCCCCTTGTTTGGTTTTGTCCCCTTACTTCCCCTTGTTTGGTGTGGTCCCCTTTACTTCCCCTTGTTTGGCGTGGTCCCCTTTACTTCCCCTTGTTTGGTGTGGTCCCCTTTACTTCCCCTTGTTTGGTGTGGTCCCCTTTACTTCCCCTTGTTTGGTGTGGTCCCCTTTACTTCCCCTTGTTTGGTGTGGTCCCCTTTACTTCCCCTTGTTTGGTTTTGTCCCCTTTACTTCCCCTTGTTTGGTGTGGTCCCCTTAACCTCCCCTTGTTTAGTGTGGTCCCCTTAACCTCCCCTTGTTTGGTGTGGTCCCCTTAACCTTCCCTTGTTTAGTGTGGTCCCCTTAACCTCCCCTTGTTTGGTGTGGTCCCCTTTACTTCCCCTTGTTTGGTGTGGTCCCCTTTACTTCCCCTTGTTTGGTGTGGTCCCCTTTACTTCCCCTTGTTTGGTTTTGTCCCCTTTACTTCCCCTTGTTTGGTGTGGTCCCCTTTACTTCCCCTTGTTTGGTTTTGTCCCCTTTACTTCCCCTTGTTTGGTGTGGTCCCCTTAACCTCCCCTTGTTTGGTGTGGTCCCCTTAACCTCCCCTTGTTTGGTGTGGTCCCCTTAACCTCCCCTTGTTTGGTGTGGTCCCCTTAACCTCCCCTTGTTTGGTGTGGTCCCCTTTACTTCCCCTTGTTTGGTGTGGTCCCCTTTACGTCCCCTGTTTGGTGTGGTCCCCTTTACTTCCCCTTGTTTGGTGTGGTCCCCTTTACTTCCCCTTGTTTGGTGTGGTCCCCTTTTCTTCCCCTTGTTTGGTTTTGTCCCCTTTACTTCCCCTTGTTTGGTGTGGTCCCCTTTACTTCCCCTTGTTTGGTTTTGTCCCCTTTACTTCCCCTTGTTTGGTGTGGTCCCCTTAACCTCCCCTTGTTTGGTGTGGTCCCCTTTACTTCCCCTTGTTTGGTGTGGTCCCCTTTACTTCCCCTTGTTTGGTGTGGTCCCCTTTACTTCCCCTTGTTTGGTGTGGTCCCCTTTACTTCGCCTTGTTTGGTGTGGTCCCCTTAACCTCCCCTTGTTTGGTGTGGTCCCCTTAACCTCCCCTTGTTTGGTGTGGTCCCCTTAACCTCCCCTTGTTTGGTGTGGTCCTCTTTACGTACCCTTGTTTGTTGTGGTCACCTTTACTTCCCCGTGTTTGGTGTGGTCCCCTTTACTTCCCCTTGTTTGGTGTGGTCCCCTTTACTTCCCCTTGTTTGATGTGGTCCCCTTAACCTCCCCTTGTTTGATGTGGTCGGCTTTACTTCCCCTTGTTTGGTGTGGTCCCCTTAACCTCCCCTTGTTTAGTTTGGTTCCCGCTACCCCCTTATCAAATTTGTTCCCCATTACCCCACCCCTCCCTTGTTTGGTGTGGTCCCCTCTATCCCATTTGATTTGGCCCCCTTTACCCATCCCCCCTCTTGTTTGATGTGTACCCTTTTACCCCTCGCCCTCTTCTTGTTTCGTTTTGTCCCCCGACACCCCCCCCCCTGTTTGGATTTATCTCCTCTAATCCCTCCCCCCCTTATTTGGTTTGGTCATCTCTACCCCCCCCCCTTGTTTGGGTTGGTCCCCTCTACCCCTTTGTTTGGTTTTGTCCCCTCTACCCTCACCTTATTTGGTTTTGTCCCCTCTACCCCCCCCCTTGTATGGCTTGGTCCCCTCTACCCCCTGTTTGGTTTGGTCCCCTCTACCCCCCCCCTGTTTGGTTTGGTCCCCTTTACCCCTCCCCCCTGTTTGGTTTGGTCCCCTCTACCCCCTGTTTGGTTTGGTCCCCTCTACCCCCTGTTTGGTTTGGTCCCCTCTACGCCCCCTGTTTGGTTTGGTCCACTCTACCGACGACTGTTTAGTTTGGTCCCCTCTACCCCCCCCCCCCCCCCTGTTTGGTTTGGTCCCCTCTACACCCGGTTTGGTTTGGTCCCCTCCACCCCCAGTTTGGTTTGGTCCCCTCACCCCCCCTCTTGTTTGGTTTTGTCCCCTCCCACCCCCCCTTGTTTGGTTTGGTTCCCTCCCGCCCACCCTTGTTTGGTTTGGTCCCCTCTACCTCCCTTGTTTGGTTTTGTCCCCTTTACTTCCCCTTGTTTGGTGTGGTCCCCTTAACCTCCCCTTGTTTAGTGTGGTCCCCTTAACCTCCCCTTGTTTGGTGTGGTCCCCTTAACCTTCCCTTGTTTAGTGTGGTCCCCTTAAACTCCCCTTGTTTGGTGTGGTCCCCTTTACTTCCCCTTGTTTGGTGTGGTCCCCTTTACTTCCCCTTGTTTGGTGTGGTCCCCTTTACTTCCCCTTGTTTGGTTTTGTCCCCTTTATTTCCCCTTGTTTGGTGTGGTCCCCTTTACTTCCCCTTGTTTGGTTTTGTCCCCTTTACTTCCCCTTGTTTGGTGTGGTCCCCTTAACCTCCCCTTGTTTGGTGTGGTCCCCTTAACCTCCCCTTGCTTGGTGTGGTCCCCTTAACCTCCCCTTGTTTGGTGTGGTCCCCTTAACCTCCCCTTGATTGGTGTGGTCCCCTTTACTTCCCCTTGTTTGGTGTGGTCCCCTTTACTTCCCCTTGTTTGGTGTGGTCCCCTTTACTTCCCCTTGTTTGGTGTGGTCCCCTTTACTTCCCCTTGTTTGGTGTGGTCCCCTTTACTTCCCCTTGTTTGGTTTTGTCCCCTTTACTTCCCCTTGTTTGGTGTGGTCCCCTTTACTTCCCCTTGTTTGGTTTTGTCCCCTTTACTTCCCCTTGTTTGGTGTGGTCCCCTTAACCTCCCCTTGTTTGGTGTGGTCCCCTTTACTTCCCCTTGTTTGGTGTGGTCCCATTTACTTCCCCTTGTTTGGTGTGGTCCCCTTTACTTCCCTTTGTTTGGTGTGGTCCCCTTTACTTCCCCTTGTTTGGTGTGGTCCCCTTAACCTCCCCTTGTTTGGTGTGGTCCCCTTAACCTCCCCTTGTTTGGTGTGGTCCCCTTAACCTCCCCTTGTTTGGTGTGGTCCTCTTTACGTTCCCTTGTTTGGTGTGGTCACCTTTACTTCCCCTTGTTTGGTGTTGTCCCCTTTACTTCCCATTGTTTGGTGTGGTCCCCTTTACTTCCCCTTGTTTGTTGTGGTCCCCTTAACCTCCCCTTGTTTGATGTGGTCCCCTTTACTTCCCCTTGTTTGGTGTGGTCCCCTTAACCTCCCCTTGTTTAGTTTGGTTCCCGCTACCCCCTTATCAAATTTGTTCCCCATTACCCCACCCCTCCCTTGTTTGGTGTGGTCCCCTCTATCCCATTTGATTTGGCCCCCTTTACCCCTCCCCCCTCTTGTTTGATGTGTACCCTTTTACCCCTCGCCCTCTTCTTGTTTCGTTTTGTCCCCCGACACCCCCCCCCCCCTTGTTTGGATTTATCCCCTCTAATCCCTCCCCCCCCTTATTTGGTTTGGTCATCTCTACCCCCCCCCCCCCTGTTTGGGTTGGTCCCCTATACCCCTTTGTTTGGTTTTGTCCCCTCTACCCTCACCTTATTTGGTTTTGTCCCCTCTACCCCCCCCCCCTTGTATGGCTTGGTCCCCTCTACCCCCTGTTTGGTTTTGTCCCCTCTACCCCCCCCCTGTTTGGTTTGGTCCCCTTTACCCCCCCCCCTGTTTGGTTTGGTCCCCTCTACCCCCTGTTTGGTTTGGTCCCCTCTACCCCCTGTTTGGTTTGGTCCCCTCTACGCCCCTCTTTGGTTTGGTCCACTCTACCGACGACTGTTTAGTTTGGTCCCCTCTACCCCCCCCCCCCTGTTTGGTTTGGTCCCCTCTACACCCGGTTTGGTTTGGTCCCCTCCACCCCCTGTTTGGTTTGGTCCCCTCACCCCCCCTCTTGTTTGGTTTTGTCCCCTCCCACCCCCCTTGTTTGGTTTGGTTCCCTCCCGCCCACCCTTGTTTGGTTTGGTCCCCTCTACCTCCCTTGTTTGGTTTTGTCCCCTTTACTTCCCCTTGTTTGGTGTGGTCCCCTTAACCTCCCCTTGTTTAGTGTGGTCCCCTTAACCTCCCCTTGTTTGGTGTGGTCCCCTTAACCTTCCCTTGTTTAGTGTGGTCCCCTTAAACTCCCCTTGTTTGGTGTGGTCCCCTTTACTTCCCCTTGTTTGGTGTGGTCCCCTTTACTTCCCCTTGTTTGGTGTGGTCCCCTTTACTTCCCCTTGTTTGGTTTTGTCCCCTTTATTTCCCCTTGTTTGGTGTGGTCCCCTTTACTTCCCCTTGTTTGGTTTTGTCCCCTTTACTTCCCCTTGTTTGGTGTGGTCCCCTTAACCTCCCCTTGTTTGGTGTGGTCCCCTTAACCTCCCCTTGCTTGGTGTGGTCCCCTTAACCTCCCCTTGTTTGGTGTGGTCCCCTTAACCTCCCCTTGATTGGTGTGGTCCCCTTTACTTCCTCTTGTTTGGTGTGGTCCCCTTTACTTCCCCTTGTTTGGTGTGGTCCCCTTTACTTCCCCTTGTTTGGTGTGGTCCCCTTTACTTCCCCTTGTTTGGTGTGGTCCCCTTTACTTCCCCTTGTTTGGTTTTGTCCCCTTTACTTCCCCTTGTTTGGTGTGGTCCCCTTTTCTTCCCCTTGTTTGGTTTTGTCCCCTTTACTTCCCCTTGTTTGGTGTGGTCCCCTTAACCTCCCCTTGTTTGGTGTGGTCCCCTTTACTTCCCCTTGTTTGGTGTGGTCCCCTTTACTTCCCCTTGTTTGGTGTGGTCCCCTTTACTTCCCCTTGTTTGGTGTGGTCCCCTTTACTTCCCCTTGTTTGGTGTGGTCCCCTTAACCTCCCCTTGTTTGGTGTGGTCCCCTTAACCTCCCCTTGTTTGGTGTGGTCCCCTTAACCTCCCCTTGTTTGGTGTGGTCCTCTTTACGTTCCCTTGTTTGGTGTGGTCACCTTTACTTCCCCTTGTTTGGTGTTGTCCCCTTTACTTCCCATTGTTTGGTGTGGTCCCCTTTACTTCCCCTTGTTTGTTGTGGTCCCCTTAACCTCCCCTTGTTTGATGTGGTCCCCGTTACTTCCCCTTGTTTGGTGTGGTCCCCTTAACCTCCCCTTGTTTAGTTTGGTTCCCGCTACCCCCTTATCAAATTTGTTCCCCATTACCCCACCCCTCCCTTGTTTGGTGTGGTCCCCTCTATCCCATTTGATTTGGCCCCCTTTACCCCTCCCCCCTCTTGTTTGATGTGTACCCTTTTACCCCTCGCCCTCTTCTTGTTTCGTTTTGTCCCCCGACACCCCCCCCCCTGTTTGGATTTATCCCCTCTAATCCCTCCCCCCCTTATTTGGTTTGGTCATCTCTACCCCCCCCCCTTGTTTGGGTTGGTCCCCTCTACCCCTTTGTTTGGTTTTGTCCCCTCTACCCTCACCTTATTTGGTTTTGTCCCCTCTACCCCCCCCCCCCCTTGTATGGCTTGGTCCCCTCTACCCCCTGTTTGGTTTTGTCCCCTCTACCCCCCCCCCCCTGTTTGGTTTGGTCCCCTTTACCCCCCCCCTGTTTGGTTTGGTCCCCTCTACCCCCTGTTTGGTTTGGTCCCCTCTACCCCCTGTTTGGTTTGGTCCCCTCTACGCCCCCTGTTTGGTTTGGTCCACTCTACCGACGACTGTTTAGTTTGGTCCCCTCTACCCCCCCCCCCCCCTGTTTGGTTTGGTCCCCTCTACGCCCGGTTTGGTTTGGTCCCCTCCACCCCCTGTTTGGTTTGGTCCCCTCACCCCCCCCCTCTTGTTTGGTTTTGTCCCCTCCCACCCCCCCCCCCCCCCTTGTTTGGTTTGGTTCCCTCCCGCCCACCCTTGTTTGGTTTGGTCCCCTACTACCTCCCTTGTTTGGTGTAGTCCTCTTTACTTTCCCTTATTTGGTGTCGTCTCCTTTACTTTCCCTTGTTTGGTGTGGTCCCAACCTCCCCTTGTTTGGTTTCGTCCCCTTTACCTACCCTTGTTTAGTTTGGTTCCCGCTACCCCCTTATCAAATTTGTTCCCCATTACCCCACCCCTCCCTTGTTTGGTTTGGTCCCCTCTATCCCATTTGATTTGGCCCCCTTTACCCCTCCCCCCTCTTGTTTGGTGTGTACCCTTTTACCCCTCGCCCTCTTTTTGTTTCGTTTTGTCCCCCGACACCCCCCCCCCCCCTGTTTGGATTTAGCCCCTCTAATCCCTCCCCCCCCCTTATTTGGTTTGGTCCTCTCTACCCCCCCCCCTTGTTTGGGTTGGTCCCCTCTACCCATTTGTTTGGTTTTGTCCCCTCTACCCTCCCCTTATTTGGTTTTGTCCACTCTACCCCCCCCCCCCGTATGGCTTGGTCCCCTCTACCCACTGTTTGGTTTGGTCCCCTCTACCCCCCCCCCCCTGTTTGGTTTGGTCCCCTTTACCCCCCTGTTTGGTTTGGTCCCCTCTACCCCCTGTTTGGTTTGGTCCCCTCTACCCCCTGTTTGGTCTGGTCCCCTCAACCCCCTGTTTGGTTTGGTCCCCTCTACCCCCTGTTTGGTTTGGTCCCCTCTATCCCCTGTTTGGCTTGGTCCCCTTAACCTCCCCTTGTTTGGTGTGGTCCCCTTAACCTCCCCTTGTTTGGTGTGGTCCCCTTAACCTCCCCTTGTTTGATGTGGTCCCCTTTACTTCCCCTTGTTTGGTGTGGTCCCATTAACCTCCCCTTGTTTGGTGTGGTCCCCTTTACTTCCCCTTGTTTGGTGTGGTCCCCTTAACCTCCCCTTGTTTGGTGTGGTCCCTTTAACCTCCCCTTGTTTGGTGTGGTCCCCTTAACCTCCCCTTGTTTGGTGTGGTCCCCTTAACCTCCCCTTGTTCGGTGTGGTCCCCTTTACTTCCCCTTGTTTGGTGTGGTCCCCTTTACTTCCCCTTGTTTGGTGTGGTCCCCTTTACTTCCCCTTGTTTGGTGTGGTCCCCTTTACTTCCCCTTGTTTGGTTTTGTCCCCTTTACTTCCCCTTGTTTGGTTTTGTCCCCATTTCTTCCCCTTGTTTGGTGTGGTCCCCTTTATTTCCCCTTGTTTGGTGTGGTCCCCTTTACTTCCCCTTGTTTGGTTTTGTCCCCTTTACTTCCCCTTGTTTGGTGTGGTCCCCTTTACTTCCCCTTGTTTGATTTTGTCCCCTTTACTTCCCCTTGTTTGGTGTGGTCCCCTTAACCTCCCCTTGTTTGGTGTGGTCCCCTTAACCTCCCCTTGTTTGGTGTGGTCCCCTTAACCTCCCCTTGTTTGGTGTGGTCCCCTTTACTTCCCCTTTTTTGGTGTGGTCCCCTTAACCTCCCCTTGTTTGGTGTGGTCCTCTCTTTACTTCCCCTTGTTTGGTTTTGTCCCATTTACTTCCCCTTGTTTGGTGTGGTCCCCTTTACTTCCCCTTGTTTGGTGTGGTTCCCTTTACTTCCCCTTGTTTGGTGTGGTCCCCTTTACTTCCCCTTGTTTGGTGTGGTCCCCTTTACTTCCCCTTGTTTGGTGTGGTCCCCTTTACTTCCCCTTGTTTGGTTTTGTCCCCTTTATTTCCCCTTGTTTGGTGTGGTCCCCTTTACTTCCCCTTGTTTGGTTTTGTCCCCTTTACTTCCCCTTGTTTGGTGTGGTCCCCTTAACCTCCCCTTGTTTGGTGTGGTCCCCTTAACCTCCCCTTGCTTGGTGTGGTCCCCTTAACCTCCCCTTGTTTGGTGTGGTCCCCTTAACCTCCCCTTGATTGGTGTGGTCCCCTTTACTTCCCCTTGTTTGGTGTGGTCCCCTTTACTTCCCCTTGTTTGGTGTGGTCCCCTTTACTTCCCCTTGTTTGGTGTGGTCCCCTTTACTTCCCCTTGTTTGGTGTGGTCCCCTTTACTTCCCCTTGTTTGGTTTTGTCCCCTTTACTTCCCCTTGTTTGGTGTGGTCCCCTTTACTTCCCCTTGTTTGGTTTTGTCCCCTTTACTTCCCCTTGTTTGGTGTGGTCCCCTTAACCTCCCCTTGTTTGGTGTGGTCCCCTTTACTTCCCCTTGTTTGGTGTGGTCCCCTTTACTTCCCCTTGTTTGGTGTGGTCCCCTTTACTTCCCCTTGTTTGGTGTGGTCCCCTTTACTTCCCCTTGTTTGGTGTGGTCCCCTTAACCTCCCCTTGTTTGGTGTGATCCCCTTAACCTCCCCTTGTTTGGTGTGGTCCCCTTAACCTCCCCTTGTTTGGTGTGGTCCTCTTTACGTTCCCTTGTTTGGTGTGGTCACCTTTACTTCCCCTTGTTTGGTGTTGTCCCCTTTACTTCCCATTGTTTGGTGTGGTCCCCTTTACTTCCCCTTGTTTGTTGTGGTCCCCTTAACCTCCCCTTGTTTGATGTGGTCCCCGTTACTTCCCCTTGTTTGGTGTGGTCCCCTTAACCTCCCCTTGTTTAGTTTGGTTCCCGCTACCCCCTTATCAAATTTGTTCCCCATTACCCCACCCCTCCCTTGTTTGGTGTGGTCCCCTCTATCCCATTTGATTTGGCCCCCTTTACCCCTCCCCCCTCTTGTTTGATGTGTACCCTTTTACCCCTCGCCCTCTTCTTGTTTCGTTTTGTCCCCCGACACCCCCCCCCCCCTGTTTGGATTTATCCCCTCTAATCCCTCCCCCCCCCTTATTTGGTTTGGTCATCTCTACCCCCCCCCCTTGTTTGGGTTGGTCCCCTCTACCCCTTTGTTTGGTTTTGTCCCCTCTACCCTCACCTTATTTGGTTTTGTCCCCTCTACCCCCCCCTTGTATGGCTTGGTCCCCTCTACCCCCTGTTTGGTTTTGTCCCCTCTACCCCCCCCTGTTTGGTTTGGTCCCCTTTACCCCCCCCTGTTTGGTTTGGTCCCCTCTACCCCCTGTTTGGTTTGGTCCCCTCTACCCCCTGTTTGGTTTGGTCCCCTCTACGCCCCCTGTTTGGTTTGGTCCACTCTACCGACGACTGTTTAGTTTGGTCCCCTCTACCCCCCCCCCCTGTTTGGTTTGGTCCCCTCTCTACGCCCGGTTTGGTTTGGTCCCCTCCACCCCCTGTTTGGTTTGGTCCCCTCACCCCCCCCCCTCTTGTTTGGTTTTGTCCCCTCCCACCCCCCCCCCCCCTTGTTTGGTTTGGTTCCCTCCCGCCCACCCTTGTTTGGTTTGGTCCCCTACTACCTCCCTTGTTTGGTGTAGTCCTCTTTACTTTCCCTTATTTGGTGTCGTCTCCTTTACTTTCCCTTGTTTGGTGTGGTCCCAACCTCCCCTTGTTTGGTTTCGTCCCCTTTACCTACCCTTGTTTAGTTTGGTTCCCGCTACCCCCTTATCAAATTTGTTCCCCATTACCCCACCCCTCCCTTGTTTGGTTTGGTCCCCTCTATCCCATTTGATTTGGCCCCCTTTACCCCTCCCCCCTCTTGTTTGGTGTGTACCCTTTTACCCCTCGCCCTCTTTTTGTTTCGTTTTGTCCCCCGACACCCCCCCCCCTGTTTGGATTTAGCCCCTCTAATCCCTCCCCCCCCCTTATTTGGTTTGGTCCTCTCTACCCCCCCCCCCCCCCCCCTTGTTTGGGTTGGTCCCCTCTACCCATTTGTTTGGTTTTGTCCCCTCTACCCTCCCCTTATTTGGTTTTGTCCACTCTACCCCCCCCCCCCCCGTATGGCTTGGTCCCCTCTACCCACTGTTTGGTTTGGTCCCCTCTACCCCCCCCCCCTGTTTGGTTTGGTCCCCTTTACCCCCCTGTTTGGTTTGGTCCCCTCTACCCCCTGTTTGGTTTGGTCCCCTCTACCCCCTGTTTGGTCTGGTCCCCTCAACCCCCTGTTTGGTTTGGTCCCCTCTACCCCCTGTTTGGTTTGGTCCCCTCTATCCCCTGTTTGGCTTGGTCCCCTTAACCTCCCCTTGTTTGGTGTGGTCCCCTTAACCTCCCCTTGTTTGGTGTGGTCCCCTTAACCTCCCCTTGTTTGATGTGGTCCCCTTTACTTCCCCTTGTTTGGTGTGGTCCCATTAACCTCCCCTTGTTTGGTGTGGTCCCCTTTACTTCCCCTTGTTTGGTGTGGTCCCCTTAACCTCCCCTTGTTTGGTGTGGTCCCTTTAACCTCCCCTTGTTTGGTGTGGTCCCCTTAACCTCCCCTTGTTTGGTGTGGTCCCCTTAACCTCCCCTTGTTCGGTGTGGTCCCCTTTACTTCCCCTTGTTTGGTGTGGTCCCCTTTACTTCCCCTTGTTTGGTGTGGTCCCCTTTACTTCCCCTTGTTTGGTGTGGTCCCCTTTACTTCCCCTTGTTTGGTTTTGTCCCCTTTACTTCCCCTTGTTTGGTTTTGTCCCCTTTTCTTCCCCTTGTTTGGTGTGGTCCCCTTTACTTCCCCTTGTTTGGTGTGGTCCCCTTTACTTCCCCTTGTTTGGTTTTGTCCCCTTTACTTCCCCTTGTTTGGTGTGGTCCCCTTTACTTCCCCTTGTTTGATTTTGTCCCCTTTACTTCCCCTTGTTTGGTGTGGTCCCCTTAACCTCCCCTTGTTTGGTGTGGTCCCCTTAACCTCCCCTTGTTTGGTGTGGTCCCCTTAACCTCCCCTTGTTTGGTGTGGTCCCCTTTACTTCCCCTTGTTTGGTGTGGTCCCCTTAACCTCCCCTTGTTTGGTGTGGTCCTCTCTTTACTTCCCCTTGTTTGGTTTTGTCCCCTTTACTTCCCCTTGTTTGGTGTGGTCCCCTTTACTTCCCCTTGTTTGGTGTGGTTCCCTTTACTTCCCCTTGTTTGGTGTGGTCCCCTTTACTTCCCCTTGTTTGGTGTGGTCCCCTTTACTTCCCCTTGTTTGGTGTGGTCCCCTTTACTTCCCCTTGTTTGGTGTGGTCCCTTTTACTTCCCCTTGTTTGGTTTTGTCCCCTTTACTTCCCCTTGTTTGGTGTGGTCCCCTTAACTTCCCCTTGTTTGGTGTGGTCCCCTTAACCTCCCCTTGTTTGGTGTGGTCTCCTTAACCTCCCCTTGTTTGGTGTGGTCCCCTTTACTTCCCCTTGTTTGGTTTTGTCCCCTTTACTTCCCCTTGTTTGGTTTTGTCCCCTTTACTTCCCCTTGTTTGGTTTTGTCCCCTTTACTTCCCCTTGTTTGGTGTGGTCCCCTTAACCTCCCCTTGTTTAGTGTGGTCCCCTTAACCTCCCATTGTTTGGTGTGGTCCCCTTAACCTTCCCTTGTTTAGTGTGGTCCCCTTAACCTCCCCTTGTTTGGTGTGGTCCCCTTTACTTCCCCTTGTTTGGTGTGGTCCCCTTTACTTCCCCTTGTTTGGTTTTGTCCCCTTTACTTCCCCTTGTTTGGTTTTGTCCCCTTTACTTCCCCTTGTTTGGTGTGGTCCCCTTTACTTCCCCTTGTTTGGTTTTGTCCCCTTTACTTCCACTTGTTTGGTGTGGTCCCCTTAACCTCCCCTTGTTTGGTGTGGTCCCCTTAACCTCCCCTTGTTTGGTGTGGTCCCCTTAACCTCCCCTTGTTTGGTGTGGTCCCCTTAACCTCCCCTTGTTTGGTGTGGTCCCCTTTACTTCCCCTTGTTTGGTGTGGTCCCCTTTACTTCCCCTTGTTTGGTGTGGTCCCCTTTACTTCCCCTTGTTTGGTGTGGTCCCCTTTACTTCCCCTTGTTTGGTTTTGTCCCCTTTACTTCCCCTTGTTTGGTGTGGTCCCCTTTACGTCCCCTTGTTTGGTTTTGTCCCCTTTACTTCCCCTTGTTTGGTGTGGTCCCCTTAACCTCCCCTTGTTTGGTGTGGTCCCCTTTACTTCCCCTTGTTTGGTGTGGTCCCCTTTACTTCCCCTTGTTTGGTGTGGTCCCCTTTACTTCCCCTTGTTTGGTGTGGTCCCCTTTACTTCCCCTTGTTTGGTGTGGTCCCCTTAACCTCCCCTTGTTTGGTGTGGTACCCTTAACCTCCCCTTGTTTGGTGTGGTCCCCTTAACCTCCCCTTGTTTGGTGTGGTCCTCTTTACTTCCCCTTGTTTGGTGTGGTCACCATTACTTCCCCTTGTTTGGTGTGGTCCCCTTTACTTCCCCTTGTTTGGTGTGGTCCCCTTTACTTCCCCTTGTTTGTTGTGGTCCCCTTAACCTCCTCTTGTTTGGTGTGGTCCCCTTTACTTCCCCTTGTTTGGTGTGGTCCCCTTAACCTCCCCTTGTTTAGTTTGGTTCCCGCTACCCCCTTATCAAATTTGTTCCCCATTACCCCACCCCTCCCTTGTTTGGTGTGGTCCCCTCTATCCCATTTGATTTGGCCCCCTTTACCCCTCCCCCCTCTTGTTTGATGTGTACCCTTTTACCCCTCGCCCTCTTCTTGTTTCGTTTTGTCCCCCGACACCCCCCCCCCCCTGTTTGGATTTATCCCCTCTAATCTCCCCCCCTTATTTGGTTTGGTCCTCTCTACCCCCCCCCCTTGTTTGGGTTGGTCCCCTCTACCCCTTTGTTTGGTTGTGTCCCCTCTACCCTCACCTTATTTGGTTTTGTCCCCTCTACCCCCTCTTGTATGGCTTGGTCCCCTCTACCCCCTGTTTGGTTTGGTCCCCTCTACCCCCCCCCCTGTTTGGTTTGGTCCCCTTTACCCCCCCCCCCTGTTTGGTTTGGTCCCCTCTACCCCCTGTTTGGTTTGGTCCCCTCTACCCCCTGTTTGGTTTGGTCCCCTCTACCCCCTGTTTGGCTTGGTCCCCTCTACCCTCCCCTGTTTGGTTTGGTCCCCTCTACCCCCCCCCCCTCTGTTTGGTTTGGTCACTTCCACCCCCTGTTTGGTTTGGTCCCCTCTACCCCTCCTCCCTGTTTGGCTTGGTCCCCTCTACCCCCTGATTGGTTTGGTCCCCTCTATCCCCCCCCTGTTTGGCTTGGTCCCCTCTACCCCCTGTTTGGTTTGGTCCCCTCTACCCCCCCCCCCCTGTTTGGCTTGGTCCCCTCTACCCCCTGTTTGGTTTTGTCCCCTCTACCACCTGTTTGGTTTGGTCCCCTCTACCTCCTGTTTGGCTTGGTCCCTTCTACCCTCCCCTGTTTGATTTGGTCCCCTCTACCCTCTGTTTGGTTTGGTCCCCTCTACCCCCCCTCCCTGTTTGGTTTGGTCCCCTCTACCCCCCCTCTCACCTGTTTGGTTTGGTCCCCTCTACCCCACCTGTTTGGTTTGGTCCACTCTACCCCCCCCCCTGTTTGGTTTCGTCCCCTCTACCCCCCCTGTTTGGTTTGGTCCCCTCTACACCCCCCCCCCTGTTTGGTTTGGTCCCCTCTACCCCCTGATTGGTTTGGTCCCCTCTATCCCCCCCTGTTTGACTTGGTCCCCTCTACGCCCCCCCCTGTTTGACTTGGTCCTCTCTACCCCCTGTTTGGTTTGGTCCCCTCTACCCCCCCCCCCTGTTTGGCTTGGTCCCCTCTAACCCCTGTTTGGTTTGGTCCCCTCTACCCCCTGTTTGGTTTGGTCCCCTCTACCCCCTGTTTGGCTTGGTCCCCTCTACCCCCTGTTTGGTTTGGTCCCCTCTACCCCCTGTTTGGCTTGGTCCCCTCTACCCCCTGATTGGTTTGGTCCCCTCTATCCCCCCTGTTTGGTTTGGTCCCTCTACCCCCTGTTTGGTTTGGTCCCCTCTACCCCCCCCCCCCCCCCCTGTTTGGCTTGGTCCCCTCTACCCCCTGTTTGGTTTGGTCCCCTCAACCCCCTTCTTTGGTTTGGTCCCCTCTACCCTCCCCTGTTTGGTTTGGTCCCCTCTACCCCCTGTTTGGTTTGGTCCCCTCAACCCCCTGTTGGGTTTGGTCCCCTCTACCCTCCCCTGTTTGGTTTGGTCCCCTCTACCCCCCCCCCTTCTTTGGTTTGGTCCCCTCTACCCACCCCTGTTTTGTTTTGTCGCCTCTACCCCCCCCCCCCCTCTGTTTGGCTTGGTCCCCTCTACCCCCTATTTGGTTTGGTCCCCTCTACCCCCTGTTTGGTTTGGTCCCCTCTACCCCCCCCCCCACCTTACCCTCACATTACCCTCCACCTTATCTCCCACCTTACATTAACTTTGCCCCCCAGCCCCTACCATTGCCCCATACCTTTGATCCTGCCGGTAACCATACCCTTACCTTCCCTCTACTTCACATACTGTTTCCTTTAGAACCACTTTAAAAAAATCCTGGAAAAAGGAAAGGATATTTTAAACCAGGGAGTTAAAAGGCACGAGGATACACTTCATTGTACCGGGTTTTATCTCATATAGCTTGGTATCTTTCCGGAGGTCTGTCTGTCGTCTCCTCTTGCTCTTTTGCCATCCAGTTTGCCCGCTATCACAAATATTACAAGTTTATTCAAGCTCTACTTGTCTGAGGACATTTAGAAACATGCATACATTGATTTATACAATTAAAAAGAACACAAACACATTCACGCCACATGAAGTGGCATGTTACATTTTCTACACGCCACTTCAGGTGAAGGGAATATATAGTGATAATTCACTTTATGTCACTTTGTCAAAATATCAAGAACAATACATCTTCACAACATACGTATTTACATTGCAATGTTGGAATTAAACATTAAGTTGTTCAGACTGCAAAAACAGTCAAAAAGGGATGAACCCCTTCTAAGTGCGCCATGCAGGAAGCCAAAGAAGAATGCTCAACACAGAACTGGTGTCGTCAGCTCAACACAGAACTGGTGTAGTCAGCTCATCATAGAACTGGTGTCATCAGCTCAACACAGAACTGGTGTCATCAGCTCAACACAGAACTGGTGTCATCAGCTCAACACAGAACTGGTGTCATCAGCTCAACACAGAACTAGTGTCATCAGCTCAACACAGAACTGGTGTCATCAGCTCAACACAGAACTGGTGTCATCAGCGCAACACAGAACTAGTGTCATCAGCTCAACACAGAACTGGTGTCAGGTCAACACAGAACTGGTGTCGTCAGCTCAACACAGAACTGGTGTCATCAGCTCAACACAGAACTGGTGTCATCAGCTCAACACAGAACTGGTGTCATCAGCTCAACACAGAACTGGTGTCGTCAGCTCAACACAGAACTGGTGTCATCAACTCAACACAGAACTGGTGTCATCAGCTCAACACAGAACTGGTGTCATCAGCTCAACACAGAACTGGTGTCGTCAGCTCAACACAGAACTGGTGTCATCAACTCAACACAGAACTGGTGTCGTCAGCTCAACACAGAACTGGTGTCGTGAGCTCAACACAGAACTGGTGTCGTGAGCTCAACACAGAACTGGTGTCGTGAGCTCAACACAGAAATGGTGTCATCAACTCAACACAGAACTGGTGTCATCAGCTCAACACAGAAATGATGTCGTCAGCTCAACACAGAACTGGTGTCGTCAGCTCAACACAGAACTGGTGTCATCAGCTCAACACAGAACTGGTGTCATCAGCTCAACACAGAACTGGTGTCGTGAGCTCAACACAGAACTAGTGTTATCAGCAACTACACGGTTAATGAGATACTTTTCTATGTCTCCATGACGTATGTTTCTCCTCCCCCCCTCCCCCCACCAGTCTTTTCAAATAATCTTTTAGTGATGGACCGTTGAGGAGTATTATATGCACTGTGCCTGACCAGGTCAAATGGAATTGTTTATCACAGACATCCGTTATAAACATGTTAAGAACAACCCTACGTATAATTTAATGCAACAAGCAATATAAACTTAGCACTTAATTTCAGTTTAACAGCAAATAACATTGAAGACTGCTATCTGTGTCTTCGCCGGTCTCCATGGCGAAGGCGTTAAGGACGTTGTTCGTAATCCGGTATACTCTCTTACGAAATACAGCTGCACGAGATTCGGCAGCGGATCGCGTCGGGCTGGTTACTTACGGAAAAGTATGTGAGCCGGTCGTTCAGAAAGCAAAGGTAAACTACTGAACGTAAAAACTTGCCAAGACATCAACAGCAGCTGAACAAATGCTGGTGTCGACTGCAATGTCCTGTAAAGGATATGCGAAAAAACAAATTCATTCATGTTCTCTTTGTTGACAACATAACATGTGTATTTACCAGCCTTCCTCGTTACCTTATCTCTAAGCCCGTTAATATGTAACTATTTATTTTATTGAATACATTGTAAATTCTTCAGCCTGTTTATTATATTTCCTAAAGACATTCCAATGTAACACGAACATTTGCCAGACACAAGTATAGCAACTTAGGCTGTAAACAATGCTGAACAAACTTGTGTCTACTTTAAGTTAAGCAGTTTAGTGTGCCTGCAGAGATCACCGGCTCGGAAAGGGTGGGATCCCGGCTTGGTCCTTCAACAAGGCTTTCGTCCGGCGCTGACTTCTGAGCCCATGACTTGCAACAGCGAGGACACTATATCCCAGGCTTCCGTCACCGACAGCACTTCCCTCAGTGGCTGCTATTGCTTGATGGTTGGTGATCAAGTCTGGAGCTGACTCGTTTCGGCTATCTGTCCCCTCCAAGTCCGGTTCGCTAGCCTGCAGGATTGTTCGAGATCAGAATGTGCCGTCCTGGCTCTATAGATCGCCTGTTTGTCTGATGATGCCTGCAGGTTAGTCCGAGACAAGGAGTTTGAGTATGCCGTACCCTAAGTCCCGGCTCCAGACAGTCCCAGACCATAAACCAATACCGTGAACGAAAGCCCGGGCTATAGCATCCTATAAACATTGCTGCAGGTCAAGACAGCGGACAGGGCATCCCATATCTACTGTATATGCCCAGGAGTCAGACAACCGATATCCGTCAGCCGCCAAAGTGACCAAGTCACGGGAGCGGGGACTGTGAGACCATACTTTCATTTAATTTGGAAAGTGATGCACTGACAGTACTTCCGCTAGAAATTATCCCTGTCTGCCAGACATTTCATCTGTCTGTCAGCCTCGTGCATGTGCCTTCACTAATGATTGTTGGTAACGGGTATCCATTTTGTAAGATAAGGTAAGAGACCACCTGCCCTTCGCTAGCCTGCTCCCATGGGTAGAGTACCCGTTTAGCCATTAAAACAAATAAACAGGAAACCAAGGTTGCAAGACTGAATCTTGAGAGCAACCGACAGATAGTTGCTGGTTATGGTTTCAAGTAGGCGACTGCCGTGAGATTGGTTTCTGGAGAATTAGGATTCTCCCTTTAATGCCATTTCCGTGTTTGCTTTCCAGTGACATTTTAAAATGATAACGGTCTTACTAGGTATAAAGGATACGACCCTTTATATTTATTGGGTATATGGTGCTGGCGTGACATATTTATAGACCAAAAGGCACACCATTAATAACGTGATACATATCACGAAGGCACACCATTAATAACGTGATAAATATTACGAAGGTGATTAATTATAGCTACGGGTAAATATTGAAATGTGTCAACAATTGGTAATATATTGTACACTGTTGTAAGCAAAAACAAATATTCACCATGTGTATATGAATCACCAAACACAGGTCAAACAGAGAGAATATAGGTTACATAAAATACAAATTACCATCCATCATGTCAAACAGTGATAATATTAGTGATGTGTATATAAATCACCTCACATCAGATCAAACAGTGAGAATATTGGTGATATATATATAAATCACCACACATCCGGTCAGTCAGTGAGACCTATATATTTATGTGTTTATTAACTGAACACAGCTGCTACGAAACATCTATGCGGGTAGTAATAAGATAAATCATCTCGGAGACGGCACTTTCTTGATTTATTGATACTTCTTTACAGTTCTCCATTTGAAAATATACTTTATTCTGTATCTGGTAGAGGCTGTACTGGACTGTCAATGAGATCTTTATGGCAGCCATTGTACAGTTGGGCCTAAAGTTCTGTCCTCTTCATCTCAATTGCTTAATGGCACAAGCAGTACTAGGTTGTTAGCCGGTTCCTCACAAATATCTTTATACAGGCGGGGTCAGCTGTACTGGGTTGGTATAAAGCTCTCCATCGTAGACGTCACTGTACAGGCGGGACATACTGTACTGGGTTGGTATAAAGCTCTCCATCGTAGACGTCACTGTACAGGCGGGACATGCTGTACTGGGTTGGTATAAAGCTCTCCATCGTAGACGTCACTGTGCAGGCAGGACATGCTGTACTGGGTTGACAGCTCTCCATTGTAGACGTCACTGTGCAGGCGGGACATGCTGTACTGGGTTGGTATAAAGCTCTCCATCGTAGACGTCACTGTACAGGCGGGACATGCTGTACTGGGTTGGTATAAAGCTCTCCATCGTAGACGTCACTGTGCAGGCAGGACATGCTGTACTGGGTTGACAGCTCTCCATTGTAGACGTCACTGTGCAGGCGGGACATGCTGTACTGGGTTGGTATAAAGCTCCCCATCGTAGACGTCACTGTGCAGGTGGCATATGTACTGGATTGACAGCTCTCTAACGTAGACATCACTGTGCAAGTGGGGTTGGAGACGTCACTGTGCAGGTGGCATATGTACTGGATTGACAGCTCTCCATCGTAGACGTCATTGTCTGTGCAGGTGGCATATGTACTGTATTGACAACTCTCCATCGTAGACGTCACTGTGCAGGTGGGATATGTACTGTATTGACAACCCTCCATCGTAGACGTCACTGTGCAGGTGGCATATGTACTGTATTGACAACTCTCTATCGTAGACGTCACTGTGCAGGTGGCATATGTACTGGATTGACAACTCTCCATCGTAGACGTCATTGTCTGTGCAGGTGGCATATGTACTGTATTGACTGCTCTCCATCGTAGACGTCACTGTGCAGGTGGCATATGTACTGTATTGACAGCTCTCCATCGTAGACATCACTGTGCAGGTGGGGTTGGAGACGACACTGGGCAGGTGGGGAATACCGTACTAGGTTGATAAGAGCTCTTTACAGTATACGTCATTGTTCAGGTGGGACAAGCTGTGCTGGGTTGCAAAGAGCTCTCCATCGTAGACGTCATCATGTAGATGGGACCGGCTGTACAGGGTTGTCATCGCTCCCTTCATCGCAGTCGTCATTATGCAGACGTCACTGTAATATTGGAACTGGCTGAACGGGGTTGCTACAAATCTCTTCATCGGAAACTCCGCTGGACGAGCCGCAGACAGCGACTTTCGATGCTGAGTGATTGGCGGTCATCGTTGTGCATATCTGAGGACAAATGGTGTTAATTAATAGTTGTTATCTGGTTGCCAATAGGTGACATGTTATTGTATTCATGGACACCGTTACTACTAAATACATATAAGTGAATCTGGCATTAAACCAATCTGTGTTTTTCATTTGTTATCCAAACGCAAGCTTCCTTAAGTATGTTGTTTTATTTGTTAGTGTGTCTTCAACT
>OY992882.1:17704037-17974037 GCA_963921405.1 Cepaea hortensis | reverse complement strand
GTGCAGATATTTCAGAGACGGCTTATTTCAGAGACGGCTGGGGGTCGACGCGAGTGCAGATATTTCAGAGACGGCTGGGGGGCGACACGAGTGCACTTTTTTCATGCCTGAAGATCGCCTCTGGAGAGACGGGATTCGCACTCTGCGCGACACTTTCGGCAGGCCGTTCTACGGAAAGCAGCGGATCGAT
Source organism: Cepaea hortensis (assembly GCA_963921405.1). Classification (NCBI taxonomy): domain Eukaryota; kingdom Metazoa; phylum Mollusca; class Gastropoda; order Stylommatophora; family Helicidae; genus Cepaea; species Cepaea hortensis. Next base: position 17,973,847 of record OY992882.1, on the reverse strand, counting down.
ATGGGATAAAACCTGGTGGAATGAAGTAGAGCCTCTTGTTTATACCTCCCCCTGTGACAAAAGGGGGACGCAGTTCGTAATCCCGCATTCCGCGTTCGAAACACGCGGGCGATTTGGCAGCAAACCACCTAGGGCTGGTTATTTTATAAAATGGTATGAGTTCCCGGGAAGGGTAACCCGGTCAACAAATGCCCGCAGAAGTCGGATGTGTCGGCCTAACGGCGCAAGAACACAGCTCTGCTGTAAACAGGCACAAGGCAATCACGCCCGAAAAAAAAGTCCGGATGAACGCAGAAGAAGGAGAAGTATGAGTTCCGGTAGTTCAGAAAGCAATGGCACAAGAAATCACAAACAGCTAAAAAAAAAAAAATGCCAGAGTTGACTGTAACGTCCTGTGTACAGGACATGTAATTAACTTGCTTTTTAAAATTCATTCTAAAAATAGGTAATCATAATAATGTGTCTCGAACCAGTGTTCCCCCCCCCCCCCCAACCTATTTTTAAGGTCGGTTTGAATCATCATCATCAAGTGCCCTGCCGAACGGCGTGAGAAGTAATGGTTAGCCATCTCACACGGTATCCAGAATCTCGAATCAGGTCTGTGTTCTTGTCTCGACCATGCCATGCTGCCAGATCATCAAGGTATTTATCCCTCTGTCTTCCTCTTGCTCTCTTCCCATCAAGCTTACCAGTTGTCACCAAATTTTAAAGTCCATTTCTCATTAAAATATTTTTGACTATCTACGTCTAATATCGCCAATCAGTCCCCGTTTTTCATTTGTCACTTGAAGGACTTTCTCATTTGATTTTCTATCCGTCCATAATATTCTTTTGCATTTTTCTCAAATATGCACATTTCCACCACCATTAGATGTTTCTCAGCTTGTCTGTTAATTGTCCATGTTTCACACATACGCACGCACGCGCGCGCACACACACACACGCACACACAAGAATATGGGTTCTATATAGCACTTCAACAATACTTCCCACTGCAACTACCGGTAATGCTTTACTGACATTCTAAACAATACAGGAAATACTTTACTCACATTCAACAACATACAGGTAATAGTTTACTTGCATTCTACGCAATACAAGTAACACTTTACTTACATTCTAGAACACAAGGCAGTACTTTACTTCATTCTACAAAATACAGGTGATAGTTAACTGATATTCTACACAACACAGGTACACCTTCACGTACATACTACAACACACAGGTAAAACTTTACATACCTTCTACAAGACACAGGTAAATTTTTACATACTATCTACAAGACACAGGTAAAACTTTACATACATTCTACAAGACACAGGTAAAACGTTACATACCTTCTACAAGACACAGGTAAAACTTTACATACATTCTACAAGACACAGGTAAAACTGTACATACCTTCTACAAGACACAGGTAAAACTTTACATACATTCTACAAGACACAGGTAAAACGTTACATACCTTCTACAAGACACAGGTAAAACGTTACATAATTCTACAAGACACAGGTAAAACTTTGCATACCTTCTACAAGACATAGGTAAAACTTTACATACCTCTTACAAGACACAGGTAAAACTTTACACACCTTCTACAAGAGACAGGTAAAACTTTACATACATTCTACAAGACACAGGTACAATTTTACATACATTCTACAAGACACAGGTAAGACTTTACATACATTCTACAAGACACAGGTAATACTTTACTCACATTCTACAATATACAGGTAATACTTCACTGACATACTACACTATATAATTAATACTTTACTGACATCTTACAACATACAGGTAATATTTTACTGACATTCTAAAAATATACAGCTAATAGTTTACTTACATTATTCGACATACAAGTAACACTTTACTTACATTCTACAAAATACGGGTACTACTTTACACACATTACAACATACAGGTAATACTTTACTGACAGTCTACAATATGCAGGTAATACTTTACTGACATTCCATAATATGCAGGTAATACTTTATTGACATTCTACAAAATACAGGTAATACTTTTCATTCATACTACGACATATAGGTAATACTCTATTTACATTATACAAAAGTCAGGTAATAAATACTTTACGCACATTCCACAAAATAAGGTAATACTTTACATACATGCTACAACATACAGGTAATACTCTACTTACATTATACAAAATTCAGGTAATACTTTACTGACATTTTACATAATACAGGTAATACTTTACTGACATTCTACAACGTGCATGTTATACTTTACTTACATACTACAACGTACATGTAATACATTACTTACATACTACAACATAAGGAAATACTGGGCACTTACCTGAAGCTGGAATATTGAAGTGGTAATTCACTACAACTGGTCACTGCTGGCTTGCACTCAATGACCATGTGTTTATTCCTACGTGGTTCAAACATGTGAAGTCAGAAGTCGTTGAAGTCGGCCTTCACCAGGGCCGTGCCGTACTATGATACAGAAAGGCGGCCGCATCAGGCGGCAACGTAAGGGGGCTTCATAAGGGACGGCATTTTTAAAGGAAAAAAAAAAACCATGTAAGGGGCGGCATTTCGAAGACTTGCATTAAATCTACTGCACGGTAGTTGAATTAACTATGATATTTCTTAACACTGTAAATAATCCAGCAACAGCTTACATCCAGTGAACAAACACAAGAAGACACGGGTGAATGGAATGAACATTTGGGCGGTCCAACGATGTGTCGGTGCGAGTGACTTGCCTCAAGTGAGTGATTTCTGTTTGACATTTTACCGCTAGAATTGTTAACATGTGACGTCTAGCTGTGTTCTGATTTGTTGGCTCTTTTTCATCATAGTTGTGATCTAAACACTACTCAGAGTTATATATACGTGTATCAAATGTCTACACATTTAGGTCTACACATTCATATCTAGAGTAAATCAAATAGAGGCGACTTGAGGGCACGTAGTGAAGATAATTCACAGAGAGATGAACCGTCTGGGGACGACACGGTAGAAGTGGCAGGAGACCGCAACAGATAAGACTTAGCTTTAAAAATCAGTATGGGATACACCAGGCGTACTACATAGAGTTGAGTTCACCGAGTCAAGAATCAATACCACAGCTCTCGGGACATTGCCATAGGTACTCCGCCGTAAACTTCAACAAGCAGCGAAGAGTCTAAGACATGTAACTAGTTCTGGAGTTTCCGGTGAGCTGATGTCGAGGTAGCGGGTTCTATCCCAACACCGGTCAGTTAGACTAAAATGCTGACCTGGCGCGTACTGCTGAATTATATATCGTATAAAGCAGAGGTTCCCATACCACCGCCCGCGGGCCACTTGTGGCCCGCCAGCTTCAAGAAACTGCCACGCAAGACCTCGTTAATCAATTAATCATGTGCCATGCCGGAAAGCGTGGGCGGTCATGACTCGCCATTTCCCTCGATCACGAGTGTCGTGGATCAGCTCAGTGTTCCTGTCTCTTCCATGCCATGTGGCCAAGCCATCCAGGTATTTTCCTCTCGGTCTTCCTCTTGGTCTGTTCCCCTCGATCTTGCCAGTTGTCACTAAGTTCTCCAATCCATTTCTTCTCATAACATGTCCAAAAAATTTTGACTGTCTACGTCTAATTTCTCTAATCAGTTTACGATGTTCATTTGTCTCCTGTAGTACTTGGTCATTGGTTTTTCTGTCTGTCCATGGTATTCTTTGCATTTTCCTCAGTAACCACATTTCTGCAGCCATCAGATGCTTTTCATCTTGACTGCTCATTGTCCAAGTTTCACATCCATACAAAAGAACAGGCTCTATGTATCCCCTCAACACTCTTTTTCTCGTTTCAATTGACATCTTTTTATTGGTCAGAATGTTTTTCATCTTGCTAAAGGCTACTTTCGCCATGGCCATTCTTGTTCTAATCTCTTCAAGGCATCTCCCATCAGATGTTATAACTGTTCCAAGATAATTGTACCGATTCACTTGTTGAAGAATATTTCCATTTACTTGTATATTACATTGTGGCACTTCTTCCTTCCTAGTGACGCCCATAACCTGAGTCTTTTTACAATTTAATTCTAACCCCAGTTCCTCACTGTGTACAACAACCGCATCTGCTAATTGTTGCAGGTCCTGCGCATTGTCTGCAATTAATACTGTATCATCTGCATATCTAATGTTATTGATGTTTCGTCCTTCAATGCTGATTCAATTTATATCCTCTACATTTCTGAAAATATTTTCACTGTACAGGGAAAAAAGATCTGGAGACATCACACATCCCTGCCTAACACCTCTCTTAATTGGCTGATACTTTCCCACTTCATTATCAATCTTTATTGCAGCTTGTTGTTTCCAATATATGTTTTTTATAAGTCTAATGTCTTTCCCATCAATTTGTAGATCTGCAAGCATATCCACCATGCTGACATGTCTAACGCTATCAAAAGCCTTTGTATAGTCAATAAAGCAAAGATGTATATCCTTGTTTACTTCTATAGCACGTTCAATAACTGTTCACAGCATATACACAGCATTTACTGTACCCTTTCCTTCTACAAACCCGCATTGTTCTTCCCCTATTTCAGGTTGTATCTTCTTCCTCATTCTTTGCATGATAATTCTTAGCAAAATCTTTGTGATGTGACTCATTATATTAATTGTTCTATGTTGATCACATTCCAAGGTTCCTGATTTCTTTGGGATTGCAATAAATATAGAGTTACATAATTCAGGAGGTATATCTCCAGTATCATATAATGTGTTCAGCAGTCTGGTGACTTGATCTAGTCCAAATTCTTCTAAAGCTTTAATCATTTCTGTTGTGATGTTATCTGCACCGGGGGCCTTGCCAGCTTTCATATGCTTAAGAACATTTCGAACCTCCATCTCCAAAATTGGCGGTCCTTCATTATTATGTCTAATATCATACTGTTCGTCTCTGTTATCATCATAAAGGTGTTTCACATAATCTGTCCATACCTGTAGAATCTGGTCTTTTTCTATTATGATTTTGCCATCTTCAGTTTTTAGACACCCTGTTGATGTACTTGTTCTTTTATTAGTAAGTTCCTGAATTCGTTATTTAATATAATATATTTTAATAATTCTAAAATTGCACTCGCAGCGCCCCGTTAGCGTGCGATAATTTACTCTGCTCGTGGTTGTTATGCTCAGATATTATCGAATGCGCCTGTTCAGTTCGCAATGAAACGTTATGAAGTTTCCAATCTCAGCCTTGTCGATCAATCAGAGTGCGCAAGGCGCCATGTCGTCGTCTGTTACAACTGTTTAACAGAGTCGGTAGTATGGTGTTGAAATTAGATTTTTTCAAACAAAAATTGACCATTAAAGCTTATAAACATGAGTGTGGACAATCTAAATTCAAACAATGGTAAAAAGCAAAAATGTGAAGACGTTGCTTGTCGTGAATTCAATGAAGATTGGACGGAGAAATTTATGTTTATGCCTAGCCGTAGTGGTAAACCAGTTTGCTTACTCTGCGGACTTTGTATTTCTGTTACCAAATAAAAAAAATCTGGAACGACACTTCACGACCACACATTCAGATATAAATGCTCAATATCCGATCAATTCGGAATTAAGAAAAGATTTCATAGCTATAAAAGAAATGTGTCTGACCAGGCAGCAGTCATTTTTCACCAAGGCTAACGAACAGAGCAAGAGTGCTGTTGTTGCATCGTACGAAGTCGCTCTTCTGTTGGCTCGCAAAAGGAAGCCGTTCACCGATGCAGAAGAAATAATCAAGCCTTACCTTAAAATTGGATTGGTGCTAGAATGCTTGGCGATAAAAAGTATGAAACAAAATTTTATCAGATTCCTTTGTCTAATAATACTTTGATCAGTCGAGTTGAAAAATTAGCCAAAGATGTTCATCGTCAAGTAGCAGCATATATAAAACAAAATTGTTAATTTTTTTTTTCGATGGCATTGGATGAATCCATTGACATTTCTGGCAAAGCTAAGGTCGCAGTTTTTGTTCGAGCAACAAACGATAATTTTGAAGTCATTGAAGAACTTCTAGGACTTGAATCGATGCATGCCACTACCAAAGGGACTGACCTGTTTGAAACTCTGAAGTTGTGTGTAGAGAAAAACAACATATAATGGACCAAATTTGATAGTGTATGCACCGACGGTGCTCCGGCTTTGACGGGTAAAAAGTCTGGATGTCTAGCATTAATGGAACAGTTTCTTGGGCGCACTATATTAAGATATCATTGTATCATTCACCAAGAAGCTCTTTGTGGAAAGACGTTAAATCTGAAACATGTTATGGATGTTGTTCTTGGATGTGTGAACAAAATTCGAAGTAAGGCGCTAAACAGGCGTGAGTTCATATAGTTTCTATCAGACCTGAACGAGGAATAAATGCGAGGATCCAGGGAAAAAACAAACTATTCATAAATTTGTGCGATGACATTTCTTCATTTAAAATGAGACTACGACTGTTTATCGGACAGCTGACCGAAGGGACTTTAGAGGTGTTTCCAACTCTGAAGACGCTTGTGGTTGAAAAGAAATGTGACATGTTACAGTACAAAGTAAAAGTTGAAAGTCTTCTGATTATCTTTCAGTCGAGATTTCAAGAGTTCACAATAGAGGAGGTTAATGTTGCCCTCTTCAAAAATTCGTTCGTATTTCTCGATGCCAAGCGTTGTCAATTACAGAAAAACCTTCAGTACGAAGTAATTTATTTGAAATGCAATTCTGCACTGAGATGTAAATTTCTGAAGCTGCCTGCTTCACCTTCAGCTGATCATATGATTTCATTCTGGCGACTATTGCCTGTCGAACAATTTGAACACTTGCGTTCATTCGCCCAGAGATACATTTATCATTTTGGTTCGACTTACAGAGTCGAGCTGTCATTATCCGCATTCACTGCTATAAAAAACATGCAACGTTCTAGACTCACCTACAGTAACCTAGCTGCGCTTATAAATTTGGGCACGACAGATTTGTGTCCAGACATTGATAAACTGGCATCTGAACTTAAGTAACTGGTTATGAAGAACAGTTAAAATTGTAATTTAATTACATTAATGGCGATTTTCGAAACTGATTTAAATTTTATTGTTAAATGAACTTTTGATTTTAAACCTCAAAATGACCTCAGTGTAGTACGGACACGGACTGCTTTTAAAGTTTTAGCATTTTGTTGACGAAAGTTAAGAAAGATAAGAATGATATTGCACGACTTTTATAATTTTATAACTTTGTGGCCCGCTTAACTACCGAAATAATTAGATATGGCCCTCTGCTTGAAATGCTTGGGAACTACTGATCTAGAGTGAGCACGTTGAGCAACTGATCTTATTTATGCCTCAACGGCTTCTAGTAGAGTGAGCACGTTGAGCAACTGATCTTATTTATGCCTCAACGGCTTCTAGTAGAGTGAGCATGTTGCGCAACTGATCTTATTTATGCCTCAACGGCTTCTAGTAGAGTGATATGAATAAAATTTGGTGGAACTGTGGTAAAGCTGTGAAAGTGTAAACAATATAAAATGACACAAAGTAATGCAGCTTTACATAACAGAGTTAAGACACATACAGAACGTTGCGGCGATTAGCCTTCATCAGCAAACAAAAACATTCACAAACACAACATACAGTCAAGGAGAACACCTGTGACTACATCAGAAGGTGATGACAGGACGAGAAGAACAAAATCATGGAAAAATGGAAGCAATGAAGAGAAAATGAGAATTGAAACAAATGTTAATTGAAAAGAATGTTAGTTGAAATAAATGTTTAAAAAAACGTTCATACTCACCTCACCGTTCGGATCTGGAAGTAACTAAGAAAATCTAGGATGTGTTGTTATACCCGGTGCTGGGTGTTACGGTTCAGTGACCACATAGAAGGAAGGGGGCGGGGTAGGAGGCGCGTAAGATCGAAGGTGGTACTAACCAAGTGAGCATGTTGCGCAACTGATCTTATTATGCTTCAGCGGCTTCTTCTAGAGTGAGCACGTTGCGCAACTGATCTCATTTATGCCTCAAAGGCTTCTTCTAGTGTGAGCACGTTGCGCAAATGATCTTATTTATGCCTCAACTACTTCTTCTAGCCCTCTGAGAAGCGTGTCAGTGCAATCAATCTGTGATCACTGTAACAATCAGCATTGGGAACTGTTGTTGCGATTCTTAACGCATTTCGAAACCTTCTGCTAATCAGAATGTAATCTATTTGGTTTCTAATCCTTCTGTCAGGACTCTTCCATGTCCATAATCTTTTAGGGTGTTGCTTAAACCAGGTGTTTGTTACAGTCATTTCCTGCTCTTGTGCCCATTCTACAAGTCTGTATCCTCTTTTGTTTCGCTCTTCCAAACCATGGCTTCCTACTGTGCGTCCACATCCTTGATTTCCTACTTTTGCATTTAAGTCACCCATTATGATATTTATTTCTGAATATTTTACATTTCTTCAAAGCAGGATTCATATCATGATATAATTCCGCTATACTATCTTCACTGAAATCTCCTGTTGGTGCATATATTTGAATGACGTTTATGTTAAAAGGTCTGCCGATTTATTTAACCAATAGGACACTGTCTGATACAGCCCAATATCCTTTAACAGAATTTGATGTTTGCCGATCCAAGATTATTGCTACACCTCTTTGTCGTTTTCAAATAATCTTAAAATCCTCATCTATCTTAAATTGTGTGTGCTGTCCCCATATTTGTTTAACCTGTACGCCAAACATATAATGAGAAATGTCAGAGATGGTATAAACAGGGAGCAATATGATGCCATAAATATCGGTGGTCATACCAGAGATTCGATATGCTGATGATATAGTATTCCTATCCACAACACAGAATGGTATAAAAACCTAATAACCACACCCAACTGAATAGTGAAAATCACAACTTATATTTTAACATGGCAAAAACAAAAATAAAGCATACAGATAAAACTACTATGGAGAAAGAAATATATATTAATGAGGAAAAATTGGAGGTGGTGGAAATTTTTGAATATCTTGGTTCATTGATTACCAACAATGGTGACACAATTAAAGGAATTAAAAGATGAATGTATATTGCTCTTCAAAGACTAAAGCTGAATAAATTGTGGAGTGGGACAGATACAATTACAAAAATTAGATTTTTAAGACCTGGATACTTACTAAACAAGCCGAAAAGCACATAAATGCATTTGAATATAAATGTTATAGGCGAGTTCTAAGAATATCTTGGGTAAAGAAAAGAACAAATGCATCCATACTTCAAGAGCTGAATATTGAAGATGGTTGGCTATTTAAGACGACAAATGAAAGAAAATTGAAATAGTTCGGTCACTTGAAACGTCACGAAAGTTTGGAGAGAACAATAGTTAGTTAGTTAGTCAGTCGACAGATCATCCTCATTGCACATCGAACCATTCAGTCCATAAGTGCTCGGATCCCCTCCTCAGCAAATCCCGCAGCGTGTTGCGGCTAACGACGCCAGTTCTGTGGTGGCTTATCAATCTTCTTTGGCTTCCTGCGTAGTGTTCTTGTTTGGCCACCCCTCTTTTAATTTGCTGTTCTCGCAGTCTGGCCATGGTTGTAGATTCACAGTCATCACTTGGTTCACGCAAAAGTCTTACTTCTCGTAGAGCATTCATAATGTCAGCCTGGTCCATGACGCGTCCGCCCTCCACATTAGCCTCACCTGCGAGCTTGTCAGTCCGCTCATTTCCTTGTACTCCCGCATGCCCTGGCAAGAAGATGAAACTTATCTTAATCCCAGCTCCTTTCCATCTCGTTTCGCACATTCCTAATATATTAATCTTCTCACTTTCCATTTCGTGTTTGATGTTATCTAATTTTCCGTCGTCGCTTATTGTCCGAACATTCCATGTTGCTAACTTCATTGTCCTTGTCCTTTTCTTGTGATGATCTGTAATAAGGCGAAACATGATAAACTAGGCAATATTAAAGAAAGTAGTAGTCTTTTAGCATTGTCTCGTTAAAGAGATCTTCTGCCTACCGTTGCGAAACTTGATACCTTAACCAAAACTATCTGTCGGCTGCCCTCAAAATGTTAATCCACCACCTGCCTTCCGTGGTTTCTTGTGAACAACTTCCGAAAACGAATACGAAATAACAACACATCCTCCAAAGAAAAACAATAAAAAAGAGAGTCCCCTAAAGAATGAACGTTACGTCGTTGCCATTTTATCGGTGGTAAAATACCGGCAACAAATATAGAACTAAATAATTCAGTAGGTATATCTTCAGTATCATCTATTGTGTTCAGACTTAATCTATTCCATAATCTTCTAAGGCAGCGACCATTTCTGTTAAGATGTTGTCTGGACCGGGGATCTTGCCAGGTTTTGTATGGTTAAGAGCATTCTGAACTTCTATCTTCAGATTTGATGATCCTTCATTATTAGTCTGAATATTATATTGTTCTTCTCTTGTATCATTATAAAGGTTTTTCACATTATCTGACCATGTATACATACATAGTACACAGGTATATAAACAACAATGTAAGTCATTACGTAAGTATTTAAGTAAGTAAGAAGTACGTAAGTAAGTAAGTAAGACGGTATGTAAGTAAGAAAGTAAGAACTCCGTAAGTAAGTAAGTAAGTAAGAAGGTATGTAAGTAAGAAAGTAAGAGTTCCATAAGTATGTAAGTAAGAAGATATGTAAGTAAGAAAGTAAGAAGTCCGTAAGTAAGTAAGAAAAGAAGTCTCAAGTCTCCCCGTCAGTCAGTCAGTCAATCAGTCAGTCAATCAGTCAATCAATAAATCAGTCAGTCAATCAGTCAGTCAATCAGTCAATCAGTCAGTCGGTCAATCAGTCAGTCAGTCAATCAGTCAATCAGTCAGTCAATCAATCAGTCAGTCAGCCAGTCAGTCAATCAATAAGTCAGTCAATCAGTCAGTCAATCAGTCAGTCAATCAGTCATTCAGTCAGTCAGTCAGTCAATCAGTCGATCAGTCAGTCAGTCAGTCAGTCAGTCAGTCAGTTTTAGACTGGATCGACCTGACAGCCCAAGTCAGTGTTTGCCTGGATTTTGAATGGAACACATGATCACAGTGTCAGCGGGCAAGCGAACTAGCCACTGGGCCACCTTGAAACAACGACCTGTCGTGATGGTGCCGAATGAGATATCTGATAATGATGATGAAGAAGATGATGATGAAAATGATGATAATGATTATAATGATGATGATGATAATGGTGGTGATGATGACGACGATGATTATGATGACGATGACGATGATGATTATAATGATAATGATCATAATTATGATGATGAAAATGGTGGTGATGTGAAGGAGGAGAAGAAAGATGATGATGATGATGATGATGATGATTATGATGATGATGATGATGATGATGACTATCCATGAAAGTAAATTCTTCACAGAAGTCAATCTCGCCCATAGGATAAGCTCTTCTAGTTTGCTCGTTCACTGATGACGGAGCTGGGGTGCAATTCCTACACCGGTATTAAGTTTACTTAAACGTTGAATTCTTGTTCAGAAAGCAATGGCAAACTACTGAAAGTAAAATTACTTAGTAAACCAACCTGGGGCAGATGACAACTTCGCACGAAGGTTAGTAACATATTGTCTGTATTATTGTTTGTCTCATCCGCCAGAGATATACAGGACTGCCCATGACACAATGTTTTTCATGCTAATCCCCATCAGAGTTATACTTATAACATAAAGCATTATCGTGTAGTTAAAATAACACGGAACTAAACTTGTAGATCTAACACAACAGAAAACTATACTCGTACAACTAGTTTATTGGTCACAGACCGTTAAATGACTGTAGGACCAGATGAAGAAAGCGGGGGAACAGACTGAGAACCCGTCTGTTGAGAGAATGATGTTGCTGTATCTCGGCGGGGGTTCTGGACGAATCTCAAAACTGTATGACAAAAACTACAGTATTTCAGACACTTCGCTGGCCGTTGAACGAGGGGACAGAGAGCGTATGGAAATGTCCTGAGTGCAGTGATGACGGTTCTTAGCTCAACTCAACTTAAAAGATTAGATACTTTCCGTTGTCTTTCTTCGCGCGGAGGCTCACAAAAACACCACCAACTTCAAACGCCACAAAATTATTGATCAGCTTTTCATAAACAGATTCGTTACCAGTATTTCTGATGTTAATGTAACATCTAATCAACGGTTAACATGCGTCAATGTAGAATGTATACACTTTTTTAATGTTCTTTTCTTAATGTTTTTTTTTTTCAGAGCATACTTGATTGAATTATTTGTAGTTATTAGAAATGTTCGCTACTACATTGATGTTATTTTAGTGCAAGAATTCGTTTGTGCTTTCAGTGTTTATTGATAGGTTAGTTAATTAGTTATTTACTATCTCCATGTAGAATCGTGACCACACGATGTGAAGTTTTGCCAATTTTGAGCGATATTTGGCGTAAACTATCATTAGGTTCACCATTGTAGAGCTTATGGAGAGAACTAGACAAACTCCAGTGAACCAAGAGTGGGGGAAAGACTGGCACTGGATAGGACACACACTGAGACAACCTGAGAACAATACAAGGAAACACTCTCTTGTCTGGAACCCACAAGATAGGACACACACTGAGAAAACCTGAGGACAATATAACTAAACACTCTCTTGTCTGGAACCCACAAGATAGGACACACACTGAGAAAACCTGAGGACAATATAACTAAACACTCTCTTGTCTGGAACCCACAAGATAGGACACACACTGAGACAACCTGAGAACAATACAAGGAAACACTCTCTTGTCTGGAACCCACAAGATAGGACACACACTGAGACAACCTGAGAACAATACAAGGAAACACTCTCCTGTCTGGAACCCACAAGATAGGACACACACTGAGACAACCTGAGAACAATACAAGGAAACACTCTCTTGTCTGGAACCCACAAGAAAGGACACACACTGAGACAACCTGAGAACAATACAAGGAAACACTCTCTTGTCTGGAACCCACAAGAAAGGACACACACTGAGAAAACCTGAGGTCAATATAATTAGACACTATCTTGTCTGCAACCCACAAGGCAAAACCAATAATCGGAGACTTAATAACACACGGAGAAGAGAATGATAGAAATAAATAATATTGGGAAGGCACGGAGGGAGCTGTGGGAGATAGCAAAAGATAGTACGGGGGCTGAGTGATCTCGAGGAATGGTGTCCGCCTCGAGTGCTGGGGGTCTCGGGTTCAGGCCCCGGTGAGGACCGGGATTTATTTAACAATCCACGTGGACTTCCAGCAATAAAATGTCCCCTGGTCTCTGGGTAGTGAGATCGGACGCCCGTGTGTATTGTTGCGCACGTAAACAATCCCTTGGCAGTTGGAAATCGAAAAAGAGTAGCCTAACGGCGCTGCCCGGGCAAAATTTCGAGTTAAAAATCTACCCAAAGTATTTCAGGATCCTCGCTGATGCAACGGAGTTCGTGCATTGAGCTGAGTTTCTCCAGACTCAGGTTTGAGTTAGGAGGAAACCGGAGCACTTATGGGTTAAACCGTGTGCCGTGATGTTGATCCGACGACAAGACTAGACTTGACTAGACTAATACGGCTTGGCGTGGTTTGCTTGTGGCCTATGCCCCAATATGGAATACAGGGTAGACAAAGAAGAACTCTAAGGTTATGGAGCCGGGGTGGCGTGGTGGCTAGACGTTGTGGCGAAGACGTTGTGGTCTGGTGGCTAGACGTTGTCACCTGGTGGCTAGACGTTGTCACCTGGTGGCTAGACGTTGTCTCTTGGTGGCTAGACGTTGTCACCTGGTGGCTAGACGTTGTCATCTGGTGGTTAGACGTTGTGATCTGGAGACTAGACGTTGTGGCTAGACGTTGTGATCTGGTGGCTAGACGTTGTCACCTGGTGGCTAGACGTTGTCACCTGGTGGCTAGACGTTGTCTCGTGGTGGCTAGACGTTGTCACGTGGTGGCTAGACGTTGTCACCTGGTGGCTAGACATTGTCACCTGGTGGTTAGACGTTGTCACCTGGAGGCTAGACGTTGTGGTCTTGTGGCTAGACGTTGTGGTCTGGTGGATAGACGTTGTCACCTGGTTGCTAGACGTTGTCACCTGGTGGCTAGATGTTGTGGTCTTGTGGCTAGTACGTTGTGGCTAGACGTCACCTGGTGGTTAGACGTTGTCACCTGGTGGTTAGACGTTGTGGCTAGACGTTGTCACCTGGTGGCTAGACGTTGTGGTCTGGTGGCTAGACCTTGTGGTCTCATGGCTAGACGTTGTGGTCTGGTTACTAGACGTTGTGGTCTGGTGGCTAGACGCTGTGGTCTGGTGGCTAGACGTTGTCACCTGGTGGCTAGTACGTTGTGGCTAGTACGTTGTGGCTAGACGTTGTGGCTAGAAGTTGTGGCTAGACGTTGTGGCTAGACGTTGTGGCTAGACGTTGTGGCTAGACGTTGTGGCTAGACGTTGTGGTCTGGTGGCTAGACGTTGTGGTCTGGTGGCTAAACGTTGTGGTCTGGTGGCTAGACGTTGTGGTCTGGTAGCTAGACGTTGTCACCTGGTGGCTTGTACGTTGTGGCTAGACGTTGTGGCTAGACGTTGTAGCTAGACGTTGTCACCTGGTGGCTAGACATTATGGCTAGACGTTGTCACCTGGTGGCTAGACGTTGTCACCAAGTGGCTAGACGTTGTGGCTAGACGTTGTGGCTAGACGTTGTGGCTAGAGGTTGTCACCTGGTGGCTAGACGGTGTGGCTAGACCTTGTCACCTGGTGGCTAGACATTGTAGCTAGACGTTGTCACCTGGTGGCTAGACGTTTTCACCAAGTGGCTAGACGTTCTGGATAGACGTTGTGGCTAGACGTTGTGGCTAGACGTTGTGGCTAGAGGTTGTCACCTGGTGGCTAGACGGTGTGGCTAGACGTTGTCACCTGGTGGCTAGACGTTGTCGCTAGACGTTGTGGCTAGACGTGGTGGCTAGACATTGTCACCTGGTGGTTAGACGTTGTCACCTGGAGGCTAGACGTTGTGGTCTTGTGGCTAGACGTTGTGGTCTGGTGGATAGACGTTGTCACCTGGTTGCTAGACGTTGTCACCTGGTGGTTAGACGTTGTCACCTGGAGGCTAGACGTTGTGGTCTTGTGGCTAGACGTTGTGGTCTGGTGGATAGACGTTGTCACCTGGTTGCTAGACGTTGTCACCTGGTGGCTAGATGTTGTGGTCTTGTGGCTAGACGTTGTGGTCTGGTGGCTAGACGTTGTGGTCTGGTGGCTAGTACGTTGTGGCTAGACGTTGTGGCTAGACGTCACCTGGTGGTTAGACGTTGTCACCTGGTGGTTAGACGTTGTGGCTAGACGTTGTCACCTGGTGGCTAGACGTTGTGGTCTGGTGGCTAGACGTTGTGGTCTGGTGGCTAGACGTTGTGGTCTGGTGGCTAGACGTTGTGGTCTGGTGGCTAGACGCTGTGGTCTGGTGGCTAGACGTTGTCACCTAGTGGCTAGTACGTTGTGGCTAGTACGTTGTGGCTAGACGTTGTGGCTAGACGTTGTGGCTAGACGTTGTGGCTAGACGTTGTGGCTAGACGTTGTGGCTAGACTTTGTGGTCTGGTGGCTAGACGTTGTGGTCTGGTGGCTAAACGTTGTGGTCTGGTGGCTAGACGTTGTGGTCTGGTAGCTAGACGTTGTCACCTGGTGGCTAGTACGTTGTGGCTAGACGTTGTGGCTAGACGTTGTAGCTAGACGTTGTCACCTGGTGGCTAGACATTATGGCTAGACGTTGTCACCTGGTGGCTAGACGTTGTCCCCAAGTGGCTAGACGTTGTGGCTAGACGTTGTGGCTAGACGTTGTGGCTAGAGGTTGTCACCTGGTGGCTAGACGGTGTGGCTAGACCTTGTCACCTGGTGGCTAGACGTTGTAGCTAGACGTTGTCACCTGGTGGCTAGACGTTTTCACCAAGTGGCTAGACGTTCTGGATAGACGTTGTGGCTAGAAGTTGTGGCTAGACGTTGTGGCTAGAGGTTGTCACCTGGTGGCTAGACGGTGTGGCTAGACGTTGTCACCTGGTGGCTAGACGTTGTCGCTAGACGTTGTGGCTAGACGTGGTGGCTAGACGTTGTAACCTGGTGGCTAGACGTTGTCACGTGGTGGCTAGACGTTGCCATGTGGTGGCTAGACGTTGTCACTTGGTGGCTATACGTTGTCACCTGGTGGCTAGACGTTGTGGCCTGGTGGCCTGACGTTGCGGTGTGGTGTCTAGACGTTTTCGTTTGGTGGCTAGACGTTTTGGTTTGGTGGGTAGACGTTGTAGCGTGGTTGCTGGATGTTGTGGTGTTGTGGCTAGACGTTTTGGTTTTGGTTTCGTGGCTAGACTTTGTAGCTTGGTGGCTACACGTTGCGACATGGTAGCCATAGGATCGATTATGCATTTGGGGGTGGGGGGGGGGAGGCAGCTTTTGTGGTAATTGCCCGGACTCCCATGTTTACCCAGCCTAACACAAGTACCAAGAAATGTCTGGGAGAGTGAAGGCCGCCAGTCGTATATTGATCACATCATCTCCTGAGGACCGACTGGTCTATAAGATATGGGTATAGCACCATATGGGCACTGCTCCCTGGTGTGTGTAAGAGGGCCCAGTACTGACCATGCTTGCTCTCAGGGAAATAATGGCTCAAGGCTAGTGCTCTTGGAGCAGCAGAGCTGGCGATGCAGGGACTGGTCTTACATGACCCCTCCCCCTCCATACCAACCAATCCCCAGCCGTCACACATCAACTCCCCGCCCTTACATCTCACACATCAACCCCCCCCCCCCCAACTGTTACACATCAACGCCCCCCCCCCACACACACACCCATACACACACACACACACACCTCCCAACTGTCACACATCAACCCCACCTGAGCCGTCACACATCAACCCCTCACAAAATGTCCACACATCAACCCCTCCCAAAATGTCATACATCAAAACTCCCCCCCCCCCTCACCTCTCAACTGTCACTCATCAACCTCCCTCCCCCTAACAGGCACGCATAACCCCCCCCCCCCCCCCCCCCGCTCCCCTGCCATTAATTGTCACTCATCAACCTCCCGCTATCTGTCACAAATCGACCCCTCTCCCCCTAACTGTCACACATAAACCCTCCTCCCCTCCCCCGCCGTTAACTGTCACGCATCAACCCCTCCCAAACTGTCACACATCAAACACCCCTACCCCTAACTGTCACACATCAATCTCCCCTAACTGTCACACATCAATCCCACTCGCCCTTTTCCGCCCTTAATTATTGTCACACATCAACCCCTCCCAAACTGTCACAGATCAACCCCCCTCCCCTAATTGTCACACATCAACCCCCATCCCTAATTGCCACACATCAATCCCCGCCCCCTAACTGTCACACATCAACCCCACTCGCCCCCCCCCCCCGCTCTTAACTGTCACACATCAACCTCTCCCAAACTGTCACACATCAAACCCCCTCCCCCTAACTGCCACACATCAACACTTCCCCAACTGTCACACATCAATCCCTCGCAATTGTCACACAAGTTGCTCCATGATCTTAACGATGGTGAGTTTGTTACTTCTACAGTAGGCCGTGCTGAAGGTTCTGAGATCTAGTGGAGTGTGATGGAAAAGACTGAATACCCAGATTTGGAAAGATCAGTTCAGAAGGATTACAGTGAAGGGTCAAGACGATACATAAAGCATAGAGAAGAAGCATGGAAGAGCCTGGAGGATAAGCATGGAGGAGAAGCCTGGAGAAGAAGCCTAGAGGAGAAGCCTAGAGGAGGAACCTAGAGGAGAAACCTGGAGGAGGAACCTAAAGGAGAAGCCTGGAGGATAAGCCTGGAGGAGAAGCCTGGAGGATAAGCCTGGAGAAGAAAAACCTGGAGGAGAAGCCTAGAGGAGAAGCCTGGAGGAGAAGCCTGGAGGATAAACATGGAGAAGAAGCCCGGAGAAGAAGCCTGGAGGATAAGCCTGGAGGAGAAGCCTGGGGGAGAAGCCTGGAGGAGAAGCCTGGAGGATAAGCCTGGTGGAGAAGCCTGGAGGAGGTGCCTGGTGGAGAAGCCTGGTGGAGAAGCCTGGAGGAGAAGCCTGGGGGAGAAGCCTGGAGGAGGTGCCTGGTGGAGAAGCCTGGTGGAGAAGCTTGTGGAGAAGCCTGGTGGAGAAGCCTGGTGGAGAAGCCTGGTGTAGAAGCCTAGAGGAGGAGCCTGGTGGAGAATCCTGGAGTAGAAGCCTAGAGGAGGAGCCTGGTGGAGAAGCCTGGTGGAGAATCCTGGAGTAGAAGCCTAGTAGAAAAGTCTGGAGGAGAAGCTGGTGGGGAAGGGGGAGTCTGAAGAAGAAGCCTGGAGGAGATGTCTGGAGGAGAAGCCGGGGGGGGGGGGGGAGTTGAAGGAGAAGCCTGGAGGAGAAATCTGGAGAAAAAGCCTTGAGGAGAAGCCAGACGGACTTGTAATCACATTGCTACTGGAATTATTAAAACCGTTTAAAAATCAATGGCAAACTACTGAACATAAACTTGCCCAGGAATCACAAACAGCCGAAAATGCAGGAGTTGACTGCTACGTCCTGTAAAGGATATGCACCTAGTTTTTTTTTTACAAATTAAGAGGATCGACTTCATTGCACCTGGTATTATCCCATATGAATCGGTCTCTTTCCGCTTATGGCAGCCTGCCGAAAGCGTCGCACAAAGCAAGAGCTTCGAATCTCCAGTGACGACCTCCAAGAGTCTCCTTAAAAATTGCACTCGTGTATTGATCGATGTTGCCCGGAATCGAACTCACAACGTTTAGAGCGCTAGGCAGGTTCTTGCTTGCTTGCGTTAGCTGGCTGTGAACTCCAGTGTGAAGTCCTTATGTCGCATGAAGACATCCTGTTGTCCAACATCAGTGTCATACCGGACCTGAGGTTTGCGTGAGTATCCGTTGTCCCATGTCTGGCTTACTGGTGTGCAGATTGGTGGTTCCTCGCCATGGAGGCAGATACTCTCCGACTTCTGAAGAATCAGCGATCCTACTACGTTACCCAGGACTCCGAAGGGACCTGTTGCCCAGGACGCACGACTAAGACGTGTTAGTAGGTCTTGGCCAGTATAAAACCTGGCCCTGGTACCTTGGAAACACCTCTGCGTCCCGCTAGGCAGGTGACTTCACGGAGACTCCCTTCTGGAATTATAAGTAGTGGAACTCTTCGATGGCTTTTGAAGAAGGGGACAGAGCACGTGGGATAATGAACGGAGTGCAGTGATATTGATTCCTACATTAAGTATTAGCAATACGCATTCATTAATTTATTCACCCTAACGCGAGAAGGCTCGACGTCAAAGCTACTAACCAGGCATCAAAAAGTGTGTAACCACTTCGAGTTTTTTATTTTAAAAAGACTTTCCTCTAAATGTGAATACTATTCCCTCTGTATCAGAAACGACCGAGCTAATGTATCAGAAGCGACCGATCTTATGTATCAGAGGTGACCTATGTAATGTATCAGAAGCGATATAGCTAATGTATTAGAAGCTACCTGTTTATGTATCAAAAGCGACCGATCTAATGTATTAGGAGCAACCAATCTAATAACAAGAAGCGACCGATGTATCAGAAGTGACCAATCTGTGTAACAGAAGTGACAGATCTATGTATTAGAAGAGACAGATTTATGTATCAGAAGCAAACGAGCTAATGTATCAGAAGCGACCGATCTAATGTATCAGAAGCGACCGATCTAATGTATCAGAAGCGACCGATCTAATGTATCAGAAGCGACTGATATAATGTATTAGAAGCGACCGATCTAATGTATCAGAAGCGACTGATATAATGTATTAAAAGCGACCGATATAATGTATTAGAAGCGACCGATCTAATGTATCAGAAGCGACCGATCTAATGTATCAGAAGCAACCGATATAATGTATCAGAAGCGACCGATCTAATGTATCAGAAACAACCGATCTAATGTATCAGAAGCAACCGATCTAATGTATTAGAAGCGACTGATCTAATTTATTAGAAGCGACCGATCTAATGTATCAGAAGCGACCGATCTAATGTATCAGAAGCGACTGATATAATGTATCAGAAGCAACCGATATAATGTATTAGAAGCGACCGATCTAATGTATCAGAAGCAACCGATCTAATGTATCAGAAGCGACTGATCTAATTTATTAGAAGCAACCGATCTAATGTATTAGAAGCGACTGATCTAATTTATTAGAAGCGACCGATCTAATGTATCAGAAGCGACCGATATAATGTATTAGAAGCGACTGATCTGATGTATTAGAAGCGACTGATCTAATTTATTAGAAGCGACCGATCTAATGTATCAGAAGCGACCGATATAATGTATTAGAAGCGACTGATCTGATGTATTAGAAGCGACTGATCTAATTTATTAGAAGCGACCGATCTAATGTTTCAGAAGAGACCGAGCTGATGTACCGGTAGCGACCGATATAATGTATTAGAAGCGACTGATCTGATGTATTAGAAGCGACCGATCTAATGTATTAGAAGCGACCGATCTAATGTTTCAGAAGCGACCGATCTAATGTATTAGAAGCGACCGATCTAATGTTTCAGAAGCGATCGATCTAATGTATCAGAAGGGACCAAGCTGATGTACCGGTAGCGACCGATATAATGTATTAAAAGCGACCGATATAATGTATCAGAAGCGATCGATTTCCTCTCGGCTTTTTCCTTGCTATTAAATGCTCCATGAATGCATTATAATTGTTGTTGTTTTTTTTTTTTTTTTTGGGGTCATAATTAACACAGACCTACAGTGATGGGAGAGAAGAAGAACATAACAACTTTGTATCAGTTAAAGAAGATTGAAGATTCACGTATATTGCCCTGTTTGATGTGGCGGCAAAATGCGTTAATGCAATGCTAGATCACGACAGCTGTGTTTATACCTGCTTGTGAGAGGAAATGTTGATACGTTATACTTAGTTAACGCCTCAGCTTTGATCATTATTCACATGGTTAAGAATGACAAACAGACAGAACAAACGAACGAACCAACGAACTTTATTTTCAAAGGGTCACAAATTGGGCACGCATGCCCCTCTTACATTCTGACCTTCCAATCACTAATCTTTCGTTTATCAATTGTGCATGTTCGGAGTGATGGCAGGTGGCTATGTCCCAGATTTGACCGGTTTTTGCCTTATGCAGAAATACGTGGCTGCTGGGCTTCTGGTTGACTGCCACTGCCATCAGCGATGAACTGTATTTTCGTGGACTGTGTGGGTGAACATCTAGGAAACATTCAGATAGGAAAATGACTGCCGATTACATCAGAGATGAACTGGGTGTTTCGTGGGGGACTGGTGTGTTGACATTCTGGTGGCGGCATTATGCACAGTATATTTGTGCTGGCTGTTGTTTGTCGAGACTCCTGTCTTTTCCACTTTTCACATTGGGCAGTGGGGAGCGTTTTGTGTGAAGTTGGAACTGCGACTAACTAACTAACTAACTAACTAACTAACTAACTAACTAACTAACTAACTAACTAACTAACTAACTAACTAACTAACTAACTAACTAACTAACTAACTAACTAACTAACTATCCAACTAACTAACTAACTAACTAACTAACTAACTAACTAACATTCACATAAGAAAATAAAAGCATTGTCAACTGAATGATGTAAATGAATGTTGTAAACATAAATAATGCATATTACCATGTTATGAGACAGACAGGCAGACAGATAGACATAGAGACAGACAGACAGGTAGATGCTTAGGTGGATGGGTGGATGCGTTGCGATGTGTATTTAGATAGTTATGTAGGTAGGTATGTGGAGATAGATAGGTAGAAAAGTAGGTAGGTAGGTGGAAATAGGTGGGTAGGTAGGTAGGTAGGTGGAGATAGGTAGGTAGGTAGATAGTTAGGTAGACAGGTGGGTAGGTATTAGGTAGGTAGGAAATGGGTAGGTAGGTAAACAGGTAGGTTGGTTGGCTGGCAAGCATGTAAGCAGGTAGGTAGGTAGGTAGGTAGACAGGTAGGTAGGTAGGTTGTAGATGGGTAGGTATATAGTAGGTAGGTAGCTAGGTAGATAGCTAGGTAGGTGGGTAGGTGGGTAGGTAGATAGTATGTAGGTAGATAGGCAGACAGCTAGGTAGGTAGGTGGGTAGGTGGGTAGGTGGGTAGGTAGATAGTAGGTAGGTAGGTGGGTAGGTGGGTAGGTAGATAGTAGGTAGGTAGGTGGGTAGGTGGGTAGGTAGGTAGGTAGATAGTAGGTAGGTAGATAGTAGGTAGGTAGGTAGGTAGGTAGGTAGGTGGGTAGGTAGATAGTAGGTAGGTAGATAGGCAGACAGCTAGGTAGGTAGGTAGGTAGGTAGGTGGGTAGGTAGATAGTAGGTAGGTAGATAGGCAGACAGCTAGGTAGGTAGGTGGGTAGGTGGGTAGGTGGGTAGGTAGATAGTAGGTAGGTAGGTGGGTAGGTAGGTAGGTAGGTGGGTAGGTGGGTAGGTAGATAGTAGGTAGGTAGATAGGCAGACAGCTAGGTAGGTAGGTGGGTATGTGGGTAGGTGGGTAGGTAGATAGTAGGTAGGTAGCTAGGCAGACAGCTAGGTAGGTATGTAGGTGGGTAGGTGGGTAGGTAGATAGTAGGTAGGTAGATAGACAGACAGCTAGGTAGGTAGGTGGGTAGGTTGGTATGTGGGTAGGTAGATAGTAGGTGGGTAGGTGGGTAGGTAGGTAGGTGGGTAGGTGGTTTGGTAGGTAGGTGGGTAGGTAGGTAGGTAGATAGTAGGTAGGTAGCTAGGCAGACAGCTAGTTAGGTAGGTAGGTGGGTAAGTGGGTACGTAGTAGATAGGTAGGTAGGTAGGTAGATAGTAGGTAGGTAGCTAGGTAGGTAGTAAGTGGGTAGGTAGATAGGTAGGTCGGTAGGTAACTAGGTAGGTAGTAGGTGGGTAGGTAGGTAGGTGGGTAGGTATGTAGGTAGCTAGGTAGGTAGTAGGTGGGTGGGTAGGTAGGTAGGTAGTAGGTAGGTAGGTAGATAGTAGGTAGATAGCTAGGTAGGTGGGTAGGTGGGTAGGTTGGTAGATAGACAGTAGGTAGGTAGCTACGCAGACAGCTAGGTAGGTAGTTAGGTAGGTAGTAGGTAGGTAGATAGTAGGTAGGTAGCTAGGTAGATAGTTAGGTAGGTAGGTAGGTAGGTGGGTAGGTAGATAGTAGGTAGGTAGCTAATTAGATAGCTAGGAAGGTAGGTAGGTAAGTAGGTAGTAGGTGGGTAGGTAGATAGTAGGTAGGTAACTAGGTAGACAGGTAGACAGGTGGATAGGTAGGTAGGTAGGAGATAGATAGATATGTAAACTGTGTGTGGAACTGGTGGGTTGGCTGACTGGCAGACTGGCAGGCATGCCGGCAGGTAGGAAAGTAGGTATGTATATATATATATATATATATATATATATATATATATATATATATATATATATATATATATATAGTCGCCATGCCGTCTTGAAAGACGATAGTTTGTTACATTGTGCTTCAAAAAGATATAATAACTATAACCCGTGGCGGTGGCGAATGTGACTGACCAGACCAATTTGCTCTGTAAATGGCCGTCCACAGTGGTTGCATGTGAACACATGGTCATTTTCACCATCATGCACCATCTTACGGTGGCGGATAGGCATTTGAAGCGTTAAGCCTCTGGAGTGTTTATGGTTCTGGCTATTGTTTGCAGAATGGTAGTGCATGGTTCCGTCGCCCTGCTACTTTTTCTGTTTACTTTCTTTCGCTAAAAGAGAGGAAGGCTTACACATCGTACTCGGTTCTTTCTTTCTTTCTTTCTTTCTTTCTTTCTTTCTTTCTTTCTTTCTTTCTTTCTTTCTTTCTTTCTTTCTTTCTTTCTTTCTTTCCTTCTTTCTTTCTTTCTTTCTTTCTTTCTTTCTTTCTTTCTTTCTTTCTTTTTTTCCCTAAAAGTGAGGAAGACTGACACCTAGTATTCGGTTCTTTCTTTCTTTCTTTCTTTCTTTCTTTCTTTCTTTCTTTCTTTCTTTCTTTCTTTCTTTCTTTCTTTCTTTCTTTCTTTCTTTCTTTCTTTAGCTAAAAGTGAGGAAGACTGACACCTCGTACTCTGTTCTTTCTTTCTTTCTTTCTTTCTTTCTTTCTTTCTTTCTTTCTTTCTTTCTTTCTTTCTTTCTTTCTTTCGCTAAAAGTGAGGAAGACTGACACCTCGTACTCGGTTCTTTCTTTATATCTGTTCTTTCTTTCTTTCTTTCTTTCTTTCTTTCTTTCTTTCTTTCTTTCTTTCTTTCTTTCTTTCTTTCTTTCTTTCTTTCTTTCTTTCTATCTTTCTTTCTTTCTTTCTTTCTTTCTTTGTCCGCTAAAGTGAGAAAGACTATCACCTATTCATCGGGACATTCAGCTCTACCCAATTTAATGGTCCTACCACTCCACAGACCAGGGCATGTTCCTCAATCTGTATTAGTGTTCTTGTCGTTTCTTTCCTGTCCCTTTTTCCCCTTTCATTTTCTTTCATTTTCTTCAATTCCGTTTAATTTCTCTGTGTGCGTGCGTGTGCGTGTGTGTGTGTGTGTGTGTGTGTGTGTGTGTGTGTGTGTGTGTGTGTGTGCGTGTGTGCGTACGTGCGTGTGTCTATTTTTTGCTTGAAAAAAAAGAAGACTAATAGAATTGTAAAACAATGAATACACAACAGAAGTGTTCGTGTACTGTGACAAGGCCAAGATTTATTTGAGGAATTATTATTAATTATTACATGTGGTCTTATCATTTTATTTCTTAAGTAAATTATAAGCAAAGGCGATAATATGAATTGTGATATAAAATATGTCTGCTTCATAAATAAACATCTGTGTTAAAAAAAAAAAAAATAATATCACATATTTGGTGAATATTTCGAAAATAACATTTTACAATACATCTGGTAGTGTATCAAACCTGGTCATAGTAGCAAATCAGGCAAGAGTATGTTTTCAGGCTGTGACTTTTTGGTAATATTTTAATTAAATGTAGTTGTAGACACGTGTTTGTTCTTTAAGTGTGCTGTCGAAGACTTTCAAGTCACAATATTCGTTGTGTAAATGGTGAATGTATTCTTGTAAAACCGACCACTTTGACTTTCCCGTTTTTGTTGATTTACTCAGTGCTGTTCTGTAGTAATGTAGACTTGTGACTATACAGGGATTAATTAATTAATTAATTCAGTAGCATGTCCTTTGCAGAACCTCACTTCCCTAACAACCTTTCTGGAAACCCCTCGAGCCTTGCCCCTCGTCCGATTCACTCATCTGGAGATCATCAGTCACATCCTGCACCAATCTTCTCTTTGGCCTTCCTCTTCCTCTCTTCCCAGGCATATACCCCTCCATTGTTCTCTCCAAACTGTTATGGCGTTTCAAGCTACCAAAATATTTCAATTTTCTTTGTTTTATCGCCTTACAGCTCTTGAAGTATGGATGCATTTGTTCTTTTCTTTACTCAAGATATTCTTAGAACTCGTCTATAACATTTATACTCAAAGGCATTTATCCGCCGTTCAGCTTGTTTAGTAAGTTTCCAGGTCTCACAGGCGTATGTTGCAATGGGAAAGATGCATGCTCTTAAAAATCTAATTTTTGTAGTTCTATCTGTCCCACTCCATAATTTATTCAGTTGTTTTTGTTTGTGAAGAGCAATTGATAGTCGTCGTTTAATTTCTTTCATTGTGTCACCGTTGTTAGTAATCAATGACCCAAGATATTCAAAATTTTCCACCACCTTCAATTTTTCCCCATTAACATATATTTGTTTCGCCATAGTAGAATTTTCTGTATCCATTATCTTTGTTTTTGCTATGTTAAGATATAAGTTGTGATTTCACTATTTAATTGGGTTAAGGCTATTAGGTTTTCTATACCATTCTGTGTTGTGGATAGCAATATTGTATCATCGGCATATCGAATCTCTGGCATGTCATGACCACCGATAGTTGGGGCATCATACTTCCAATTTATATCATCTCTGACATTTCTCATTATATTTTCGGTTTACATGTTAAACAAATAGGGGGACAGCACACAGCCCTGACGGACTCCTTGCTTGATGTCAAACCAATCTGATGTCTCACCATCTATTCTAACCGCTGCTTGTTGGTCTAGATAGAGCATTTTTATAAGTTGTATTACATGTGATGCACAGCCCAATTCCTCATGATTTCCAAAGTTTCTGATGTTGTACACAGTCAAATGCCAATAACGGGGATTAGTAATTTTATTTAAGAACCACCACGTTTCTGTCGGTGCTCCTGCAAGAGATAAAAGAAGGCATACGTCATGTCATGTGCGCATGTTATGGGCGAAAGTGGTTGGAATATATACACATATATGTGGTGATCTCTGCACAATAAAGTGAATGGGGCCTGTCTGAAACAAGTCAGTGCATGTGGTTACTTTAATAACTGCAGTTTACCTGATTCAGTACCAAACAAAAACTACGTTTTGACCAAACATGGTACAGTATGAAATGAACAAGTACTATAATGTAAATATGAATTCACCGAGGATTACAATTGTGGAAAATACCACGAAGACAATCAATGATTACAATCGCCGTAGTATGGCGTCGATATCGTCCTTCTGTTAAAATTTGAGGTCACGTTTCGCGATATAGTATCCATTGCCACTGAATCAGTTAAGATGCAACAATGAAGTTAAATGTTGATTAACCCCCCAAAAAGTAGCGTTTCACATGACTTTGAATATTCTCTACAGTATATCTTTATTAATCTAGCCGAGGAAAAGAGTTCTTAAGAGGTACATTAAACTAATCCTGATGTACGGAAGCGAATCATGGACAGTTAGCAGGCAAATGAGGAATTATTTGGAAGTGCGGAGATGTAGTTTTACAGAAGAATGGCATTGGTATACATACATTGTTATAGCTGTTCTAGCGTAATTTTGTGTTGCTGATTACAAAATTGTAATCAGGATTTTCTCTATCAGCTCTAGTTTTTGAGATAACTAAGAATTACCTTCTTAATAGGGCAATTGTTATGTATTAGTTTAGAGTTAGGTGCCATTAGTGGTATTTTGACCGTAATCTGCATTTATATTGTATGTAATTACTGTGCATTTATTGCTTTCATATGAAACAACAAAAATGTTTTAAATCTTTATCACTAGTATTTTGCTTGTCCAACAGCAAAACTGCATTTTTCTGCAGTCAACATACAAAAAGCTTCTTTTCGAGGACGTCGCGTGATGTGATATGTCTGGAAACACATGCTTAACGGTCCAAACAGTAATCTGCCATCACGTGGGCATTCCAAAGTCCCTGGTATCTCTCTTCCATTGTTTTTATATCTTGACGAAATCTTTCACCTTGCTCCTCACTAAAGTCGCCAAGATTCTCGAGAAAGTAATGCAAATGGTTATGGAGATAGTACAATTTAATGCTCATGTTGCATGCATCCAAGCATACAAAAACTCGACAGCATGTTTTCAACTAACTCAGAATAATTGTCTGCTTTAAAGTTACCTAGGCAGTTTTGTACAACTAAAACAAATGATGATCAGACTGTGGACTCTATTATGTTTATCGAATCAAGGCAATTTGGATCGTTTATTACTTTAATTTGAGGTCCATAACAAATTCCAGCTTTAAGTTTTTTCTATGCTTAATTCCGAAAACTTTCTGCATGAATAATTAAACCAGGTATCATTTTTCTTCAGTGCCTTAACACATTGTTTCATCAAGCCAAGCTTTATATATAATGGTGACACTCGAGCTCTTTTTCGATCAATGAGAGGCTTATTGACAATATTTTCTTCTCCAACTTTAAATTCATCCCTCAACGGCCACTATGTCTTTGTCCAGTTCGTATCTTTTGCCCTGCTATCCCACAAACATGTACAACATGGATATTTGGTGAATACCCTTTGCTGTCCAAGCAAGAAGTTCATCATCTTAAGATCTACACAAACCATCCAGTTATGTTCTAAATACTTCATTCTCAATACGTTCATAGATAATCTTCACCATATGTGCCCTGTCCACGACGAGTGTTCCAACCGCTGATGCTTTTGAAGCCAACGAATCCGGTCACAGTTACCTCTGACCCGAGCACGACCCGGAAATTATATCCATGTGAGTCCTTACAAAAGAGAGTTATCTATACTGGGTATCCACTCACATCATAACTGTTCATTTTGAATTTAACGTTATACGAACGGGGTTTCTGAAAACAAGCAGGTAAGGGAACTTACGGTGTGGAGCAGATGAAGTTGCATCCAGTAGTGCAAGACTCATCATTCCAGGTGTAGTTGTGTCGACTGAACAGCATTAGACAATCTTCAACTGTAAGAGAGAGAGAGAGAGAGAGAATACTGACGCTATTTCTTTATATGTATAACGAGTTTGTTAATTATGTTTATGTAATTTGTTTGGTGTTATGTTGTGCCGAGCGACATCAAACCACATTGGACACACACACACACACACACACACACACACACACACACGCGCACACGCACACGCACACGCACACACACACACACACTACACACACACACTACACACACACACACACACATCTAGATGTATATCATAACCATGGACGTCAAAACAAAAACAATATATGTTGTAGGAGCGTTAATTTGAAATCCGTTCGTGCCACACCGCGCGTAATTGCGTACGTTGAACATGATCATGTCATAGTCATGTGATAAGTACTGACTAATGAATTAAAGAGCACGTGCTTATAGCCCCGTGATGCATAGGTTCTGTTTCTGTCCGTTGAGAAAATGGCCGTGTTGATCCAAAATCCGTCCAAAGAAGCTCAAAGAGCGGTGATTCAGTTTCTTTCATTTGAAGTATGTCGACCAGTGGACATTATCGAAGAATGCAGGCAGCATACAGTAACAAATGTATGTCTAAGACAACAATGACAGACTGGGCACGAATGTTTCGGAAAGGGCGTCAGCTCACGACATCTTCGACGGCCGGGTCAAGCTCATATTGTTGCAGCAGAAAAAACCCACCAAAATTGATGCAGCAGTACAGATGAACCGTTGTCGAAGCATGCGTTCGCTAGAGAAAGAATTTGATGTGTCCATTGGGACAATTAAAAAGGTCGTTCGTAAAAAACTGCAATATCGGAAAGTGTGTTAACAGTGGGTACCACGGATGTTGACCGACCACCAAAAAGAGGAATGCATGGGATGGTGTTTGAACCACTTGCTGCGTTACAGAGTGAATGGTAATGCATTTCTCTTCCGCATAGTGGCGGGCGATGAATCATGGTGTCACCACTTTGAACCAAGCAGCAAAATAGAGAGCATGTAATGGAAGTATGCTGGATCACCAAAAGCCCAAAAATTCAAGTTACAGGTTTCCGCTGGTAAGGTTATGCTGAGTGCATTTTGTGACCATGAAGGGCTATTGTTGGCCGACTTTAAAGAACCTGGTGTCAACATCAACTCTACCCACTACTTGGAAACACTAGACAAGCTGCAAAAAGCCATCATGCTTTCTCGTGGTGTGATTTTGTTGCACGATAATACTCGTCCGCATGTTGCAAAGATTGTGCAGGAAGCATTAGCTTCCACGAAGTGGGAAATTCTGCAATATCCAGCCTATAGTCCTGATTTGTCACCATGCGAATTTCAATTGTTCGGACCATCAAAAAAAAGCTCCCAAGGAGCAACGATTTCACACAGATGCAGACGTAATGAACGCGGTAAACACTTTGTTCAGTGAGCAAGCTTAATAATTTTTTTTGCGGACGACATTTGCCGCCTACCTAAGCAATGGGATGCTTGCCCGAATGCCTACGGTGACTTCTTCTGACCAACGTATGGTGCATAATTAATTCAAAATGAGTTAGTTAGTTAGTTAGTTAGTCGCCAGATCATCCCCATTGCACATCGAACCATTCAGCCCATAAGTGCTCGGATCCTCCCCTCAGCAAATCCCGCAGCGTGTAGCGGCTAACGACACCAGTTCTGTGTTGGTTTATCAATCTTCTTTGGCTTCCTGCGTAGTGTTCTTGCTTGGCCACCCCTCTTTTAATTTTCTGTTCTCGCAGTCTGGCCATGGTTGTAGATTCACAGTCATCACTTGGTTCTCGCAAAAGTCGTACTTCTCGTAGATCATTCAGAATGTTAGCCTGGTTCATGGCGCGTCCGCCCTCCACAATAGCCTTACCTGCGAGCTTGTCAGCCCGCTCATTTCCTTGTACTCCTGCATGCCCTGGCACGAAGATGAAACTAATCTTTGCCAGCCGAGACCGCTCCAGAGACAGCAACCATTCTCTTCGGATCTACCCCACCTCTATCCTCTTGATCATGTTCATTGAGTCGCTAAGGAAACATGCCCTAGTGAATGTCTGTGTCTCGAGCCATGTTATTGCATTACTTACTGCCATGACTTCCATAGTCAGGCTACTTGTGATCTCAACAAAAGCACCAGAGTCCTCCTTCACAATTCTCCCTCCGGCCCGAGCCGTAAAGGCCCATTAGCTTCTCACATGTCGGACGACCGACGCATCTGCGTAGATGACAGCATCACCGTCTAGCGAATTCTCGAAAATCAACGCTTGTACTTCAGCCTCCACAGCAGCCGGATTTTCTTGTCTGCATTTTCTATCTAGTTGGATGCAAACTGAAAAGGTTGTGCAGAAATCTGTTGGCACTTGTACCCACTCCTCGCCTGGCTCAAGTCCTCAAGTGAACACACCTGTTGAAGAATGTCTTCCGTTTGACCCATCCACGACCATCCTCTTTTTATCCTGCAGCCCTTCACCTTCACAATTTCACTATGCAGTGGATGTTGTGTGTTTGCGTTAACTCTAAGGTAGGCGCGTGCTCTGCAAACTTGTATTCTGTCTTCAATGGATGGAAAATCAAGAAAGTAGCGCATCGCCCTGCATGCTGTATCTCTTTAAAAAATAAATGCTATATCTCTTGTACATCCAAGATTAATGCGCATAGCTTCATTCTGTATCATTTCCATCCTTTCTATCTGCTTACGGCTGAGAGTCAGGTTTGCCATTGCGTACTCAAAAACAGACATGACCAGCCCCTCGTACAGAAGACACAGATGGCGCTGCTCAGTTTGCTGCCGCCATCACCCGCATCGCAGCCAAACCCCGCTTGGCCTTTGTTATCATCTGGTCTATGTGCTCATTATAAGCAAGGCTTCGATCAAACCTTATCCCCAAGTAATTCATTGCCTGCGTTCTTTCCACCGTCTCTGATCACAGCTTTACAATTGGTGTTGGAGTGTGGACAATATGATTATTTAACGAGAACCAAGTCACTGTTGCCTTTGTTGGGTTGATCATTGCCTTTGTTTAATTCTACCACGCCTGTTAATGTTTCTTTCATGCTTTTGTAATAAAGCCATTGGAACGGGTTTCAAATGAACGACCCTTATATATATCTTCCAGTAAAATGGCGACGGAATAATTGTGTTTGCCGCAGGGATACGCTGTTTTGTGTTTTTCTGGGGAGGATGTGATGTTGTTCGTAACCGTTTTAGGAATGTTTTTCACAAGAAACTGCGGAAGGCAGAAGGTGGATGGAACTTTGAGGGCAGCCGACAGATAGTTGTTGGTTATGGTCTCAAGTTCCGTGACGGCAGGCAGAGGATCTCTTTAACGAGACAATGGCTACGGTCACCGACCAGTATGGTCACAGTCAGGAAGGAAAGCAACACAAACTACCTTCTTTAAAGATGCCTAGTTTATCACGATTCGTCACATTACAAGTCACAAGGAAAGGACAGCAACACTGAAATTGGTAACATGGAATGTTCGTACTTTAAGCGCAGGTGGAACATTAGATAATATCAAACAAGAAATGGGAAAGAGGCAGGAATTAAGTCAGGGGAGAATTTTAAAATTATATATTATGGGGAAGAAGAACGGCAAATAGGTGTAGCAATTATCTTGGATCCGCAAACATCAGAATCTGTCAAAGGATATTGGGCAGTGTCAGACAGGGTTCTATTAGTAAAGTTAATAGGCAGACCTTTTAACATAAACGTTATTCAAATATATATATTCAAATATATACCCCAACAGGACAAAGCAGTGAAGATAGTGTAGAGGAATTTTTAAATGGCATTGAGAATGCTTTGAAGAAATGTAAAAATTCAGAAATAAACATCATAATGGGTGACTACAACTCGAAAGTTGGAAAGCAAGGCAATGTATGCACAGTATGTAAACATGGCTAGGGAGAACGAAACGAGAGAGGATATAGACTTGTAGAATGGGCAAAAGAGCATAAACTGATTGTCGGAAAAACCTTGTTTATGCAACACAAAAGAAGATTATGGACATGGAGGAGTCCTGACAAGAGGATTAGAAACCATAGTGATTACATCCTGATTACCAGAAAGTTTCGAAATACATTACCAATTGCAAAATTAGTTCCTTGGTGTCGTGAGCCGCTGCACGCTGCGGGATTTACTGAGGAGGGGATCCGAGCACTTATGGACTGAATGGTTAGATGTGCAATGAGGATAATCTGTCGACTAACTAACTAAGACAGTTCCAAAATGCAGACTGTTATTGTGATCACAGATTTATTACAAGCACATTGAAAGTAAAGTTAAAGATGGTTAAGTATACACCAGGAATCACTAAATATGGTCTAAGGACATTTAAAAATAACTAGGAAATACATGACAATCTTAACATAGACGTAAAGAACAGATCTGATATATTGTCTGATCTAGAGATCTTATTTCAAGATGTGGATGATCAATGGGAAATTTTGAAGAATTCAATAAGGTTAGCTGCAAGAAACAACTATCCCAAAATTATAGAAAGTAGGTAGTAACAAATGAATGGCTGAAGAAATTGTTTCGACTATGGAAACAAAAAGACACAACAAAAATTATCCTGACAAATATGCAAATATGAAGAGATTCACAGAAATGTCAGAACATAATGCAAAGAGGGAAAAGAATCATGGATTGAGAAAAATTGCATAGAAATTGAAATACATCACAACAGTAAAAATACCAAATTAATGCACAACAGAATTTAGGAGCTTACTAATAAAAGAACACCTACATCAACCGGCTGCCAGAAAACAAAAGATGGAAAAAGCATAATAGAAAAATCATATTTTACAAGCATGAACAGATGATGTGGCAAACCTTTGTGGTGATACACGAGTAGAACAGTATGCTATTCGGAATAATAATGAAGGACCATCAATTTTGAAGATGGAAGTTCAGAATGCTCTTATCCATTGAAAACTGGCAAGTCTCCGGGCCCAGACAACATCACAATAGAAATGATCCATACTTTAGAAGCATACGAAATAGACCAAGTCACCAGACTGCTGAACACAATATATGATACTGGAGATTTACCTCCTGAATGATGTAATTCTATATTTATTGCAATAATGAAGAAATCAGGAGCCTTGGAGTGTGACCAACATCGAACAATTAGTATAACGAGACACATCAGGAAGATTTTGCTAAGCATCATCATGCAAAGATTTAGGAAGAAAATACAACTTGAAATAGGAGAAGAACAATCTGGGTTCGTATAAGGCAAGAGTGCAGTAAATGATGTGTATAGGCTGAGAACATTAATTGAACGTTCTATAGAAGTAAACAAAGACCTACATCTTTGCTTTATTGACTACACAAAGGCTTTCGATAAAGTGAGACATGTCAATGTGATGAAGATGCCTGTATATCTACAAATTGATGAGAAAGACATTAGACTTGTAAAAAACATGTATTGGAAACAACAAGCTGCCATAAAGATTGATAATGAAATAGGTGAATATCAGCCTATTAAGAGAGGTGTGTGGCAGGGATGTATAATGTCTCCAGATATCTGTTTTCCCTGTTCAGCGAAATTATTTTCAGAAATGTAGAAGATATGAAAAGGGATTTAACATCAATAACAGTAGATATACCGATGATGCAGTTTTGATTGCAGACAATGAGCAGAATCTGCTGTTGTTGCACACAGTAAAGAAAAGGGGTTACAATTAAATTGTAAGAAGACACAGATTATGGCCGTCACTAGGAAGAAGGAAATACCATAATGTAATATAGAAATAAATATGAATATTCGTAAACAAGTGAATCGGCACAATAATCTCGGATCAGTTAAAACATCTGATTGGAGACTCTTTGAAGAGATTAGAACAACAATCAAATTGCGAAGGTAGTCTTTTGCAAGATTGAAAACATATTGACAAATAAAAAGATGTCATTTGCAACGAGAAAAAGAGTGTTGAAGTGCTACATAGAACATGTACTGTTGTACTGATGTGAAACGTGGACAATGAGCAGAAAAGATGAAAAACATCTAATGGCTATTGAAATGTGGTTTCTGAGGAAAATGCAAAGAATACAATGGACAGCCAGACAAACCAATGACCAATCCTACCAGAAGCAAATAGAACCGGTCAACGAATTAGAGAAAACAGACGTAGACAGTCAAAGTTTGTTTGGACACGTTATGAGGACAAATAGTTTTGAGAACTTGGTGACAACTGGCAAGCCTCAGGATAAACGAACACGGGGGGGAGGGGGGGGGAGGGGGAGGGGGGCAGAGACGTATATACCTGGATGACTTGGCCACGTGGTATGGTCGAGACAAGAACACTTAGCTGATCCACGACCCTGGTAATCGCGTGAGGTGGCGAAACATAACCGCCGACGCTTATAGGCATGGCACATGATATATATATATATATATATATATATATATATATATATATATATATATATATATATATATATATATATATATATACGATAATCCGTACGAAAATAATCGGCGAAATCCGAAACCGACGAAAAGCGAGGCAATTATTTAAATATGAATCAATCCAATTAATTCGTTCTGGACACTCCATAATACATACCAAAAACATATTTTATAGAGAATAAATATAGTGTTTAATTCTAAAAACAGTAAGACATTAATACAAAACGAATATAAAAGACAAATGTAAAGAATAAATGAACATTTAATATGGCATTTATCTTTCTGAAGACTTCTTGGCGTATGGAAGACGGCGAGGAGGGGAGAGAGAGGTGCAGATATTATTTTTTGGAAGGGGAATCCCCTCCATAAGGACCTTAGGTATCAAGGCATTATTTGGTGTCAATTTCCTTCTTGATCTTATTGTCTTGTGAATGCCAATGCGCCTCTTGAGTTTTTCAAACCATCCTCTGCTGGCCTTAAAATCACTAAGTACACTAGCACTAGTCCTAGGCATTTTCTGAGATCGCAATTCAAAAATCAGGCCTCTTCACACATGATTACCTTCGAAACAGAATCGCGATCGAACTGTTTTTGATTTATCCAAATTAATAACCTGCACAGTTCGCGGCGACTGCATTAGCCTGACGACCTTAATTCCTCAGGCTCAAGACATATGGGTTGATGTATTAGATCGATGTTTGTAAACACCAACCGGCACTCTGTGAGCGATGTGATCAGTATCACGCGGGCACATTTATTTCCCTAGAAATTTCAAATGCCCAGTTTAGGCTGGGTCGACCAGCGAGCCCAGGCCAATGATTAAAATACTCCTCGATGAGAATTCGAACCCATAACCATCGCATTGATAGTCAAGCGCCTAGCCACTATGTCCCGCGGCTCTTTATTATGGTTAAACTGAAAGATATCCTCATCATCAATGTCCGTCATGTAATTATGTAGAACATCGGTAGCTCGTTAGCTAGCAATCTAGCCTGTCGCCCCTATGCTCGTATGTTGAAATCCCCCAGGGAATGTGTGTTTATGTTTGTGTGGAACAATTTGTCATGGACTCGTAAGTTGATTCAGTGTAAATAATCATCATATGCCACGCCACTGAGCGTGGGTGGTCATGTTTCGCTTTCTTACACGATCACCAGCTGTAGATCAGCTCTGTGTTGTAGTCCCGACCATGCCATGTGGTAAAATGGGTCTAAACTGGGTACTACAAAATATTATGGGAAGTAAAGGCGACCACTGTGATATGTGGTCACGCACCACGTGCCTGCTGGTCCTTAAAAATATCTAACTAGCACCAACTGGCTAGTTTATTTTATTAACAAGAGCGTTGAGAATTTAACGCCTACACTGAGGAAGTACACCTCAGTGCGAACGGGTACTTTGCTTCTGTCACACTAAAATATTCACACACCTCATTCAGTCCTCGCCAGTGTATGACAACTTACCATCTCTCAAGTTGTTTGGTTCACCATTAGCCCAGTTTCTGAACCCATTGAAGGTATTCGATGTGCTTGCCCATTCCCAGGTTCCTTCGTGGAAGATGTCGTCCCCACCAAGCCACACACAGTTGGCTGAAATTGGAAGCAGGTATAACAATAATTTATGCCAAATATGAAGAAATTCACAGACAAGTCAGAATATTATGTAGGAAGGCAAAATAATCATGGCTTGAGGAAAAGTGCTTAGAAATTGAAAAACAACACAACAGTCAAAATACCAAATTAGTGCACAAAAGAATTCAGGAACTTACTAATAAAAGAACAAGTACAGGCTGTCTAAAAACTAAAGATGGCAAAATCATAATAGAAAAAGATCAGATTCTACATGTATGGACAGATTATGTGAAAAACCTGTATAATGATAACAGAGAGGAACAGTATGATATTAGATTTAAAAATGAAAAGACCACCAATTTTAAAGATGGAGGTTCAAAATATTCTTAAGCATATGAAACCTGGCAAGGCCCCCGGTGCAGATAACATCACAACAGAAATGATTAAAGCTTTAGAAGAATTTGGACTAGAGCAAGTCACCAGACTGCTGAACACATTATATGATACTGGAGATATACCTTCTGAATTATGTCATCCTGTATTTATTGCAATCCCAAAGAAATCAGGAACCTTGGAATGTGATCAACTTAGAACAATTAGTATAATGCGTCACATCACAAAGATCTTGTTACGAATTATCATGCAAAGAGAGAGGAAGAAAATACAACCTGAAATAGGGGAAGAACAATGTGGGTTTGTAGAAGGAAAGGGTACAGTAAATGCTGTGTATATGCAAACAGTTATTGAACGTGCTATAGAAGTAAACAAGGATATAAATCTTTGCTTTATTGACTACACAAAGGCTTTTGATAGAGTTAGACATGTCAACATGGTGGATATGCTTGCAGAACTACAAATTGATGGGAAAGACATTAGACTTATAAAAAAAACATATATTGGAAACAACAAGCTGCCATAAGGATTGATAATGAAATGGGACAATATCAACCTATTAAGAGAGGTGTTAGGCAGGGATGTGTAATGACTCCAGATCTTTTTTCCCTATACAGTGAAAATATTTTCAGAAATGTAGAAGACATAAATGGAATCAGCATTGGAGGACGAAACATAAATAACATTAGATATGCAGATGATACAGTATTGATTGCAGACAATGCACAGGATCTGCAACAATTAGTAGACGCGGTTGTTGTCCACAGTGAGCAGCTTGGGTTGGAATTAAATTGTAAGAAGACTCAGGTTATGGTCGTCACTAGGAAAAACGAAGTACCACAATGTAATATACAAGTAAACGGGGATATTCTTCAACAAATGAATCGGTACAATTATCTCGGAACAGTCATAACATCTGATGGGAGATGCCTTGAAGAGATTAGAACAAGAATCGCCATGGCGAAAGGTAGCCTTTAGCAAGATGAAAAATATTCTGACCAATAAAAAGACGTTAATTGAAACGAGAAGGAGAGTGTTGAGGGGATACATAGAGCCTGTT
The DNA here is from genome assembly GCA_963921405.1 of Cepaea hortensis. NCBI lineage: Eukaryota > Metazoa > Mollusca > Gastropoda > Stylommatophora > Helicidae > Cepaea > Cepaea hortensis. Next base: position 17,936,123 of record OY992882.1, on the reverse strand, counting down.
TTTTTGTATGGATATGAAACTTGGACAATGTGCAGTCAAGCTGAAAAACATCTGATGGCTGCAGAAATGTGGTTTATGAGGAAAATGCAAAGAATACTATGGACAGATAGAAAAACCAATGACCAAGTACTACAGGAGACAAATGAAAATCGTAGATTTATTAGAGAAATTAGACGTAGACAGTCAAAATTTTTTGGACATGTTATGAGAAGAAATGGACTGGAGAACTTAGTGACAACTGGCAAGATCGAGGGGAACAGACCAAGAGGAAAATATCTGGATGGCTCGGCCACATGGCATGGACAAGACAGGAACACTGAGCTGATCCACGACTCTGGTGATAGAGTGAAATGGAGAGTCATGACCGCCCACGCTTTCCGGCATGGCACATGATTGATTGATTGATTGATAACAAAACATTTGATTAGCAGCTTTAAAGGGATGTACAGGCAAGGGGACGGGCATTAGTGCACCGGGTCGTAATCTTTACGGCTCGATCTTTTTCCACAGTGCGGCCTGTCGAAAGCGTCAAACAGAGCACGAACTCCGTAGCTCCAGCGTCGACTCGAGGAGTCTCAGAGAAAATTGAACCCATCAACCGAACATGGAGTCCGGAATCGAACTCACAACCTTTGGAGAGCAAATCACGCGGCTTAATCACATCGCAACAGACACTCACGGATAACTTGATTAGCAAGTATTGATATCAATGTATGACGTACATACACATTGTCTGTATCACGTGCATTTGAAAGTATAGGTTGTCCACATGATTGATTGATTGATTGATTTAGGAACCGACATCACAGCATTCGGGACATTCCTATAAGCGCTCCGTCCCCATCCCCAGCAGCCAGCAAAGAGTTCCAACACTAATAGTTCCAGTAGCAATCTGATTATATGTCCACATGAAAACTGAGATAAGGGTTCAATTCTCACACTCGTACAAAAGATTAGAAATTTGTTTAGTTTAATTTTCATACTTTCAAGATTTCATTTCTGCTTTGTCATGGTTGATGAGGACAGTCTTTTTGTGATCGCAGATACATGAACTTCTATTATAACATATAGTTGGGAAGGAGGAAGAGGAGGAGGAAGAGGAGGAGGAGGAGGAAGAAGAAGAAGAAGAAGAAGAAGAAGAAGAAGATGAAGAAGAGCAACAACACCACCACCACCAACAACAACAACAACAACAACAACAACAATAATAATATCTAGTAGAAGAAGAAGAAGCTTTCACATATTGTGTTTTTTAGCGTTCCCCGCTTTGAACGCAAGCGTAGTCCATACATGTGCTACTACTTCTAATGGCAGCACTGGATTTATTTGTGGATTAGCTTTCCCTAGTGTCCCTCGCCATAAGGCGAACCCACTCCGACTTATGAGGTACTTGTAATTTACATCCCCAAATCAAGGGCGAAAAGTTAACATTTCAGTCCAACCGCTAAGTGTAGGTGTTGAACCCGCTACCTCGGTATCAGCACATTGGAAGCTTAAGAGCGAGCTCTCTTATCCATTCAGCCATGCCGACCTCCACATCTTGTATGTGTACAAACCTGTTTCTATGATGGCTCCAGGTCTCCACAATGTCCCTCACATCGTAATGTAGTAGTACACCCAGCTTCAACACAAACCCCATCATAAATGTACCACTAATGTGTAAAAAGCTTAGAATATAATGTTGCGTGTCTCTTGCAGGACGTTGCCATGAACCCCAACACCTGGTTGATTTACTAGGCAACTTTACCCTCAGTAGTTTGTTAATGCTGTCTGAACAAGACGTCACCATAAAGTTCAACTGACCAGTGTAGGGAATGATCCCCGTACCCCACCATCACAGCATCGGGAGTTTAAGCGCAAGCGCATTAAGCCTCGCCGCCATGCTAATTCCTAGTGCTTATACCGGTAAAGTCTCACTACACTTTGTATGTACTACAGCTGTTTGTTGGAGAATATGATTTTCGACTCTGTGTCAGGGCGTGATTGAAGTGAACAACTATGATTAGAATCAACTTAAAAGGTCACAATGTTGAGACAGGAATCACTTCCTGATTTATTGACATAGCAAAACTGCAGATAAAGATAAAATCTGTCTGCTTTTGAAATTGGCAACGACTGGAGTTGTAAACAATGGCTGTGAAATTGAACATCTGGCGTTTATCATCGGCCAGGACAAGAGCGACAACCGGGAATATTATTCCTCTTTCGGTTCACATTATTCCCCTTTGTTCTTACAAGATCTTCACCGGCTAGACGTTGGGAAATGGGAAACAGCAACTTCAAAGAGACACCGCCTACACTGCCACGGAGAATTTAACGCCTTCACCAAGGATTGGTGGGGCAGATAACATTATCCTCTCTCTACCCTAAATTTCAGACATGTCAACAACCCCCACCCAATCAGAGCGACGTCGTGTTCGTGAGAAAATCTAGAGTTACCATTGGAAGCGACACGAGTACTTCTCATTACTATAATACATGTTAATGAAGAAACTCAACAATTGCCGGCAGAAGGTGTGTCGAGGCGCAGGCACCAGAGATGAACTTACGGAACAGGATGAGGGGCCAGTTCGGCTGTTGTTGTTGGGGTGTTATGTTGTTATTTTACCCTCATAAAAGCTTTTGGTAAGATGGAAACCACAGTTAACTTAGGAACTGGTACATCTGAATTGATAGTAAAGTTGCTTTATAATGTAAAGAGTAATCCTAAGAAGAGAATATGTGATTGTTTCTTCGACTTAGGGAGATAGTGCTTGAACTTTATTCTTGTTCTGTTCATACGATATATGAGAGATGAACTTCACGTCCTCTAGTCATTCAAATTTTCCATGTGTGGTTATGTTTTTACAGGAACTATCATGAGGCTGTTCTATAATATCACCTGTAGTTTTTATAGATGACACTTTCCTGGGAAAGCTCTTATATTTCTTTGTCTCTATATTCAGAGGAGATTATGTTTCTTTATATGAATATTCATGTATGGTGAAGGAATAGTGAAATGTATTATGAATATGGGGTTACCTGTGCATTTATACGGGAAAGAGGAGTACTGCCAAGACGGAGAAATGGCATCACCCTTGCTGATGTCCATCAGATATTCTCGGCACTAGAGCCTTGAAAGAACGAGAATGATTCACCCCCATAAAGCAGGAGTGAGAGAGACATATCATGTCAAGATAAAGGAGGTACGCATCAGATGTTGGAGAGATGGGGCCCCAACAGGTTCATGACGGACAAACCTGCCTTTGTGTAATAATCTCTTCACTTTCCTTCTCTCTCTCTCTCTCTCTCTCTCTCTCTCTCTCTCTCTCTCTCTCTCTCTCTCTCTCTCTCTCTCTCTCTCTCTCTTCTCTGTTGTTGTTATTGTTTGGTGATTGTTGTCTTTCTTTTTTTTCCCACTTGTGTCTATGGGTATGACTATAGTGTTTGGCAGATATTCTCTACAGGAAACGGTGGTTTCTTCATTGGGCTGAAAAAGTCGTTACTTGGCTAAAAACTGGAGGATATTCCAGAATGCTGTATATTATCTACAAGAGAGTCATAGTCATTTCGGAGAGATGTTTTTGCCATGTTTTTGCGTCAGGAGTGAAATCCCCTTAAGCCTAATTGACTTCTCAGGTTTTCACAGCATCTTCAGCATATGATAACTAGCTAACCACTATGTTGGACAATGTTTTATTCAGTGCCGTGCCAACCAAGGAAATACTTATTACACCAGACTTCGCATTTGTAAGGTCCAGATCCTAGGGACATTATCCAGATATCTTTGGGAAGATATCCTAGATATTTACCATGGACACTTGTGTGATGGACTGTATCCTTTTAGAACTTTTAGAAACCCGATTGATTAATGAACGGTTTATCTTTAGTTGTCCGTGTGGTATAAATGACCGTGGGGAATTAAGCTTGTGGTGTTAAAATAAGATACATTATTAACGGTATGGTTTCAACGGACTCATTAACATTATATATCATTTACAGGTTTATCATGTTTTTCTTGTGTGTAATATTTTTTTGAGTTGTGTACTGCCATATGTCACTCTAGCATACACACAGGAACCCTCCTGTTTTTTGCTATCCCAATAGACTGTTAAAATGTATAATCAGAGTTGTTTCTTTGACTGTTACTGGGTGTTTTACATTTATATATGTGTTTTCGTTTGTAATAAGTTCAAATGGACATCATCAATATGGAGCTATGTGTTGCGAGGGAATCACCAGAACTTTCAGTGCACCCAGAGTAAGTGTCCTATTTGAGGTTCGGTAGCGTTCTTGTGCTCCACTGGGCATTCTGTGAGAAGACCTATCTAATTTGCCTCCACCCATAGGGAGTCTTACTGAGCCATTTCAGGTTTTCTTATATCAGTAGGTCTTTCAGAATTGGAGAATCCATCTCCAATTTATGTTCTATACGCCACACCTTTGCAAGACGGAAAACATACTCTCCAACAAATAGCTGTTCTACATACAAAGTGTAGTGAGACATTACAAACACCATGTTCAAGCTCTAACATGTGTGGAATACAACCTGTATATGTCCAAACAAACGAATATGATAGACATTTTTATCTCTCAAAAATCTCTTCGCACAAGCCATCCTTCTTACCGCGTTTCTCCCTGGCCAAAGATCTAAGAAAATCGTTCACTTGCTGTGATGAAACCTCAGCCAATTTGGCACCACGAGTGTGGCACATGATCTGTAAAGTGTTTTATAATTAATGTTAAATTTCGATTAGAGTTACACTAACAAAAATGATAATGCTATTCTCCTCTATTTCAGTACCGTATATCATTCAACAGTTACTATTTTATAAAAATTTTTACTGCTTACACTTCCTTCCTATAATATATTACTGCACCATAAGCCACCATCATGATTATCATCAACATGTGCCCTGCCAACTGATTTGCGCGTTTATGTCTATACACAGATCTCGGGTTGTTTAAAGTATTTTGGTTTAACTTTGCTGATGATATTCCTCTATGCCCAGGTCTCAAATCCAGCCTGCATCAGATCTTTATTTTCCCATGGATCTTTCCAGATTTCACGTTCTTCTCCAATGCCTGCCTCTCTTCATCACATGACCAAAGAATGATTGTATAGAGAAGTTGTTGGCTGCTGGTTGCTTAGTTGGTACTTGCCCATCAAGGATGATGATGACCATTCATTTCATCCAGTGGAGTTGAAAGTTTAGAGCTAGTCTCTAAAATGGATGGTAAGGCCTATCTTGGCTTGAAATGCTCTTTGACAATGTGGGCAAAGAATGCTTGACGTTCCAGGAGGAGGATCTCCCTCAGTGATTTTTTTTGTCTAACCTTTTTTTTGTTAAAAGCTCTTGCAGTCCTGTTTGCTTCACAAGTGACTACACCCTTGCGTAATAATGTAGGCCACGAATATCGGTCTTTGGCAGCAGTCTCCCTTGTGTCCTGATTAACTTCAAAAGCTTTAAGTGAGATCTTCAGTGTCTTTAAAGCGTTTCCACTGGCCACATTTGGAGCGTTTACCACAATGCAACTCGCCGTAAATGAATTCGTTTAGGGAGCCTGTGATCTTAATATGAACAGTTTAACCCCGTTTAACACCAAAGCGCCAGCTTCAGAAACGGTGCATCACCAGATATGTTTGGTCCTTTTCACTAAACGGTGCTGGAACATGGACTATGAACAAAAGAGATGAAAAGAACTGTGACGCATTTGAGATGAGATGTTGCCGCCGGGCAGACAAGAGATCAGCTGAATACATTCTTATAGGCATTGGAGAAACTAGAAAAACTATTGAACATCATAAAACAGAGGTGATCTTGGCTTAGTCACAACATATTATTCTTCGTTGTTCCCCTGCAGACGTCAATATGAATGACTGCACAGAGTGCAGCAGTCAACTTAAGCTTGTAGACATCTTTCAGTTTGTCCGTAAATGGAGCGGGTGTAGTTCAAAATAACTCCCGCTGTTCGTCGTACGTTGGACGCTTCTATAACAAATGTTTAACAATATGAGTCATGGGGTTATTGTTTTATTGTTTACGTTCCCTTGCTTTGAACTCAAGCATAGTCCATACATGTGCGACTAGTTCTAGTGCGCTGGACTGATTTCTGCGTGTGGATTAGCTTTCCCTATCACTGGTATAAGATAAAGGCCAAGAGAATCTACAGAAACAGAACAGAAGGAAGACCACGCATTGCCACCAGAGGCACCCAAAATAAAGAGGTCAACAAATTCATGCAGGCTCTAGCGGATACTCTGCCTGGCCCCACAAACGGAAATTCCACCGAGAGATGGAGTCATTTCGCGACACCATCTACAATACAGCACTATCAACATTTGGCAAGAAGCAAACTGAGTCAACCGACTGGTTTGAAGCACACTCTGAAGAGATGCTCCCAGCCCTGGAGATAAAGAGACATGCATTCTCAATGTATAAAACATCACCTACAGAGAAAACACTGCAGGCATTGCGAACGGCCAGAAATAGAGTACAACAGATGGCAAGAAGATGTTGTTTAAAGACAACGGACATGTGTACAGGATGTGCATGTGTAATTCCAATTCAGGACAGGAATAGTTTTTATAAGGTAGTTAGTGATGAAGATTAGAACTCGAGCATAGTGAATTTGCGCTGTGTCACCACAACAGGAAGGATGGAGTATGTTACCACAACAGGATGGGTGGAGTATGTCACCACAACAGGAAGGATAGAGTAACCGTAATATAAGAGTGTCGGCAGCATTAGGCTGAGGCGTGACTTAGGCTGTGTCGAGTGAGGTGTCATTGCACTCGGTAAGATAAGTACAATGACATGAGAAGATATTCCGCAAGATTGAGAGGGGGTGGAGAGATAAAGGATAGGTCTATGCTAGGATATTCTGGTAGGGGTGTCTACTGGGGTTTCTGTGCTTTTCCTTTGGCTTTTCCTTCTTATACCTCGTCTTAGGTAATGTGATGAACTCCTCTGTCTTATGCCAGAGTTTAGCTCTAGGCTGATATAGATGTTACAGTCTGAATACGGCCTTAGGCCTACACTCACATATAATGAGTCTGAGTCGGGTTGATATCACCGGGTGTTATCTCTTCGACAGGTTCCACTTGAAAGGGAAATTACCTACCACTCTGAGAAGAAGAAAATGGCAATACCCTGGAGCCGTGCTAACTGACATCAAGCTTTGAACCCTGTTTCTCAAAGACGGTCAGACAATTCCTGAGCTAATTTGAACATGAGAAATGAGTCACAAAAAGAAAGACTGATAATTGGATGTATTCCAAACAATCAGGGAATTATTAACAATACTATTTACCCTAAGAAGTATAGAAAGGGAAAGACTATAAATCCATATCATTTTCCCTGCTTACATGAACATTTCGTTGATTAACAGACAGTAGTGTGTCGGCGATATATTTTTGGACAGTGTTTTGTGTTCGTTCATCAATGGACTATATTAAATACCGGTTAAATATCGTCTGTATATAAATAAAGGACACTAACTAAACCAATCACTCAGTGGTGATCAGACATTCAAATGTTCCAGGATATACTTGAAGAAGTTCACAATCGGTCGGAGAGACACATCATCTGGTGAGCTCCTTCCAGTTCTGTGCTGTTGTGAAGTCGTATGGCCGTAGCATGATGAAGAATGTGATGCTGATCCTAGACTGAATAGTCCTATCTCACATACACGATAGACTACACCACAGATTTCTATACACATACACTACATACACCTGACATAGTTTTCTTCATTAAATATTTTCTTATTTGTTGGAGGACAGTGTTGTGTGGGTATGTTTTGGAGGAATATGAAGAGGGGTATTGTCTTGTGGTAAGAAGAGAGAGAGACACAGAGAGAGAGAGAGAGAGAGAGAGAGAGAGAGAGAGAGAGAGAGAGAGAGAGAGAGAGAGAGAGAGAGAGAGAGAGAGAGAGAACAAAAGACGGAACGGGGGGTGTGTAGACACAGGTCCAGCAGAAGACCAAAACTGAGAAAAGGGAATTTAAATGGTGTGCTTGTTGATTCTACTCCCCCCCCCCCCGGGACGACAAGTGACACATCGTTACCCTTTATAAGAACAAAGGCGACAGAAGCGACTGCAACAACTATCGCGGCATTTCCCTACTCAACATTACAGGCAAGATTTTTGCCAGAGTAATCCTTAAAAGATTACACATTCTTGCTGAAAGAATCTACCCCGAATCGCAGTGCGTATTTATACCCAACGGGTCCACCATCGATATGATTTTCTCACTCCGGCAGCTCCAAGAGAAGTGCAGATAACAGAGGAAGCCATTATATATTGCCTTCATCGACCTCACAAAGGCATTTGACCTCGCGAGCAGAAGCGGCCTTTTTAAGGTCCTTGAAAAGGTTGGATGTCCACCCACCCTTCTTAGTCTCGTGAAATCATTCCTCGAAAACATGCAGGGGACCATTTTATTTGACGGCTCAACATCCAAGTCATTCAGCATCAGCAGCGGAGTAAAGCAGGACTGCGTGCTTGCTCCTACACTCTTTGGTATCTTCTTCGCCGTTCTCTTAAGGCAGGCATTTGGGACTGCCACTGAAGGCATTTACCTCCACACAAGATCTGATGGCAAACCTTTTAACCCATCAAGACTCAAGGCAAAGACCAAAACAAGATCAAGATGCGTAAGAGAACTACTTTTTGCAGATGATGCAGCACTGACTACTCATACAACAGAAGATCTCCAAAGGCTCATAGATCGTTTTGCAGCCGCCTGCAAAGACTTTGGGCTCACCATTAGCCTAAATAAAACACAGGTGATGGAACAAGATGCTGGTGCGCCTCCGTCAATCAAAATTTCTAATTATGAATTGAAGGTCGTCCACGAGTTTGTGTATTTGGGGTCGACAATATCAGATAATCGTTCATTAGAGACAAAAATCGACAGACGCATTGGAAAGACAGCCACAACATTTTCCAGGCTAGCTAAAAGAGTTTGGGAGAATAATAGACTAACAGAGCGTACAAAAGCTCAAGTATATAAAGCTTGTGTTGTTAGCACACTACTCTATGGGTCTGAATCCTGGACCCTGTACACAAGACAGGAAAGGAAGTTGAATTCCTTCCACATGAGATGTCTGAGACGTATCCTGGGCATAACATGGAAAGACCACATAACAAACAAACATGTGCTTGAAAGAGCAGATATTACCACAGTTCACACCCTCCTAAAGCAGAGACGCCTCCGGTGGCTGGGCCACATATCTCGAATGGAGGATGAACGTATTCCAAAAGATCTCCTATACGGAGAACTAGGCACAGGAAAGAGGCCAACCGGAAGACCCCAAATGCGATATAGGGATGTGTGTAAACAAGATATGAAAACCCTTGGAATAGATCCAGACACGTGGGAGAGAGTTGCAACAGACAGATGCTCCTGGAGAAGAGATTACGAAACGGACTGGTGCTCTTTGAGCGCAATCTGATCTAACAAACTGAGGATAGGCGGCACAGGCTTAAAACGCAGTCGCTAACTGCGGGACTTGCCTCGTCTTACAGATGTGGAAACTGTGACAGGGATTGTCACTCTCGCATTGGACTATACAGTCACCAGCGATGCTGCCAGACACCTCCCAAGCGGCACAACTCTATAGTCCTTCAGGACTGAAAGAGGCATACTACTACTATCACTGGTTTCCCTCGACATAAGGCGAACCCACAGTTACGTCCTGGAGTCAAGGACGAGAAGCGAACATATTTGTCCAACTGGCCGGTGATGGGGTTCAAACTGCTAACTCGGCTTCAGCACACCGAATGTTTAAGATTAAGTGTTCTTATCTGCCATGCTGATTTCACACATGGGGTGTACAACTGGCAATACCTGTGCGTCTGACCAGGAAACGGATGTGTCTCCGTAACCATAACAGTCTCCTTGGAAGAATGTCCAGCGGTTGGGACATCGAGAGCTCACACCTAAAATATAACACGTTGATGGATTTATAAAATATACCACGTTGTTGTAAATATAAAATATAACACGTTGATCGAATTATAAAATATAACACGTTGATGCAATTATAGTGATAAAAACTTCACCGCCGACCAAACACGGCATGGGGGTTCTGATCGCCAGAAACATTTCCCTTTCCCGAATGTTTCGGCCCTTTCACCTCTTAACATTCTCTAGGGTCGGGCCCGTCTGAGTCATGACTTCGGGCGTCTTTTCCCTGCCGTGCGAGACGTTCGGTTGTTTGTGTTGTCCTTGAGTTGTTCCGTGCTTGTCCCATACCTGCGAACATGTCTGCTGTCAAGCCACCCTCCATCAAGGAGATGAGCCATGCACCCTGTGCTTAGTACCCTCACATCGTCATAGCACCTGTGGTCACGGAGAGCCAGTTTCTTCCCCAGCCACTGCCTCTATCGCCTCTGTTCGTCTTCATGGCCATGTTCCTTCTTCGTGACCTGCACTCTAGGAAGCTGGTTCCTACTCTGGGTTTCTTGACCCATCCCTTGGTCTCAGCTGCGGAATGCGGCTTTCGTACGACGACTACCGCCCTCGTATGGAGGTTGGACTTCGGCCGACATTTTCATGATTGGCGACTGCAACCGCGCGGCGATTTTCCTCACCGCAGAGTGCCTTACTTAGATACACTATCCTCGCTCGAAGGGATAGCTATGGAGTCGACACGAGACAGTGCAAGTTCTTGCTCTTAATTGCGAGATTGGTTCCGATGTTAGTTGCCCTGCAGTTACAGACATAAGTTGTAACTATATTATTGTTGAGACATGTCCCAATCCATGTTTCGGCAGTTCCACAGCCAACACGAGGCTTTTTCGGCTGCGTCATCCAGTTGTTTTTGTAATCGATTTCTCGCCTACCATTTTATGCCCAACTACTTTAGCACATCATACATGAGTGGGCGACTAGACCTCTTGCGCCCACCACAACGGCGTATAGCCTGACAGTGTATCATTCCTGTCTCAGACTAGCGACCATGTAATCGTACTTCTCTATCCTGTACATGTGCTGCTCCTCTACATTCGACTCATACGGTACTGTCAACTCAATCAGCGTTAGCTGTTTGGCCGACAAGGAGTGAAGTACGATGTCAGGTCGCAAGCGAAATTGTTGGACCGCCTCAGGGTACTCCCCACGGCCCTTAAGGTCCACGGTCAGCTCTCAGTCACCCGCGCCATCAAATATGGCCGGTAGGTCGGCAGCGCAGCCGTCCGAAGTAAATGCCCAACGGCCTTTGCTTGGTCCCTCTATTCGCTCACATTCTGGTTACATCCACTATGGCTGCCAACTCCACAAGGACTTGTTGTGTGGCGCCTTGTGAATCGGTCTTGGCATAGAGCTATTTTGCATGCGGACAGTACGTACTCCGCTGTCTGGAGCTTATTGCAAAGGGGACAAGACGGGTCGGTGGTCTTACCCCAATTGACAGGTTGGCAGCTGATGACAGGACATCGTAGAGGGTTCGGACGACGAAACTTAAGCGCAGTGGTGCCATATCTCTTTCCAGATAAGGAACTTCTGCACTATCCCTGCCCATGATATCCACAGGTCCTGCTGGGCCCTCTGGGCAGCCAATTACAATCTCTCTTCTTCCTCTCGGTTGCGGATCTCCTGAACCACCATGTCTCTACGTTCCTTCGTTGTTGCCCTGGACCATATCGAAGCTCTGTCATACGAACCCACTTCTATCCGACTGGGTGTGTCTCACGACTTCCTTCAGATTGAGTGCTATCTGGACATCTTCGACCACGCTGACGACTTTCCACTTCCTTCCCGTTCTGAGCGTGGGTTGTGAGATACTGACTGCTTCATCTCGAGACTCGCGCAGCATCATAGCGAGTCTGGCTTTTCCGACTCTTGATTCTTCCATGAGGAACAAAAACGGGAAGACACATTTATTTTGCTTACAACACATTGCAACCATCGTGAGACACGGTCGTGCGCCAAGCCACTTCCTTATATACCTGCTTACTTTCATATCCATGGTCTATACACTGTTCGGGCCAATATCATATATTAGCAGGGACCAAATGAGATTAGGAGTAATCATGAATCGGAGACACCAGATCTTATCTTTGTCTATCAACCTGCTTTTATCGGTGGTAATTCTACCTGTCTGTCAGGGTTGCATTGTACATATGGACGAGACTCTACCGGTTCTTCTACTACGATGGGTATTGTCTGCCCATGAACAACCTTTCCGCCGCTCAACTCTTCACGATCGTCAGGCTTCTTGACTTCTTCGGCTTAAAGCTCATGCTGCACCATCGAATCAATTAGTCTAACATGTGGAGGATGCTGCCAGTTGTGGCAACATCTGAAAGCCAGACACAATGACCCTTATTGAGCGGAAAGATTCTGCAGGAACATACAGAACACCCTGTGTTTTGATCGATGGATGGAAGTCATTGAGATAATTAATGAAACGGTTCAGTTTCGCCTTCTTACATGTCAGTGAGACCTATGCCGTCATCGATGTAGCGTCGGTAAAAAGAAGGGAGAAGACCATCATAGCTGACATGTCAGACATGCCCATACGTTGTTCAGACACCAGAGATTGCATTTCCCCGAGGCACCTTCACCTTGAAAGATTCTTTCACTTGTACATCCCGCAATCTGATTTATGTCATCATCTGCAAACGATGTGACATGAAATACATTGGCCAAAGTGGCTGACGTCTTGCTGACCGTTTTAGAGAACACCTCAGAGACATTAATCAGGGCTCTGACAAACTTGTCCCCAACCATTTCAATTACTCCACCCATAATGGAGTCGACGATGTATGTGTCACCGCATTAAAACCCTGCTACTCCAATAGCTCTGTCAGGCTCAAAATTGAATGCAAGCTAATCAACAATCTGGGATGCATCCATCCAGCAGGTATCAATACTGTTGTGGACGCTACGGTATAACTGTGCCATCTTCCCCAATTGTTTACACTGTCTTTTACTATGCTGTCCGCCCCCCCCCCCTATATCTATACCTAACTGTCCCCACACCCTTATATTTTCATAGCAGACTGTTCGCATATTTTTGGCTACTTAAATCCTATCTGGCAACCCACTTTTAACTCTGCAGCCAACGAGCGCCTTCGCAGCTGACCAAGCCACCTTTTCTGCCCCACATGGCATAGGGATAGTTGCGGTTTTTCCTTTGTTTGCTGTATTTCGTTGTGTTAGCTATCTGTGGTGTCCTTTCCTTGACAAAGATTCTGAGAATCGAAACGTCGGCCGTCATGTGTGTCGTATTGTACGCGTTTGTGTGTATTTTATTTTATTTTATGTTATTATTAATTTTATATATTTATTGAGTGCTTCTGATTTCGGATTTTCACCTGTATTTCGCTATACGATGGATCTCCTTGTAAGGTATGTGCAACGTGTTGATGTTTAGTACGTTTCTTCTCACAGGAGTTTAATATACCTATTTGTTTCTAATTCATATTGTTATATCCTGCTGCAGCCGCTGCTTTTTCTTTCCATTCCACAACGGAGGCTTGGCATTGACACCCACAGTTGGTTTCTCCAGCCATTTGAGCTCCTTAATCTTTCAGAGTGGGACGTCCCGCTAAGCATCTGAGTACGTCTTCACGAGGTGATCCTCCAGCTCTTCTTTGCTTACACTGAGTGTGCTGGATCGTTGTTGTTCGAATAATTCCCTCGCAAACTTGTATGGTTCCCGGAAGAATTTCTCACGTGCCTTCCGGGTGTTCTGTATGTTCCTGCAGAATCTTTCCGCTCAATAAGGGGCATTGTGTCTGGCTTTCAGATGTTGCCACACCTGGCGCAATTCCTCCTTCTCATCCTCAGCTGCGGCGTTATACCCTTTCCGAGCGGCTTTCCTCTGTGCTCTTACCTCCTCTAGCAGCTTCTGCCACCCGGTCTTCTGCGGGCTAGCTGTCTCCGAATCTTTGTACTTTCTCTTCTAGTGAATTGTGTTTTAACTCATCCTCTAACACACGGGACAACGTCTCATCTAGTCGCTCCCACTCTGCCTTGTCGGTGACAGGGGGGAGCATGATTCTCACTCTGAGAAACTATCGGAAGAATGCTCGGATGCGTCACAAAGGACATCGACTTGAATATTCTCAGCTCCGTGGATTTCTCCCTGGCTGAGATCCCCTAAAGTCTTACTTTTAACCTTTTGCGGGAGCGTTGTCTATTCTCATGTGACGCAATCTCACACTTCTTCCGTTCAGTATGAAGTCTCATTCCCCGGAAGGAGGCGAAGCTTTCACCACAGACAAATAATATTAAATAATAATAATACAATAACATAAAATATAAAACACATAAAAAGTGCATTTATAAAACACAATAAAATAATATTAATATAACATATAACACGTTGATGGAATTATGAAATATAACACGTTGATGGAATTATAAAATATAACACGTTGATGGAATTATAAAATATAAAACGTTGATGGAATTATACAATATGAAACGTTGATGGAATTGATTGATTGATTGATTGATTGATTGATTTAGGAATCGACATTACAGCATTCGGGGCATTCCCATAAGTGCTCCGTCCCCATCCTCCGCAGTCAGCGATGAGTTCCAAACACTAATAGTACTAGTAGCAATCTGATTATAAGTCCGTCTCGCCTTTCCTCTGAGCGTTGAGCGTTGGCTAGATCCCTTCGTCACTCCTCGTTGTCTCATTCTTGCCAAACCATGGTAATCCATTTGCTCCTCCGAGGTGTGCACGTGCTCCCACAAGGCCGCAACCACGTCTGCCTTGTCATGTATCAATACTCCACCAAGTTTTGCCGAGCCAGCCAATCTGTCCGCCTGTTCATTTCCCAGCACACTGGCATGCCCCGTAGAAAAGATCCAGGCGATGCTTGTCACCCGTGACCTCCGAAGCGAAGCAAGCCACTCCGCACGAAGTCTGCCCGTCCTCACCCTCGTCAGCATGCTTTCTGAGTCAGTTACAATCACGATGTGTGTGTGTGTCGTATTCTCCATCCAGCGGAGAGCCGCAGTGACTGCCTCCACTTCCATTCTTAAGCTGGATGTTGTGGTACCATATGCCAGGCTCTCTTGCTCCAAACATCGACCATTAGCTTTGGCTATGAACCCCCAGCCACTTCTCTCACCTCTTGACACCGAGCCATCTGTGTAGATAATCACATCACCCGAGTGAGCATTGTCCTGAATTAGTTGCTGGATTTCCACTTCCGTGGCCCCTGCTGGCCACTCCCTGCACTCCCGGCTTAATGTGATTACAACTCTGCACAAGTCTGACTGCTCCGCTGGCACTCTGACCCACTCCTCTCCACGCCTAATGTTATCCAAGGGGCACACCTGTCTGATCGTATCCTCCGCCTGAGCCATTCATGATTTCCCTCTTATCAGTCGCTGACCCTTAACTGCGTCCAGCGCCACATGCAGTGGATGGTATGTGTCTGCAGCTACTCTGAGGTATGCCTTCGCCTGCATCACCTTGAGCCTACCAGCAACAGTCGGCAGACCCAGGATGTAACGCATACACACTACTGGGGTGTCTCTAGTGCATCCCAGAATGACCCGCATAGCTTCGTTCTGTATGCGCTCTAACTTCACCAGCTGACTCTCTGAGACAGTCAGCAGACCTAATCCATAATCAATTACTGAGAGGATCAAGTGCTGGTATAGTGTGAAAAGCATTCTCTGCTCTATGTCCATTGCAGCCATAGTTTTAAGTGCATTGAGTCCCTTGTCACGACCGTCTCCACATGGTCCTTGAAGGATAGGCTCCTGTCAAATGTGATCCCCCAGATACGTTGATGGAATGGTAAAATATAACATGTTCATGGAATTATAAAAGGTAGATGTTTTCAAGAAGGAAAACATACTGAGCAATACAAATATGTCAGTTACAACGAGAAAAAGAGCGTTTGCGTGCTACATAGAACCTGTACTTTTGTGTAGATGTGAGACATTGACAGTGAGCAGACAAGCTTAAAAACATCTAATGGCAGTGAAAATGTGGTTTCTGAGGAAAATGCAAAGAATACCACTACAGACAGAAAAACCAATCGTCAAGTCCTACAAGAAAAAGACGGACACCATAAACTGATTAGAGACATTAGACGTAGACAATCACAATATTTCGAACATGTTATGAGAAGAAATAATCGGAGAACTTGGTGACAACTGGCAAGATTGAGGGGAAAAGAACAAGGGGACGGCAGAGAAGTGAATACATGGATGACTTGGCCACGTTGTATGATCGAGACAAGAATACACAGCTGATCCACGACTCTGATGATCGAGTGAGATGGCGACACATGACTGCCCACGCTTATCGACATAGCACATGATGATGATGATATTACTTTTAAAGGGGCAAAATCAATGTAACATATAGTAAATATCCACTGTTACACGTCTTAGTGGATTTTGGGTATAATGGCGCTAGCCCATATTTTTATCAATGACTTGAATGACGACATTATAGACATTGGGCAATGACACGGAATGATACTAACCAGTACCACCGGTCGGGCTCTGAAACCTCAACTAATTCTCCCCACGTCGCTTGACAGCAAAAGTGAAACATGCTGATGATGATGATGATGATGATGATGATGATGATGATGATGATATGGAGCGATCTTGTAACACCATAAGCATTTAAGGCCTTAATGTTTGTTTAACAGTCCTTAAATTTATAGTAACCTATCGGTGTAGATTCATCGATACCTGCAGTGATAAAAGAATAAATAAAACACACAAACATAATTTAAATTATATGAAACATTAATTTACCTAAGATAATCACCGCAACAAACAAGAGGCTTGCTAGGGGCGTCATTCTATAACTGCAGTAAATCGTAACGCCGATGTCACGTCAACAAAATCGAGTTCAACTTGTGTCCGCTTTCGTCTGTGAGCATATTCTAGACCTAAGCTTAATATAGCACATTGTGCTGTTTGAGTGTTTAGTTCAGCGTTTCTAAACATATTTGAGTAAGAGGAACAATTGGCAAATTCATGCCTAGGACAACACTTGATTTCTTTTTCTTTTTCTTGTTGTTGTTGTTGTTGTGTGTTATTGCTCTTCTTCGTTGTTCTTCTTCTTCAGCTGCTGCTGCAACTACTACTACTACTACTACTACTACTACTACTACTACTACTACTACTACTACTACTACTACTACTACTACTACTACTACTACTACTACTACTACTACTACTACTACTACTACTACTACTACTACTACTACTACTACTACTACTGCTACTACTGCTACTACTACTACTACTGCTGCTACTACTACTACTGCTACTACTACTACTACTGCTACTACTGCTGCTACTACTGCTACTACTACTACTACTACTACTGCTGCTGCTGCTGCTGCTGCTGCTGCTGCTGCTTCTGCTGCTGCTGCTGCTGCTGCTGCTGCTGCTGCTGCTGCTACTGCTGCTACTGCTACTACTCCTACTACTACTACTACTACTACTACTACTACTACTACTACTACTACTACTACTACTACTACTACTACTACTACTACTACTACTACCACTACTACTACTACTACTACTACTACTACTACTACTACTACTACTACTACTACTACTACTACTACTACTACTACTACTACTACTACTACTACTACTACTACTACTACTACTACTACTTGTCGCTTGTTTTCCCGGGAGAGAGTTGGAATCCACAAGCACATTTTCAAACTTATTATCTGTTGGGATTATTGACTGACTTTTGTCTACACCCCTCCCTTCTGTCTTCCCTTCCATATATCTATTTCTTTCACTCTCTCTGTTATTCTCTCAACACATACTCAGACAACAGTTCCTTTCAACAATAAATAAAAGATTTATTAATAAAAACTATGTCTGGTGTATGTATGGATAGTGTCTAGGTAGTTGGTATGTTCTT
This sequence comes from Cepaea hortensis, assembly GCA_963921405.1. NCBI lineage: Eukaryota > Metazoa > Mollusca > Gastropoda > Stylommatophora > Helicidae > Cepaea > Cepaea hortensis. The sequence goes on along the minus strand of OY992882.1, from coordinate 17,918,251 downwards.
CTAGTGTGGATGCAAGATAAGATGTTGATAGATAGTCTCCGTAATCTTCTCCGGCATATTCAACAGGCCAAAACATCAGATATCAAACACAGATGTAGAACGTTCTCACCCGGTATGATCCGTTCAGCTTGAGTCTTGACTTAATCCAATTCTTGAAAACCCAAACAATTGTTCACCACAGTAACACCGTACAGTAATGTGATCACGGTAAGTCCTTTCCGTAGACAGAGTTTTCCGTTTTATGTTGTTATAATCCATCAGTGAAAACACCTCACACCTGTCCACAGTTATTTAACCGTTCTCTGAATATAGGTACACTGGTCTAGGGTTCTTCCCTGTTTCGTTTAGGTGAGTACTCAATGACAATGTTTTATCCTATTTTCTATGCTTGAATAAAGTTCCTTCTCTAAGGTTCACCAAAACCTGTTTTTTTGACATTCGTTAAGTCACCCACTTTGCATTTGCTATAGTGACATACTTTCACTGCACCTGTGAAGTGCCTGATTAAATTAAAAAGTCTTTCCTGTATTATCAACACTGCTTTCTCTGTACAAGAGATGTACTGGTTGATCTTCTTTGATAGGCCAGGCTGTGTAGTAGAACCTGGGTAATAAACATTAAATCAGGTGATTTAAGTCTGCCTCATATCCCTGTCTATGTGATTATCTCTCTCCAGCCGTAATGAAACAGCCTCCGAAAGAATACTCTGACATAAACAGCAGAATTCACTAAAGTATAAACTATTCACTAAATAGAAAGCAATAGTAAACCCTACGCACAACCACATATTTCCCTATGCTAATATTACTCTAATATATTAATACCTTATATATGCCTCTATAGAATTAATGTAAATCCCTGAATAGAAATGTATCCGCAGCCAAGCACTCTATCCCATTATAAGGGAGGATATTTCTATTCATTACAGGACACATAATTCTATCTTTCCGTCCAGTTTGGTATCACACACTAAACATAAACTCCATGTTCAGCTTTTTATATTGTGTGTCCCATCCTTCGTTGATTGTTTGATCTACAATCAAATTAGTCGTACCCGTAACATCAAAAGTTCAGTGAAATCACGTATACGTCCGTATACGTCCGTATACGTCCGGCCGCTCCGCGCTCCGGTCTCCTTCTTCTCTACGATGTTTCCCTGTATTCTCCGACGTTTGTACCTCAAAGTGTCCAACCTCTTTGATCACCGTCTCCGCTGTTGCGCTGGTCCTCTGTCCATCGCTCGTTTGCACTTCAAAGCATTCTCCGTTCATTTTCCCGTCGGCCGATACTAGCGGGAGTCACTGCCCTCGGCGCGTACCTGTATCCTATTTTTATATTCGTAGGTCAATGATCGTGAATTTTATTCCTCCTCGCAGAATGAAGTACACAATTGTTAACCCTTCTCCTTCCTTGCATTTTGATATGTAAATTATCAAGGAATCACTAAACTGCAGTTTTTTTCCGTGACATAGGCCCCCTCTTAAGAGAGTTGACCGCGTCGACTCTTCATCCCTGTAGTTTTGATTCCTATGATCCTCCAACTTATTCCTCTTCCTCTGGAGTTGGATGTCTAGATATGAAAATCCGCTCCTACATTCTCCTTACCAGGGATGTTCCACTGTGAAGTTGTCCTGTTGCATCAACAACGTCCATCACATCCACCGTGCGTTGAGCTTCTGCGAAGTAGCTATGAACATCACGTGTTGATGATAGGATTGGATCCTCACATGGATCAACACCTCATCCAGTAGGCGACCTCATATGCACCCTACCATACTACTCATGACCGAAACTAGTGTTGGCTCATCGCTCCTGTACGTTCAGTCGACCTCCTTTCCACTGGCGTAAGCGATGGCTCACAATACAGACGGATTGTCCCATCCTGATTGTAACACTGCTTCCATGTCCTCTTGGTTTCCCCCGGCTTTGCCTCTGGGGATGTTCCACCTCGTCCTCGTTGGACCGAGTCGTCTTTCCCAAATCTCCTGGACTTTTGCTTCCAGGACCATCTTGGGCGATATTGTAACTGGTCAGCCAATCTTCGGTTGGGGTCCTGGGTATTTCTCGCCTTTCCCGACGTTACCCACCCCTTTTGAACTTGGTTACCGGTGAAACTTTCACTCTTGTCCTTTCCCTGACTTGTGATTTCCCTCCTCCTGTCGTTGGGTAAATCTGACCTATCACGTACTTTCCCATAGGCTCTCCTATGTTGTACTGGCGATCTCTGGTCTTCGTCTGGACTGGTAACTTTTGTCCCAATGGCTGCCATCACCATAAAGTGCGAAGCTTTTCTCCCGGATCTCTCCTCATATTTCCTAATGAGATGTCTAGGGAGATGTTTCTGCTCTTCCCCGATCCGTATTTTGAAGATGTTTTTGGACACCACCTTTTCCACAGGATAAGGTCCTTTCCATCCTACTTGGAGTATATTGGTCTCTGCTGGACCCCACACTTCCACTTTGTCTTCCACTTTAAGAGCTATGTTACTCTTAGTCCGCTTGTTGGGTGGTGCGTTCTGGCACTCCGAACAAGACTTCAACCACCGGCGTACATCTCCGGTCATTCCTGGCCAGCAATAATGGCCGGAAATTTGCTGCAAGGTCTCTCTGACACCCATATGTCGATTCTCGCCTATGATGTGTCCACTCTGAAGAATGTGAGGACGGTGGGTCTCTGGAACCACCCACTGCTCGTGCAGGTTATCTCCCCTCCCAGCTCTCCGATAGAGAAGTTGATTCTTCAGAAAGTACTGTCCCCTTTCTGGTGGCTCAGCACTTCTTTGCAGCTTCCTGTAGCAAGGATGCAACGTAGTATCCTTCCTCTGGGCAGTATGCAATTCTCCTATCCCTGAGTTGTCGCATAGTGTCTCTGCCTCTTTTTCCTTCCCGTGAGATCCACTGACTACTGTTCCTTTGTGGGCTGGCTGGTTGGGCATTCCCAAAAAGACATATTTCGTGCCAATGATCATGGGAAATAAGGAGTCAGATAATACAGCGGCTGGAATAATGCCCGTGACGTACCTGGATTTAATCTCCACCTTGGCGATTGGCAGCGTCATGGTAACAGCACTCCTCATTGCCGGTTGTATTTCTATGGTTTCCCCTGTAAGTTGGTCTGGGCTTACCAAGCTGGCGTCCACCACCGCTTCCCCATCCAAACCTGTATCGTAGAGACAAGCAACCTGTTGGCCATTGACTTCAATCAGTTCAACCACAGGTGGTCTCTCTTGGTACTGAGTGTCTTTCATCTCTTTGACCGCTTCCTTGCCTTCCTCTTTTAATTCCTCGAGGTTGGTTATGCAATTGGCGTCTTTTGCCTTGCATCTGCAGTCCACAGTATTATGTGTTTTCGACCGGCAGTGTGTGCACCATGTTCCCCTCCTAGGTTTCCGGGTGTCCTTTTTGTTCCTTTCTCCTTCGCCGACCTCAGCCTTGTCTGTGATCACCGATGTAGGAATCACTTTGCATGCTGCAAAGTAAGAACTTTTAGGTTTTGATCTGCAGTCCTTCATGTTATGTTATGAGATGGTACCTTGCAGAATGAACACCACCTCTCAGACCACTGTCGTTTCGCTGGAGAATTCGAGGTGTTCTGGTTTCCTTCCTTCACCTTCTCTGAACTCTCCATTGACGCCTTTATATAAGGTTCCACTTTTTCTCCTTCCCAGTTCTTAGGTTTCTTTTTCTCTTGTTTCTCCTGACCTTTGGTTTGAATACTGAGTTCCGCAGCCTCCCCATGTACCTCTACGAATCGTTCCGCCAGCTTATTCACAACATCAATCCGTTCCGCCCCTTGTTCTCCCAAGAAAGTTCTGAGAGGTTTCGACATTTGCTTTCGCATCTGGTCGACCACCATCATCTCTTCGAGACTCTCATAATCCCTCTTGAATTCTGCCAAGTCCATCCATTTCTGGAGATAGGATTTCAGCCTTAGACTGTAGGCAGCGAATAGCTCTCCCGGCTCTCTTCTAGACGATCTAAACTTCTTCCTATACGTTTGTGCTGTGACTTCATAATGTTTCATCAAAGCGGCTTTCAATTCCTCGTACTGATTTTCATGTCCTGGTGGTAGGCGTGTGTAGACCTCGTAGCCCGAACCACGTAAAGTCTGGGATAATTTAAGAGCCCATCGGGTTCTATCCAGTCCCATAGCGACTGCCATAGCCTCGAACCGATCCAAAAACTGGTATATCTTCTCTTTACTTTCATCAAAGACCGCCAAGGGAAACTTCATGGCATGGTAACCCTGCCCAATCATGTGGGTTGCCCCAGGTGAAGATGAACTTCCTTCTGCTGCATCTATTTCACCCTTAGTTTGTGTCTTCAGTTCTAACTCTTTCAAGCGGTATTCATGTTCCATTTCTTGTCTCCTGGCATTCTGTTCCATTTCCAGTTTCTTGGTCTCCTGTTCCATTTCCAGTCGCTTGGTCTCCTGGTCCCTTTCTAGTCGCTTGGCCTCCTGTTCCATTTCCAGTCGCTTGGTCTCCTGGTCCCTTTCTAGTCGCTTGGCCTCCTGTTTCATTTCCAGTCGCTTGGCCTCCTGGTCCCTTTCTAGTCTCTTGGCCTCCTGGTCCATTTCCATTCGTTTGGTCTCCACCTCTATTCTTCTCAATTCCAACTCAGCTTTTCGATTTTCTCGTTCTTCTTGTCGAATTTCTCGCTCTCTTTCCTGGATGTAATCCGTTAGGGTCGAGCCAGATAACCCAATTTCTTCTCCGTTGGCCCTAAGTTCTGCTGTTGTTAGTTTAGGAGTGGCCATATTCAAGAAGGCACGTCAACAAATAGAGTACACCCTTCAAGGCAGTAAAGCAATACTCACTATAGAATTTTATTCTACCTAAAACCTATATCCTTTATCTATGTTTATTTAATATATTTAATCTACAACACCACACAGTACATCACAACCACTCTCTCATCCACAAGAGGAGATATAGGATAAAGACTTATGTAGACGTGTGACCGTGTGACTAGGTATGTAATGTGTCTTACCACCTATCTACATTCACTCTGTCTGGAACTTTCTCACTGTAAAGTCACCAGCATTAATGAAATGTTTCTACCATAAATGTAATGGCACCATATATCCAATGGACGTCCTTCCATTAAAAGTCATCAATGTATACTTATATTTATTCCAATCAGTATGTCCCAACATGCAGGTACTCCGCTATGCCTGTGCCAATATGCAGGTACCCCTCTATGTATATGCCTTTTATGCCCAGGTCATATGGGTATTATTTCTACCTCGATGCTCCACCAATTATGTCGCTTGTTTTCCCGGGAGAGAGTTGGAATCCACAAGCACATCTTCAAACTTATTATCTGTTGGGATTATTGACTGACTTTTGTCTACACCCCTCCCTTCTGTCTTCCCTTCCATATATCTATTTCTTTCACTCTCTCTGTTATTCTCTCAACACATACTCAGACAACAGTTCCTTTCAACAATAAATAAAAGATTTATTAATAAAAACTATGTCTGGTGTATGTATGGATAGTGTCTAGGTAGTTGGTATGTTCTTCTAGTGTGGATGCAAGATAAGATGTTGATAGATAGTCTCCGTAATCTTCTCCGGCATATTCAACAGGCCAAAACATCAGATATCAAACACAGATGTAGAACGTTCTCACCCGGTATGATCCGTTCAGCTTGAGTCTTGACTTAATCCAATTCTTGAAAACCCAAACAATTGTTCACCACAGTAACACCGTACAGTAATGTGATCACGGTAAGTCCTTTCCGTAGACAGAGTTTTCCGTTTTATGTTGTTATAATCCATCCCTGGATAATAATATATCCCTGTCTATGTGATTATCTTTCTCCAGCCGTAATGAAACAGCCTCCGAAAGAATACTCTGACATAAACAGCAGAATTCACTAAAGTATAAACTATTCACTAAATAGAAAGCAATAGTAAACCCTACGCACAACCACATATTTCCCTATGCTAATATTACTCTAATATATTAATCTTATATATAAATTAGGATGTGTGTATCTATTTATGTATCTCCGTATGTCCTTTATTCGCTCGCGAACGGCCCATCCGATTGAGATGAAATTTTCTACACGCCTTCCTTTCATTCCAGAGCTGTCAACTGTGATATTTTGTTAGTGTGAAATCGCCTGCTTACTCAGTATTATTTCATTTTTCATTTTTCATCATAATTTCATATATTTCAGGGGATCTAACTCGTAAAAGTTATTTCAAGGGGCATAACTTTTCTGTATAACTTATAGTCATATTGTGGCATCGTTTTCAAAGATTTATAAACTCTTTGTCCATAGTTATGTACCGGCATATGAGTTATAATAAATAATGATACAATCTGTAAGGCATTTTCAAAGTTTTCATAAAAATGATGCACAATGCATAACATTGTAACTCATCTTTTTTTGCTTAAGAAGTTACTGTAGTCATGCAGGTGATTAGAAAGAGTTTTCATTAAAAATAATGGATGGTGTGTGGAAGAACGTTCTTTTAAGTTACTTTTTTTGTTGTATGAATTTAACGAAGCCGGACAGGGTCAGGCAGACAGATAGACAGACAGACAGACAGATAGACAGTCGGGAACAGGAACTTATATGACTACTTATATAAATTAAATGAGATGCTTCACACCAGGAGCTGGGCAATGCCGGGCCGGGTCAGACAGACAGACAGACAGACAGACAGACAGATAGACAGATAGTCGGTAACGGGAACGGGAACTTATATGACTACTTATATGAATTAAATGAGATGCTTCCCACCAGGGTCTGGGCGAAGCCGGGCAGGGTCAGCTAGTACCTTATATATGCCTCTATAGAATTAATGTAAATCCCTGAATCGAAATTTATCCGCAGCCAAGCACTCTATCCCATTATAAGGGAGGATAATTCTATTCATTACAGGACACATAATTCTATCTTTCCGTCCAGTTTGGTATCACACACTAAACATAAACTCCATGTTCACTACTACTACTACTACTACTACTACTACTACTACTACTACTACTACTACTACTACTACTACTACTACTACTACTACTACTACTACTACTACTACTACTACTACTACTACTACTACTACTACTACTACTACTACTACTACTACTACTACTACTACTACTACTACTACTACTACTACTACTACTACTACTACTACTACTACTACTACTACTACTACTACTACTACTACTACTACTACTACTACTACTACTACTACTACTACTACTACTACTACTACTACTACTACTACTACTACTACTACTACTACTACTACTACTACTACTACTACTACTACTACTACTACTACTACTACTACTACTACTACTACTACTACTACTACTACTACTACTACTACTACTACTACTACTACTACTACTACTACTACTACTACTACTACTACTACTACTACTACTACTACTACTACTACTACTACTACTACTACTACTACTACTACTACTACTACTACTACTACTACTACTACTACTACTACTACTACTACTACTACTACTACTACTACTACTACTACTACTACTACTACTACTACTACTACTACTACTACTACTACTACTACTACTACTACTACTACTACTACTACTACTACTACTACTACTACTACTACTACTACTACTACTACTACTACTACTACTACTACTACTACTACTACTACTACTACTACTACTACTACTACTACTACTACTACTACTACTACTACTACTACTACTACTACTACTACTACTACTACTACTACTACTACTACTACTACTACTACTACTACTACTACTACTACTACTACTACTACTACTACTACTACTACTACTACTACTACTACTACTACTACTACTACTACTACTACTACTACTACTACTACTACTACTACTACTACTACTACTACTACTACTACTACTACTACTACTACTACTACTACTACTACTACTACTACTACTACTACTACTACTACTACTACTACTACTACTACTACTACTACTACTACTACTACTACTACTACTACTACTACTACTACTACTACTACTACTACTACTACTACTACTACTACTACTACTACTACTACTACTACTACTACTACTACTACTACTACTACTACTACTACTACTACTACTACTACTACTACTACTACTACTACTACTACTACTACTACTACTACTACTACTACTACTACTACTACTACTACTACTACTACTACTACTACTACTACTACTACTACTACTACTACTACTACTACTACTACTACTACTACTACTACTACTACTACTACTACTACTACTACTACTACTACTACTACTACTACTACTACTACTACTACTACTACTACTACTACTACTACTACTACTACTACTACTACTACTACTACTACTACTACTACTACTACTACTACTACTACTACTACTACTACTACTACTACTACTACTACTACTACTACTACTACTACTACTACTACTACTACTACTACTACTACTACTACTACTACTACTACTACTACTACTACTACTACTACTACTACTACTACTACTACTACTACTACTACTACTACTACTACTACTACTACTACTACTACTACTACTACTACTACTACTACTACTACTACTACTACTACTACTACTACTACTACTACTACTACTACTACTACTACTACTACTACTACTACTACTACTACTACTACTACTACTACTACTACTACTACTATGCGGTTCGTGAGCCGGGTACCAGGCGTTTAAAGCTCAGCTGCGACCGATTTGTGCAGCAGACCGTGTCGCGTTGTGTTATAACGTGCTGGTATGGGAGCCGGTCGTTCAGAATGCAATGGCAAACTACTGAACGTAACACTTGCCTAGTACATCAACAGCAGCTGAAAAATGCTGGTGTTGACTGCAATGTCTCGTAAGGGATACGCAAAAAAATGTTTTTTTTTTTTTTTTTTTAGAAATTCTCTCACAGTTACTCTCACAACTGTTCTAAACCATCTCATGTCTGCTGTTATAATTTAGCACTATTTAGCTGCAGCAAGCGTCCATGTCTGACATTGGTAGTTTAATGTCGGCCAAAAATAGTTCTGATGAGATTTGCTGTAGTACTTATAGGTATCGTTTTATGCATCAGAAGTGGCGCTAGTTGTCCCGACACTTGATGTATCTTTGCACAACGTGTGCTGCTGATTGCTCTATCCACTTGCTTACATGTGCTGATTGCTCTATCCACCTACTTACATGTGCTGATTGCTCTATCCACCTGCTTACATGTGCTGATTGCTCTATCCACATGCATACATGTTGTTATTGCTCTATCCACCTTCTTACATGTGCTGATTGCTCTATCCACTGATTACATGTGCTGATTGCTCTATCCACCTGCTGACATGTGCTGATTGCTCTATCCACCTGCTTACATGTGCTGATTGCTATATCTACCTGCTTACATGTGCTGATTGCTCTATCCACCTGCTTACATGTGCTAGTTGCTCTATCCACCTGCTTACATGTGCTAATTGATCTATCCACCTGCATACATGTTGTTATTGCTCTATCCACCTGCTTACATGTTCTGATTGCTCTATCCACCTGCATACATGTGCTAGTTGCTCTATCCACCTGCTTACATGTGCTAATTGATCTATCCACCTGCATACATGTTGTTATTGCTCTATCCACCTGCTTACATGTGCTGATTGCTCTATCCACCTGCATACATGTGGTTATTGCTCTATCCACCCGCTTACATGTGCTGATTGCTCTATCTACCTGCTTACATGTGCTGATTGCTCTATCCACTGATTACATGTGCTGATTGCTCTATCCACCTGCTTACATGTGCTGATTGCTCTATCCGCTGATTACATGTGCTGATTGCTCTATCCACCTGCTTACATGTGCTGATTGCTCTATCCACCTGCTTACATGTGCTAATTGATCTATCCACCTGCATACATGTTGTTATTGCTCTATCCACCTGCTTACATGTGCTGATTGCTCTATCCACCTGCATACATGTGGTTATTGCTCTATCCACCCGCTTACATGTGCTGATTGCTCTATCTACTTGCTTACATGTGCTGATTGCTCTATCCACTGATTACATGTGCTGATTGCTCTATCCACCTGCTTACATGTGCTGATTGCTCTATCCACCTGCATACATGTGGTTATTGCTCTATCCACCTGCATACATGTGGTTATTGCTCTATCCACCCGCTTACATGTGCTGATTGCTATATCCACCTGCATACATGTGGTTATTGCTCTATCCACCTGCTTACATGTACTGATTGTTCTATCCACTGCTTACACGTGTTTATTGCTCTATCCACACGCTTACATGTGCTGATTGGTCTATCCACCTGCATACATGTGGTTATTGCTCTATCCACCTGCATACATGTGGTTATTGCTCTATCCACCCGCTTACATGTGCTGATTGCTCTATCCACCTGCATACATGTGGTTATTGCTCTATCCACCTGCTTACATGTGCTGATTGCTCTATCCACTGCTTACACGTGGTTATTGCTCTATCCACTGCTTACACGTGGTTATTGCTCTATCCACCCGCTTACATGTGGTTATTAAGTCTTCATCTCCTACTGCCGGCTCTGTGGCGAAAGAGATACCAGCGGAATTCGCAATCTCGCAATACCCCATTCGAAACACTGCTGCGAGCAATTTGGAAGCAGACCGCCGTGCGCTAGTTTTTGTACAATAGTAATAATGATGGTCGTTCAGAAAGCAATGACAAACTACTGAACGTAATCTTGCATAAGAAGTCACAAACAGTCCCCATAATGCTGGGGCTTACTGCGACGTCTTGTAAAGAATATTCAACTAACTTTAACATCTCCTACTACGTTTCCGTGACGAATTATTTGCAAATATAACAATCAAATTCAGTTGCATGCGGTTAGTGCCATTGCCTGCCAATACAGTAGTCCGGGATCAATAACCGGCATACGCAGGAACATCTTTTCCGACCATTACGGCTTTGGGGTCGAGCCATCTTTATAAAAATGAATATCGGACAATGTTAAGCATTGCATGGGCACTGTAGGGGAAGAAAACAGGACGAGGAAGGGAGCTAGCCTCTCCCCCACCCCTCTGAACAAATGTAGGAGCCACACTTCACACGCCAATGGCATCATCTGCTGTGGGGCAGTCCTGATCTTGTAGTTCAACTAATTGATGCCTTGAGTAGACAGCGATGATGTAAGTCGAGCCACCGGCAGCGCAACAGCTGAACACTCCATTGTTGGGGTTCGATTCGCAACCGAGGCGGATCCATTTTTAAAATCTGATCTGGGATCTCAGTTCGACCCAGGCTAAAATGGGTAGCAGGAGATCTCATGGGAAGTCAAGGCGGCGGGTGTTATGCTGCTCACATCTCCAACTGTCGATTGGTTTGTAAGAATATAGGTCTAGTGTTATATGCCAAGTGAGCGTAAAGAGTGTAAAGAGGAACTCGCTACTAATATTTACTGCCATAGACGGTTGAAAGGCATATAACACTATTGCTTCCACACTACAAAGTACTATAGACAGTAGATGACAGTAGATGACAGTAAATGACAGTAGATGACAGTAGATGACAGTAGATGGCAGCTTAACGGGCTGCTCGAGCTTCAGTACTAGTAAGGTAAGGATTCTTTTTATTAAAGTGCATGCAAGAGGGTACTGGTAGTTCTGTCCACAGCTTCCTGACTTACGTGCTCTCAACATTTTCTGATACAGATGTTTATCTGTATGCCATTGTGTGCTGTTGTCCAACATCTTCTCTTTACCTTATCTTTTGTCTATGTTTGCCCTGTTTCCTACTCCGTCACGATATTTTCCAGTTTAACTCTTCTTCCTGGGGATAGTATACACAAATATTGACGGAAGGATAAAATGTTAGGTGGGTTGGTAAGGAGGCACAGAAGACGCTCAGCGGTCAAACTCATCTAGAACACAGAAGGCAAGATGTTTGTGGAAGAATATGAACGCTTTCACCACTCGGCATGGAACATGATAATGATCTACTTTTATGACGTATTCAAATATTGTGGATTTCATAAACCTGTTTAAAAAGGAACGACATTTTAAATACATATTTCCGTTGAATCTCTAGCGACATCTGTTGGAGCTATAAAAAGACGACATTTTAAATGCAAATTTCTTTTGAGTCGATAGCGACATCTGTTGAGCTATAAAGACTTTTTAAATACGTATTTCAGTTGAATCACTAGCAACATCTGTTGGAGCTATAGACATCAGCGCAGTGCCGACTTGGCTGGCGGATACAGGCGAGACTGACGCCCGCCTAAATACAGGAATTGGGAAGGAGTCCTGGCCAAGCACTTTGATGCCGCCTTCGAGTGGAGAGAGTAGAGAAACCATAACCAACTCCTTACGGGAATAGTTAGAAGAATCACTTTGATATGGTTGCTTCATCCGAAGACTGAGCGTGTACAGTGACGTCGCGCGATTTAACATAGCTTAGCTTATCATAACATAGCATAGAATATCATAGCATAGCATAGCATAGCATAACATAACATAATATAACATAACATAACAACATAACAAGTATAACATAACATACCGAAACATAATATAGCATAGCATTGCAAAGCAACTCAAAGCAAAGCATTTCATAGCAAAGCATATCACAGCATGTCATAGCATAACATAACATAACATAGCATAACATAACTTCATAACACAACATAGCATAACATCATAACATAACATAACATCATATCATAACATAACATAACACAACATAGCATAACAAAACATCATAACATAACATAACATAACATAACATAACATCATAACAAAACATCATAACATAACATAACATAGCATAGCATAGCAGAATATAACATCACACATCATAAGATAAAATAACAAAGCATAGCATAGCATGTCATAGCATAACATATCATAACATAACATAACATAACATAACATAACATAACATAACATATAAAAGTCTCATAAACTTCCCCGCCATACAGACTGAGAAATGCTGACATAGTCACTTGACAGTCTCGAGACAAACATTGTTACTCACGACTCGTATGTCAGGAGAGGAGCGGCATTATGTGCGTCACAACACAAGAGATTACACTGTAGTCATATTTCACAGATTAAGAACACACACAACAAATAACTAGTCGCAACAATAATGGTATCGCTGTATTCATTAACTCATTCATTTGCATACTTCTCAACATTTGCATAATAAGCATAAGAAAATTTACGCGTATATTACTGTTAAAAGGTCGGCATGAACTATAACAGAGTAACAGCCCCTTATAACGTACCATAATGGTAGCTAATATTTTGTATCTGGATTGTCGATATCAAAATAAGATGAGATAATGGTAGCCCATATTTTGTATCTGGATTGTCGATATCAAAAACACGTTACAATCACACGGAATAACATTATCCAGTGCCACCCATCTGGCGATGGAGCGTCAACTATACCTCCCACGACGCTTAAAGTGGAAGATGCTGATTGACAATCGATGGGTGATTTGGACAAAAGTGCGACAACCGATTGTACTTTCAGGACATTTCCTGGTAGCTTTTTTAAGGCTGGGTTGACATGGAGGCTGAGGTCACTTTAAACCGAAAACCACCTTCGTTGAGGATTCGAACACATCACCTCCATACCGGCCGGTAAACGCACTGGCCACTGCGGAGCCGTGGCTGCCAACGTATACTTGTTAGTACTTTCAGTTTCTAGCCCGACTTCTTGAGTATTCTCGGTTGAGCTAAGTCAAAAACCGACATCACAGCACTGAGAACGTTCTCGTACATGCTCCGTCCTCATCTGCAACAGCCAACGAAGAGACCCAATACTAATGATACCAGTAACAGTCTGATTTTGTGTCCGTCTGGCCTTTCCTAGGAGTTTTGAGTGTCGGCCAGATCCTCTGTTCGATCGGTGCAGCACCACTCTCTACAAGACGTGATGATTTACCCGTTCTTTAGCGTCATTATCCTCGCTTTTCTGTTTCCTTACCTCCTTCTCTAAACACTCCCTCGTCAAATTCTCTTCACTCTCTCTTCGCTGGGTGTTGAAGATGGCATCCAGCACAGAGCATGCACTCCGTGGCTCCAACGATCATTCTTATAAATTGTTTCATTATAGTATTCCATATAGTATTACATATAGTATCCGTATATTATTCTCGGACCAAACGTAACAACGTGACAAGACAAACAAAAGCACTCCGCACATGGTGCTAACTGTGGGCAGAGTTAATATCCATATTTAATAACCAACCAAAAGAAGGGGTTGGGGTTTAAAGGGGAAGAGGCTCCTTCATTGCACCGGGTTTATCTTACATGGCTCAGTCTCTTACAACAGGGTAGTCCTGCCTAAAGCGTTGCGCAAAGCACACATTTCGTAGCTCCAGCGACGACCCCCAGGAGTCTCCCAGAAAACTGCACTAGTGACCCGAACAACGCGGCCCGAAATCGAATCCACAACATTCGGATCTCGAGGCAGGCGGCGTAACAACTTGGCCACGGAAACTCCCTGTATAATAAGGCAATGTTCTATCACATTGAGGAGCGGCTGGCCGAGTGGTTAGAATGCCGGATTCTCCTGCGGGAGACCCAGGTTTGAATCCTCGGTAAGGTATGGAGTTTATTTTTATTTTTCTGTAGAGGGCAAAAGGAAAACCCTAACCTGCACAGTTCGTGGCGACTGCACTAGCCAGGCGGCCTTAATTCCTCAGGCTCAAGTCCCATGGTCATTTCCACCATCACGCAGACAAGGATTTACAACTCGTAACTGCTACCTCTCGCTTTGATTCCGAGACCGGTTAAGACCTATGACGGAGTTATACCTCTCTATAGCCTGGGCTGAATTGTAGAGACCATGTGTTGCCAATGCAGCACCATGATCCCACTCTCGGCCTGCCTAACTTAGTCCAGAGGAAAGGTAACACCAATGCATGTAAAACAAGACAAGATGTAGAAGCTGCCACATCAGTAAAGCAATGCCCTAACTGTCCACCTGTTGGAGCATCGATCCTAGACCATTTACCACCCAAGACTTATGGCCTAGTCTTCCCTGCCACGACATTTAGTCTTTAGGTTACATTTCCTCGCACCAGGATACAGCTTGTACCTTCCCAATTTCGCCCCTCCGCCCGAAGCCATTGGCACAAACATGCATACATACATTCAACACAAATACGTCACTAAAGATAACCTTATATTCTGTTTATCTCCGTACATTTTAAGTGGGACATTCCCACGAAACAATTACTTTTATCTTACCTAAACTAACGACAACACGATTGACATCAAACTCGTCACAAGTGCTAGTGACAACAGGATGTCCTGTGGCAGTCAGTTTATTCTTTATTCTTCAACCTTGGAACGATATATTAACATAGTTTGTAGACACTTCTGGAGTGGTGGCTATAATTGGAAAAGTGTACGAGTAATAGAGTGAGGTACTTGAGGTGCATTTCATATGCGTATTTAGTTATTCTTCTTCAATTACTACAGTTTGTTCTTATTCTTTCCTCCTCCTTCTCCCCTTCTTCATCTTCTCCTTCTTCTTCTCCTCCCCGCCGCCTCCTCTTACTTCTTCTTCTTCTTCTTCTTCTTCTTCTTCTTCTTCTTCTTCTTCTTCTTCTTCTTCTTCTTCTTCTTCTTCTTCTTCTTCTTCTTCTTCTTCTTCTTCTTCTTCTTCTTCTTCTTCTTCTTCTTCTTCTTCTTCTTCTTGTTGTAACAGAGCACCATCTCTGTTAATAGTTTGAGAGATAGTTTGGGAAATGAATAACTGATAAATGAAGGGCGCACGAGTGAGCACTATTGAAAGGGGTTGTTAAGGACGCTCACGCGTGACGCGTGAGGGAAACAGACTTCAGTTCCAACTTGCCCAGTAGAAGAACAACAGCTGTTTTCAATTGACTCTACACGTTTGTACTTCGATTAATAAACGTTTACCCTTTTGACGGAGGCTTTGACTTAGTATATTGTTTCTATTCAGACTGTTCGTGGATCTGCAACAGTCTGAAATGGTGCCGTGACCAGGATTGTGACTTACGCTGACGCGGCCACAATTGATCACGGAGGTAATCGCAAAACAATGGATTTCTAAAACTCAGTACTTGTTAGAAACCACGGACAATCATGTGGAACTCAACTCAGTCATTTTTTGTGAGAAGCAATTTATAGTATGTACAAATCTTTCTGCTGGGCTGCTGCTCGATAAAAGCGCCACACCAAAACAACTTATAATTTTCGGAGCTGTGGAACAGAGCTGACATACATATTAGAAGGAATTATTTGATGGAGCTACCATCGTGGGCTGTTGATCATCGTGTCCTGAAATGACCTGACCGTTGCCCTTGGGCGTCACTATGCTGTAAAATTTGACCTGCTGTTATCGGTGCCGTTGATTGACCTTGGCTGCCTGAAGTGAAGTCACTTATTGGAGTTGTCGTTATTAACTACAAGAAGTTTGTGGTCAAGATTCCTACGAGCTGATGTAAAACATGAATCAATGAATGCCAAGCTCATTTGCTGAGAGACCAATGAAGATTGTCATTTCATCGCTTTGAAAATTGTCAGCCGACACCAAGCTGACTTTACCCAAACCAAATTCAAGCTTATGAAGATCGTTATGGAATGCGAATTACTTGCTTTGGTCTCTTTGGACGCGGCTGGGCATAGTGGGTTGCCGACCTGCTGAAAAAGAGAACCTATTGTAATCGCTTCATTTCTCTTAAGCCGTTTCAAGTCGTCCAGAAGTGCATTTTTTTCCGGGTGAAGTCGTCCAGAAGTGACCTGTTATCGGGTGAAAAGAAGCCGCAAGTCTGGTGTGCCCGACCATGGGTGAAAGTGAAAGTTCTCCTCGCGCTAGAGAAGCCTGAGATGTCCGAGGAGTGATGTAACTACCAGAGATTGCTTTCCGGGAAATCAAAAACCTACAGGACAACTGGAAGATAACGTCGTCGCTTAGAGAAATATAAGAAATTACAGCTTCAAGTATCCATATAACAAGTGAGCGGTATGTTGATGTTAGAACAATTAGTATAATTGTGTAATAGTCTTAGTTAAAAATTGATTACTTAATTTGAAGACTGAATCTTTGTAAGAAGAACAGTGAACAGTTGCTTACGTCCTTGGTTTAGTTTAAATGGGCCTATACAATTGTTGATATTTATTGATTAAATTATTATAATAGTGAGTGTCCTTATATGAATTGAATAGTAAATTTCAGCATATTTCAACATAAACAGGTTTTGTTGACACAGGTTTTAACTGGAGTAGGCACGGCAATAGGCATATTGTTTTGGCTTGAGATAAATTATAGAGAAATGAGTATGAACTACCTACATACAGAATTAAAACGTATCAGTGCATGGTTGGGAGAGTTAAAAGTGGCAGTTAGTGAAGTAGAGAATTTTGTGGAAACGTTACAGAGAAGAACGACTAGACAAGAGCCTTATAGATTTAAGGTAGAGTGCAATGGAATAGTAAAGATTAATAGGAGACAGACAGAATCTAATGAAAACAGAAGACAACATAACGTAGTAAATAGGGACAGTTATGTTGAACCAGATGTGACTAAGTCCAGAAGTGGTTATAATAGATGAAGATAAAGAGATGGGCCTGAGAGAGACCTTTCCAGTAAACAACAGAGTTGGCCTTCTTATAGTGTGACTGCTAGAAAAAGACGGGACGATTGGTTTGAGCAAAGACGGAGACAGTATTTGAAGTCAGGGTCAAGGGACAGAGTAGAACATATAAAAAGAAATTCAACTGCTCCTAAGGTGGTTGCGAATCTGACTGTCAGACAAGAAAAGAAGAAGACGGTATTAGTAAAGAAAATAGACCAAGAGACTCAGACGCAGGTGATCGAAGTGGTAGAACGGAACACACAGACACAGGTTGATACAGTAGAAAAGAAAACCCAGAAACAACCAGTCAACAAGATAACAAAAGCAAGTCAAACTGAGTAGGTGGAAATTATAAAAACTCCTCATGACAAAGGAGACACAATTGAAATAAAGGAAGGTAGACAGACGAAAAACAACGATATCAAAAGACAGGTGAGGAAAAGTATTAGGGAAAGGAATACAAATAGCCTGATAGTTAATAGAGGTACGACGACTGGTATGTCAAGTTCCTCAGGTATAGACAATAAATTAATCCCTAAATGGTGTAGGAATGTTAGGTGTGGGAGTTCAGGTTATGGAGAGGACATTTCCACCTCTACCGCATATTATAATAAAAACCGGATTGGTGGGATAACTATAGATACTGATGATTCAGAGGACGAGTGGACTATTAAGAAGAAGAAACGAAAGAGGGAGGTTAGAGAATATATGCTTTCCAGACCTGATTTATTTACGCTTACAGATATTGAAGAGGCTAGGTTTGATAGTTGACCGATAAGTGATGTGACGAAATGCGTTGAGAGAATCTGACTCGTTAATAGTGTGGGATGAAGTGATGTGGAGGTTAAGATAAAGTGAGTGAGTAGTTGACTGGCGGAGTAGTTTGACGTGGAGAATTAAGTAGGACGGAGAGTAGTGGGATTATGATGATTGAGAATGAAGTAAGAAAGCAGTCGAATTGTGGGAGTCATGTTGAGTATTGAAGTAATTCGTCTGGTTGTGGGTTGTCCGTGCGTGAGTATAAGTGTAGACAAACAGATGTTCGTCGCGCTGAGTGAAGCAGGAGTGAGGTTTTGAGACGCCGTCTAAGTGGAGTACATGGATAGAACGATGTCAGGCGATTGGTAGTAGTAACGCATGCATGTACGAGGCGTTTCGCATATCTTGTGTCACTGTGTGTGGAAGTAATCGACACGCTTAGGCTGTGGTGAGTAATTGTTAGAATGTTGAATTAGTGTCTAATTTGTTTTTTGTTTTTTTTGTAGAAGTAATAGTATAGGCACGTCAGGTTGTCGTGATACGAGAATAATGGTGAGATGAGAACGAGTTTGTTTGTACACAATGGTCAATGCATATGAGAAGTATAAATACGAGCGCCGTGCGAATATGCGAAGAGTGGCTGATAAGTGACGCTGATAAAACGTGGAGGATAGAGTAACTGAGTATGCGAAAATTGAGAAGTGGAAAGAAGATGATTGGAAATTTGTGATGTCTTTTGTTTAGAATGTCTGACGTTAGACAGAATTAATGAAAATTTTAAGACAGACTGACAGAAAGAGAGTTAACATTTTTAATGACGTTTCATAAAACAGATTTAGTATTGTTGGCAGAGACATGGCGAAGCAAGAATGCCCGATACAGAGAAATGAGAGAATATGGTTTGCCCAGTCGGAGTTAGGTTTGTCGTTAGTCGTGTGCGGTGTTGTTTATTGTTTCTGAAAGAGTTCCGATGAATAGGAGTAATCTTGAGTAGTACTGAAAGAGGAGTGATGTAAGTAAGAGAAGGAAAGAATGTGATTAGCCAAATGAATATCGGAGTATTACAATAGAGCACTATAGAATGTATTCCGATACGTGTGATTGGTTCGAATATCATCGTGGTGTGAGAACGCCAGGAGAGAGTGGAAGATAGCTTAGAGTTGTTGTGGTGAGATGTTGGAAAGTACTGATACGTTGGTTAGTTGCGTCGGGTAGACGAGAGACTTAAAATTAGAATTAGTTATTGACAAATATAGTAGATTGATGTATTGGTGAGGTCTATAGTAAATAGACAAATTTTTCGTTGGGTGTAGCATTGTGGAGATACCGTAGTTAACGGTAATGTTTGAGAAGTTGTGGTGATTCTTGGTACAAATCCAGGGGAAACAACTAGTGTGCCGAGTCACGGGTTCTATTAGTAGATAGATGACTGGTAGTACATTGTGATAGTTAGTTTTGTAAAAGATGGATTGTTGTAAAGGGAAATAATCAATGCTTGACTTCCAGCTAAAAGTACGGTCATTTGTTGATTTAGGATTTTGGTTGAGGGGAATAAATATTGTTCCGCGCTATGATGAGAGTATAGTCTGTAGGTAACATATATATATCTATATATCTATATATATATATATATATATATATATATATATATATATATATATATATATATATATATATATATATATATATATATATATATATATATATATATATAATTTTTGGGATTAATGCAGGTTAATAATTGTCCTAGCATTGAGTTGTTTTTTTTTTATGTTATAAGAGTAGCGGGATAGGCATAACTTGACCAATGTTGTTTGGCTACTATAAGCAATTGGTTTTAATTCAATATGATCTTTAAATGTATCATGAATGGTATGTTATATTATTTTTCTTTACTTGATTTGTTCCTGTAAAAATGATTATTGCCATTGAATTTTAGAATAGGATTGTTGTGTTTGTGTTTTCAGTCTTTTACGTACAAACTACTAGTCCGTAAAAGAGACCAGTAAATTGATGCTTGTTTCATTTTGTGGGGATATATGAAAACATATATTTGAATATCAAAGGGGGGGGGGGGGAAATATTGTTCTGTTCTGATTGTATCGTCGATTATTCATTCCGTTATTTAAGTGTGCCTTGTTTGAACATTAGCATATTACTTTGCAAAATTGAGTTGCTGTTGACCATTCTTAAAAATAATTACTTTTCAGTAAAATTGTTTTTCTTTTGACATTTAATTGGGTGAAGTTTTAAAACAGAAACTAGTTAATAGAGTCCTTAGGAATTCTGGATACATATTTACGTTCAGAAGATGTGGGACAAGTTTAAAACATGGATTTAGTGCCATGATGTAATGGAAATTTAATAAGCAACATGAGATTGCTGGCTTGTAGAAGAAGTGGGTAACTTGCTGCGCCAGACAGCGTGAAGACAAGTAGCAAAACATGAATTAAATGCCATGTTTTACTCCGAAGAATAACTATATACTGTGGATATCAGTACAATAGTAAAGGGGGGTAAGTATGTTAGTGAGAAATGAACAGTGTTAGTGTGGAGTGTTGTAGTCACAGCGAACATAGATTAAATAACATGAGGTTTTGGGGGTCCGTGATATATGGACTGAGAAAGAATAACGTTGATTGCAAGCAGTGAGGGGTTAGAAGGTCACAGACATGAGTTCAGTGGCGGTATTTTGTTGCTGTTGATAACGGCATAAATTGACAAGTGGAAGTTTTAGGTGAAATGCCCATAATAAATAGACATTAGTGGATTGCTGAAGTTTTCGGCTAGATTAATAAGGAATTGTGAGTGAGGTATAGGAGAGATTTGGTTATGTTGGGTAATGTTTATAATATTGTCTTGAGTGATAGGGCCCATAATGGACCTTTTGATTGGTGTACTGTCTGTAATATATAGACATTTAGGAGTGAATAATGTTTTATTTTGAATTTGATATGAGGGGACAGAAAATGCGTCTTCATAACTTGGGGGGTATGATATCCTGTTTTGACTTCATTTTAGTTGACTCATGATTTTGCTTGAATTGTCTTGTGTATTGAATAGTAATTACAGTTGTTTACATATAAGTTGAAAAATTTGTAAAATTTTGTTCATAAGCAGTTGTTTAGAATAAAGACGAATAAGACGGGGCTTTATTTAAAACCCTTCGTTCAGAAAATAGTTAACAAACGACTGAGGACTAGAAGAGAGACACATTCTCCTTATGAGTAATAAGTTCATGAGTACCTTATGATAGTAAGAAGGCGGCTGCACCAGTCAGCATTAATGGTTGGATTATGGGGGGTTAATTACATGCCATGCTTGGATGATGGGGGTATAAAGCTGGTAGAAATATATGGTTTTGGGAGGTTGAAATAAGAGCTGCATTAAGTCAGCATTGATTG
Organism: Cepaea hortensis; assembly: GCA_963921405.1. Lineage (NCBI taxonomy): Eukaryota > Metazoa > Mollusca > Gastropoda > Stylommatophora > Helicidae > Cepaea > Cepaea hortensis. Next base: position 17,896,453 of record OY992882.1, on the reverse strand, counting down.
AAGGTATATGGATTAGATGTCATATTATAAACGTGACTAACGTCTATAGCGGGTGTAAAAAGAGATTATGATATAAGAAGCTGGGGAATGGATATTAAGGGGGCTGTGAATAGCAGTGCATATGGTTTGGTACAGGGTTAGATACGTATAGGAACAAGGATAGTTGTCATGGGGTGTGAGGGGGTAAAAATAGGAGCTGTGATAAACAGCATTAATTTACAAGATGTTCATGGAAAATGAACATGGTTAAGGGTTTCATGATGAGACATAAGACAGGTGAAATAGGCTCATGGGTGTGGATCGCAGCACAAATATTGAGTATATGGAAGAAATTTTGGATCAACTTAATTTATAACAAACAGAGATGTAGATTCATAGATCATAAGATGTGTTTTTGAAATAGATTTATTTGTAAAAGTTTTTACGTTTGCAAGGGAGGTAAATGTGATTGTTTTTGACTACTCTTTTATATCTTCATATCTGGGTGCGCACCCCATCTTTTCTGTCTATCCTGTGTTGTGTTGTTGATGTTAAGAAAGAATGAGAAGTTACATAACGCAAAGTATATACCAACGATTTTTACAAATGAACAATTGTGTATATGAATGGAAATATCCCTATGAACTGTGTTTTTTTTTAATGAAACCCTGTAGAAACGAAGAAGAAGTATCACTTCATAACATAGAGGTTAGCTATAAGAGAGTATTATAAGAGAGTGTTATAAGAGAGTATTATAAAAGAGTATTATAAGAGAGTATTATAAGAGAGTATTATAAGAGAGTATTATAAGAGAGTATTATAAGAGAGTATTATAAGAGAGTATTATAAGATATATGGGAGAATTCTAAGAGACAAGTGGAGAATTAGATTCGAAGGATGTAGAGGTAAAGGTCTTTAGTTAGTTTAAGATGAGTTGAAGAAATAATATGGGGGTTACAGTTTTAGTGAGGGAAAGAATAATTAGAATAAGTAGGTTAGGGATTAAGACTTTTGAAGAAAAGTCTTGTTAAAGAAAAGGAGGATTGTAACAGAGCACCATCTCTGTTAATAGTTTGAGAGATAGTTTGGGAAATGAATAACTGATAAATGAAGGGCGCACGCGTGAGCACTATTGAAAGGGGTTGTTAAGGACGCTCACACGTGACGCATGAGGGAAACAGACTTCAGTTCCAACTTGCCCAGTAGATGAACAACAGCTGTTTTCAATTGACTCTACACGTTTGTACTTCGATTAATAAACGTTTACCCTTTTGACGGAGGCTTTGACTTAGTATATTGTTTCTATTCAGACTGTTCGTGGATCTGCAACATTCTTCTTCTTCTTCTTCTTCTTGTTCTTCTTCTTGTTCTTGTTCTTCTTCTTCTTCTTCTTCTTCTTCTTCTTCTTCTTCTTCTTCTTCTTCTTCTTCTTCTTCTTCTTCTTCTTCTTCTTCTTCTTCTTCTTCTTCTTCTTCTTCTTCTTCTTCTTCTTCTTCTTCTTCTTCTTCTTCTTCTTCTTCAGAGTTTGTGTGTTTGTGAGTATGTATGTGAGTGTGTGTATGTGAGTATGTATGTGAGTGTGTGTGTGAGTAATATGTGAGTGTATGTGAGTATGTATGTATGTATGTATGTATGTATGTATGTATGTGCGTGTGTGTATGAGTGCATGTGTGTATGGGTGTGTGTGTGTGAATACGAAAGTGTGTGTGAGTATGTATGTAAGTGTGTTTATATGAGAGTGTGAGTATGTATGTGAGTGTGTGTGTGTGTGTGTGTGTGTGTGTATATATATATGAGTGTATGTGAGTATTATGTGAGTGTGAGTGTGTGTATATGAGTGTATGTGAGTATGTATGTGAGTATGTGTTTATATGAGTGTGTGTGAGTATGTATGTAAGTGTGTTTATATGAGAGTGTGAGTATGTATGTGAGTGTGTGTGTGTGTGTGTATATGAGTGTATGTGAGTATTATGTGAGTGTGAGTGTGTGTATATGAGTGTATGTGAGTATGTATGTGAGTGTTTGTGTGTATATGAGTGTATGTGAGTATGTATGCGAGTGTGTGCGTGTGTGTGTGTGTGTGTGTGTGTGTGTGTGTGTGTGAGTGTGTGTGTGTGTGTGTGTGACGAACCCACTGTAATTTAACAATCAGATTATACAGATAACAAAGACAGTCTGATTCACGGCTACAGGTTGTTTATTAGTGGAGGCGGTGAGAACAAAACAGTCTGGGGTCCTTGAGAATTCTCCTACATCAAACGAAATGTCGGCTTGATGTTATGTTGAATTGCGAGATGAAGGGACAGACGGTTGCTTTAGTTGTGGAAAGGGGAGACGATATTCCTGTGAAGTTCGGGACGGATTGTCTGCCCCTGGGAACATCTGTTGCAGAAAACATAAATTATTTTGCGGCTAGTGTGAACAAGGAAATGGACCTAGGCTGACGTGTTTAACTGGCCAGTTTAATTCGGAGAGAATCTACCGTGTTCGGGATTAATTAAAGTTAATGAACATGTGCCTTTCATGGCAAAGTGTAGATTCAATGCAAGAATAGGGCCAGTGTTACATAAGGTAATCCATAGATAGCATTTAGGTATAATTAATGTGGGATAGACTGGTAATAGTTAGAATTTAGGACTTTAACGTAGTGTATTGCGCTGTGGTTAAGTAGTAAAAGAGTGTCGGCGACTGTAGAAAGCTGCATTGTTAAAACTAGCTAGGGTGGTAAGTAGCTCTGCTTGTTGAGAATAGTGTAGTGGGGTGATATCTGGGGAGAATGAGGATGGGGGGGGGGAAATAGGAGAATGTCCAATAGTGGGATCTTCCAGTGAGGACTACTGGGGTTCTACAATTTACATTATGCTCTGTCCTTGTCTTATCCACCTCAGACCGAGGTGATGAGCTCCTCTGCCTATGACAGAGTTGGTTCACTGTCATGTATCTGAGTGAGGCCATCGGCCTACACTCATCTAATAGGGATCAGTGTTCGGTGGCTCTCACCAGGTGTGTGTGTTCTCTCTTTTTCACAGGTTCCCTCAGGTTGCAACAAAAAAAAGCTGAAACACCTCAGTACTATTATGGAGAAATTAGTGCAAGAAGATCTAATCAGCGGCTTTTGCACTGAGCCCAGGAGAAAAAGGGTCGGAAAGAACATGGCTCGATTAAGCCAGAACATATAAGTTTTTTTTCCGGCAGATGACTTCTTAGTGATAGGGATCACGGAAGTTGAGAGGTATAGTTTTCCCACACCACATGAGAAAAGACCAATAGGTACTATTTTTTTCACACGACATGTGAAGAGACCAATAGGTACTGTTTTTCCACATCACATGGGAACAGAACAAACGTATTTATTTTTCCACATTACATGGGAAAAGAACATTAGGAACTATTTAGGAAATTATTAAATTCCTGTGAGACTGTAAACAATAACCGTGTTCTTGTGAACAGGAGCAACTTTAGAAAATGAATTACGTTTATTTCAAGGAACAGTGTTTTCGTGTTCTCAGTAGGCAAGGATGTTATAAGTCTCAGAACAATAGGGACATGTAATAACGGTGTGTGATCTATTCAGAATCAGCGTCAAACTGTGACCAGGTATTTGAGTTATCCAACAGCTACCGGAGGAAGTCCACATCTAGAGGGAGGGACACATCATTTGGTGAGGTTATCGTGTACTGAATGATGATGTGGGGTGATCCTTTCCGGGATGATCGGGCTGTACTCCAGAGCTGTTCGGTCTGAGTCTGCAGACACACTAGAGTATACGACATATATTCTACACATACACTTCTCACATACATACACTTTTCTTTATTAAATTAATTTGTTATTAATTTTTAGAAGCTAGAGTTGATGAGTATGTGGGTTTGGGGAAGTGTAAGATGGAGCATGATCCAGTGGTGAGTGAGAGAGAAAGAGGTATCCATTTGACTGACGGAGTGTTGTGGACGGAATCTGGTGGATTCTCCAGGATAATGATAAGGGATTAAAATATAATGTGTGTGTTGATTCCCCTCACTCCAGGGACGACACTTTAAATGGATGCACGACATTATTGGGGGATCGGCCGGGATCGTTTGACATCGGGATCTCTTGTAAGCGGGATCTCTTGGAAACGGGATCGTTGGACAGCGAGATCTCTCGACAGGGGGGATCCTTTCTCGTCACGGGATCTTTAGTTACAGGACGGAAATATCATATTAGTGAGGATCCAGCTAGGTTGAATTTGGATAGGGGTTAAGACACATATCTTGCCTGTTCACACTTCACACGTCTACTTAGGTCTGTGGTCCAAATTCTGCTCTTGTCACTGAGTGATTGTGTTGTGTGGTGCTGTGTGGTGTTATATATATATATATATAGATACATTGTATTTAGTCTTTATCTATATATTTGTCTTGGAGTAGTTTACACTCAAACTGTTGACTTACCTCTCTGAAATATGGCCACTCCTATACTAACTATGGCAGAACTAAGGGCAAAGGGGGAAGAAATGGGCTTGTCGGGTTCTGCTCTAACAGATTACATACAGGAGGTGGAGAGGGATTATCGTCAAGCAGAAAGGGAAGATCGGAAGGCCGAGTTGGAATTGAGGAAGATGGAGCTAGAAACTAAGAGGATAGAAGCTGAGCAAGCCACTAGAAGGATGGAACTTGAAGCTGAGCAGGCAGCTAAGAAACTTGAAGCTGAGCAGGCAGCTAAGAAACTTGAAGCTGAGCAGGCAGCTAAGAAACTTGAAGCTGAGCAGGCAGCTTGGAAACTGGAAGCTGAGCAAGCTGCAAAGAATCTTGAAGCGGAGCAAGCTGCTAGGAGATGGGCCGCTGAACAAGAAGCTCAGAAAAGGGAGCACGAGTATCGAATGAGGGAACTCGAGTTGAAGAGGCAATCTAATGGGGAAACTGAGGGAGCTGTTGGAGGTTCCTCCATCCCAGGATCAACCCCAGCAGATGGACATTGTTACAATGCTATGAAGTTTCCTCTACCGGTCTATGAGGAAGACACAGAGAAGATCGACCAATACTTACAACGTTTCGAGGCCATGTCGGTTGTTATGGCACTGGACCGTGACAAATGGTGAGTTAAGCTGGCCCAGGGATTACGCTGGACCGGCTACGAGGTTTATTCTCGCCTGCCACCAGGACATGAGAAAAATTATGACGAGTTGAAAACGGATCTGCTGAAACGTTTCGAAGTTAGGTCACATACCTACCGGAAAAAATTTCGAGCAGCAAAACGAGAACCGGGAGAGTTGTTTGCCGCCTACAGTCTGCGTCTGAAATCCTATCTCTATAAGTGGATGGATTTGGCTGGATTCACGCATGACTATGAGAGTCTGGAAGAGCTCATGGTAGTCGACCAATTGCGGAAGCAAATGTTGAAACCTCTCAGGACATTCCTTTGAGAACAAGGGGCAGAACGTATTGACATCGTGACGAAATTGGCAGAACGGTTCGTCGAGGTACATGGGGAGGCAGGGGACAACCTTTCCACCAACACCAAAAGTCAGGAGAAACATGACAGGAAGAAAGCCAAAAACTCAGGAACCAAAAAGGGGGAACCTAATGTAAAAACTTCAGAGGAAAGTTTAAAAAAGACGAAGGAGGGGAGCAAGAGCACTTCGAGCTCTACACCAAAACGACCGTGGTCGGAGAAGTGGTGTTCAATTTGTAAGTTACCCTCTCACAATTCGAGGGACTGCAAATCGAAGGCTAAGAGCCCTCACTTCGCAGCATGTCAAGTGACTTCCAAGGGGGTTGTCACTGAAAATGCAAGGTAAACAAGGAAGCTCGCCACCAGGAGAGCTCACTCAAGTCCGGCACTAGAAAATCTAGGACAGGGAAATGGTGCAAACACTGCAAGTCGAACACGCACAATGCTATTGACTGCAGGGGAAAGTCAGGAGAGTCTCATTTCGTCGTGCGCCCAGGGAAACCTAAGGTGGAGACCACCGAACAGGTCAATGCCGAGGAAGAGACTCCAGACCAGGATAAACCACCTGTAGTGGAATTGATATAGGTTAACGGTCGTCAAGTGGAGTGTTTATACGACACTGGACTGGAAGGTTAGGCCGTGATTTCTGCGGATCTGGTACACCCAGAACAATTCACAGGTGAGACCATGGAGATACAGCCTGCACAGAAGAGTGCTGTGGCCATGAAGTTGCCCATTGCCAAAGTGGAGATTCGGTCGAGATACGTCACCGGCACAATCAAGGCCGCTGTATTGACCGATCCCATATTTCCCGTCATCCTCGGTTGCCGGTATGTCTTTCTGGGAATGCCCAGGGAGCCATTCCATATGGGAGCAATACAGACTCGCTCTCAGACGAGAACGGAAGAGGCAGAAGCAATTGTGACTAACCCACTGCCGGGAGAGCTGCGAACTGCCCAGAGTGAGGATGCAACCTTAAGTCCTTGCTACAAGAAGCTGCAGAGAAGTGCTGATCCACCAGGATGGGGGCAGTACTACATGAAGAATAGGATACTCTACAGGAGAGCCGGAAGGGGAGACAACCTGTACGGTCAGTTGGTGGTCCCGAAGGCTCAACGGTCCCAAATTCTTCATATGGGTCATACTATCTCCTTTAGTGGACATATGGGTATTGCCGCCACCATGCAGAGATTTTCCTGCCATTACTATTGGCCTGGAATGACAGATGATGTGCGTCGGTATGTGAAGTCATGCCCTGAGTGCCAGAGGGTGGCTCCGAAACACTGGACAGCACCTGTGGTCTTGGGTGAGATGCCCATCATGAACTCTCCTTTCGAGAGGGTAGCCATCGATATCGTGGGTCCACTTCCTAGGACTAGGAAGAGGAACATGTATATACTCACAATGGTGGATTGCTGTACAATGTGGGGTGAAGCCATACCGTTGACCACGATTGACTCGAAACGAGTGGCGGCCGCACTGATGGAGGCCTTTACCAGATTAGGCTTTCCTGATCAACTTCTGACGGACAATGGGTCCCAGTTTTGTGGGAAACTCATGGAGGAGGTATTTAGGGTGTTCCACTCTAACCACATACATACCAGCCCTTACCACCCTCAAGCCAATGGACAAGTAGAGCGTTTCAACGGCACGTTGATGACAATGCTCCGGAAACTGGCACAGGAAAAACCTGATAGGTGGGATGAATATATCGCATCAGCACGTTTTGCCTATTGGGAAGTTCCTCATGGCTCAACAGGACTACCACCCGCGACTTTGCTGTTTGGTCGTCCAATCAAAGGACCGTTGGAAGCCATGTTGAGGAGTTAGACTGAAGAGGGGACGTCAGAAGAAGTGATCTCTTCCTATAAATACGTGGAGGAACTGAAAGAAAAACTCCACAAGGGATGGACTCTGGCGAATCAAAACTTGAAAAAGGTCAGAAAAAGACATGCGGCTTACTACAACCGTAGGTCTAAAGACATATCTCTGGAGGAGGGAGACAAAGTCTTGTTGCTACTCCCAACGGGAAACAACAAACTGGAGATAGGTTGGCAAGGACCATTTCCCGTGGAAAGGGTGATATCCAGAACCAACTATCAGATCCGGATACGGGGAAAGCCGAAGATTTTCCATATTAATCTCCTGCGGAAGTACGAGGAGAGACCCGGAGACAAAGCAGCCCATCTCATAGCAATGGCAGTTGCAGTGGAGTCTGAAGTAGGAACCAACGAGGGCAGGGAATATCCCTTGGTACACCAGGAAACCTACAGGGATGTGCAAGTGAACCCTGATCTGACCTCCCAGGAGAGGGAAAAGATTGCCCAGGTTCTCGAGACTCATAAGGAGATACTGACTGATATACCATGACGAACGAGGTTGGTTGAGTTCGAGATGACTTTGACCACACAGGAGCCTGTTCGCCAAAAGGTTTACCCAGTGCCATTCTCTAAAGAAAAGGCCCTGGAGGAGGAAATACAGAAACTGCTGGAGCATGACGGGATTGCACCATCCACATCCCCAAACAATGCGGGGTTGTTTTGTTACGGAAACCAAGTGGAGAACACCGGTTGTGTATAGACTACCGACTACTGAACAGTCTTACGCAATTTCAGGTGAAACCTTTGCCGAATCCAACTCAGTTATTCGCTAGGCTCCATAAGGCAAGGTATTTCTCAAAGATGGATCTGAGTCGGGGGTATTATCAGATACCGGTCAAACCAGAGGTTCGACCCCCGCTGGCCTTCAGTACACCCAGTGGAGACTACGAATTCAAGGTCATGCCCTTTGGACTCAGTAATGCACCTAGTGTGTTCACTCGCATGATGAGGACCTTATTAGATCCCTTACCGGATCCGTCCATCATCTCATTCATGGATGATATACTGATTTCCAGTGACAGCCTGGATGACCATCTGCAATCCTTGGAGAGAGTTTTCAATAGGCTCAAGGAAGCAGGCTTACAGCTCGTCCAACCAAGTGCATGATTGGTTACCAGACTCTGTAATTTCTAGGTCACACCATCACTCCAGGACAAATTATCCCAGAGGAAAAGAACCTAGAAAAAATCAGAAGTGCTCCCAGGCCAAAAACGAAGAATGATGTGCGATCCTTTCTCTCATTGTGTGGGTTTTACCACAAATCTATCCCGCATTTCACTGAACTGGGAGCTCCATTAACAGAAACCTTGAAAAAGGGACTCCAGGACCAAATCGTTTGGACACCGGAATGCGAGAGTGCCTACAGTCAGTTAAAGGAGGCCTTGGTCAACAAACCTGTGTTACAGCTCCCTGACCTTTCCAAACCATTTGTGTTGAGAACGGATGCGAGTGGGGTTGGAATTGGGGTAGCCTTGTTACAGGAAGGGAAAGACGATGCTTCGGTTTTGAAATCTGTGGCATATGCAAGCAAGAAACTTCTCCAGGCTGAGAGGAATTATTCAACCATCGAGAGAGAATGCTTGTCTCTCGTATGGGCCGTGCAGAAATTCCAGCCCTATTTGTATGGAGTTCAGTTTCGGGTCCAGTCGGATCATCAGCCCTTGATGTTCCTGGCTACTTCGCAGAAGCTCAACGCCAGTTTGATGCGGTGGTCGTTGCTAATTCAACCCCACCAGTTCACAGTGGAGTATATACCTGGGAAGGAAAATGTTGGAGCGGATTTTCTCTCACGACACCCAGCTCCTGAAGAAGAATAATAAATCATCTGGATCGAACTTACAGTGGAAAGAGTGAGATGGACTACTCTCTTAAGAGGGAGCCTATGTCACGAACCCACTGTAATTTAACAATTAGATGATACAGATAACAAAGACAGTCTGATTCACGGCTACAGGTTGTTTATTACTGGAGGCGGTGAGAACAAAACAGTCTGGGGTCCTTGAGAATTCTCCTACATCAAACGAAATGTCGGCTTGATGTTATGTTGAATTGCGAGATGAAGGGACAGACGGTTGCTTTAGTTGTGGAAAGGGGAGACGATATTCCTGTGAAGTTCGGGACGGATTGTCTGCCCCTGGGAACATCTGTTGCAGAAAACATAAATTATTTTGCGGCTAGTGTGAACAAGGAAGTGGACCTAGGCTGACGTGTTTAACTGGCCAGTTTAATTCGGAGAGAATCTACCGTGTTCGGGATTAATTAAAGTTAATGAACATGTGCCTTTCATGGCAAAGTGTAGATTCAATGCAAGAATAGGGCCAGTGTTACATAAGGTAATCCATAGATAGCATTTAGGTATAATTAATGTGGGATAGACTGGTAATAGTTAGAATTTAGGACTTTAACGTAGTGTGTTGCGCTGTGGTTAAGTAGTAAAAGAGTGTCGGCGACTGTAGAAAGCTGCATTGTTAAAACTAGCTAGGGTGGTAAGTAGCTCTGCTTGTTGAGAATAGTGTAGTGGGGTGATATCTGGGGAGAATGAGGATGGGGGGGGGGGGGGAAATAGGAGAATGTCCAATAGTGGGATCTTCCAGTGAGGACTACTGGGGTTCTACAATTTACATTATGCTCTGTCATTGTCTTACCCACCTCAGACCGAGGTGATGAGCTCCTCTGCCTATGACAGAGTTGGTTCACTGTCATGTATCTGAGTGAGGCCATCGGCCTACACTCATCTAATAGGGATCAGTGTTCGGTGGCTCTCACCAGGTGTGTGTGTTCTCTCTTTTTCACAGGTTCCCTCAGGTTGCAATGAAAGAAAGCTGAAACATCTCAGTACTATTATGGAGAAATTAGTGCAAGAAGATCTAATCAGCGGCTTTTGCACTGAGCCCAGGAGAAAAAGGGTCGGAAAGAACATGGCTCGATTGAGCCGGAAAATATAAGTTTTTTTCCGGCAGATGACTTCTTAGTGATAGGGATCACGGAAGTTGAGAGGTATAGTTTTCCCACACCACATGGGAAAAGACCAATAGGCACTATTTTTTTCACACGACATGTGAAGAGACCAATAGGTACTGTTTTTCCACATCACATGGGAACAGAACAAACGTATTTATTTTTCCACATCACATGGGAAAAGAACATTAGGAACTATTTAGGAAATTATTAAATTCCTGTGAGACTGTAAACAATAACCGTGTTCTTGTGAACAGGAGCAACTTTAGAAAATGAATTACGTTTATTTCAAGGAACAGTGTTTTCGTGTTCTCACTAGGCAAGGATGTTATAAGTCTCAGAACAATAGGGACATGTAATAACGGTGTGTGATCTATTCAGAATCAGCGTCAAACTGTGACCAGGTATTTGAGTTATCAAACAGCCACCGGAGGAAGTCTACATCTAGCAGGAGGGACACATCCCTTGGTGAGGTTATCGTGGACTGAATGATGATGTGGGGTGATCCTTTCCAGGATGATCGGGCTGTGCTAAGGAGCTGTTCGGTCTGTGTCTGCAGACACACTAGAGTATACGACATACATTCTACACATACACTTCTCACATACATACACTTTTCTTTATTAAATTAATTTGTTATTAATTTTTAGAAGCTAGAGTTGATGAGTATGTGGGTTTGGGGAAGTGTGAGAGGGGGCATAATCCAGTGGTGAGTGAGAGAGAAAGAGGTATCCATTTGACTGACGGAGTGTTGTGGGCGGAATCTGGTGGATTCTCCAGAATAATGATATGGGGTTAAATATAATGTGGGTGTTGATTCCCCTCACTCCAAGGACGACACTTTAAACGGATACACGACAGTGAGTATGTATGTGAGTGTGTGTGTATGAGTGTGTGTGTGTGTGTGTGTGTGTGTGTGTGTGTGTGTGTGTGTCTGTTTTCAATGTTATATTGCAGTGTGGTGCAGTAGCTAGCACTACTGCTTGGGTGTCCGGTGTTCATATATTCGAATGTCACGTTGGTATATAAAGATATGGGTCTGGAATATATATGTACACAATATGTCTGAAGGCTTACTTACTCTTAACCTCGGTTCTTTTTCTTTTTCAGGTGTACTTGTATTTGTTCACACAGTGGGATGTGACAGCTTTGCATGCCATGTTTATGCCCTTATAATATACCAACATTCAGATTTACCTACATTGTCAGTATTACGCTCTACATTTCCGAATTTGTAAAACAAATTATTGAACTACTGTGCACTTTCCCTGTGCTTTTAACGTTGAGCAGCCGTATTCTCTCTTTAGGATACGTTTCTGCACAGTCATTTATCATGTATCTGTTTTGTTTACATTACACATGTTGTAGTAACTGATTTAGTACCAATCAATATGTAGGTTTGGACCAGACACGGTTTTGTTTTCTTTTAAATTAAGTTGCATATCCCTTACAGGACTTTGCAGTTAACATTAACAGTTTACTGCCGTTGTTAATGTCTTGACAAGTTTTTACGTTCAGTAGTTTGCCATTGCTTTCTGAACGACCGGCGCCCATACTAGAACGTTAAAACCAGCGCGACACAGTCTGCTGCCAAATCGGTCGCCGATGTGTTTTGAACGGAGGTAAGCGGCTTTACGAATAGCGTTCACAACGCCATCGCCACGGATGCGTCACAAACTAATAAACAAGTATTGTCATGTAAATTTCCGTTCACTGGCTATTACTGTTACAGAAGATACACGAAACGAAAACAAATAACATGATGACCCTAGTATAACGATATATCGTCCTTCTGTTCAAATGGGAGGTCACATTTGGCGATATATCATCCTTTGTCACTGAATCAGGTAAATACCCTCGTTTGTGCTGTTCTAGAAAATATTCCGAAATGTTGGATGTGTGCGCTGCGTTGCTGGCTTTTAACTAACTCTACTACAAGTGAGCGCACTTGACTAATTCTGCGTGTGGGTTAGCTTTCCCTATTACCAGTGTCCCTCGTCACCAGGGAAACCCACTCCGATTTCTGAAGTACTTGAAATATACATCCCCAAGTCAGGGGCGAGAAGTCAACATTTACGATGAACTGACCAGTGTGTGGCTTAACACACTATCCTTCCATAAGCGCACCGGATATTTAAACATGAGCGCTTTAATACATTTGGCTACGTTGACCAGTAGTGTGTGCTATTGTTTAGCTACTGCTCGTCAGAAACTAATACAACTGAATACACTGTGACGTGGGACAGATAGACCTACAAAAAATAGATGTTTTAAGAGCATATACCTTTCCCATTGCAAAATATGCCTGTGAGACATAGACACTTACTAAACAAGCAGAACAGCTAATAAATATCTTTGAATATATATATATATATATATATATATATATATATATATATATATATATATATGTGTGTGTGTGTGTGTGTGTGTGTGTGTGTGTGTGTGTGTGTGTGTGTGTGTGTGTTGTAGACGGTGATAAGAATATCTTGGATACAGAAAAAGAACACATGCATCCATACGACACGAACTGAATAATGAAGAAGGTTGCCTACAAAAGACGATAAAACAAAGAAACTTGAAATATTTTGGTCACTTGAAAAGTCATGAAAGTTTGGAGAGAACAGTAATGGAGGGATATATGTCCGGGAAGAGATAAAGGTGAAAGGCCGAAGAGAAAATGGGTGCAGTATGTGGCGGATGATCTCCAGATGGGTGTATCGAATGTGGGACATCTTGCATATGACCGAGAAGTTTTCCGAAAGTTGTTATGGAGCCACGTTCTGCAAAAGATATGCTACTGAATGAATGAATGAACTCCATCCATCCATCATGTGCAATGCTGATAAGCGTGGGCGCTCATGTTCTGCCATCCCACTCGATCACCAGAGTCGTGGATCAGATCCGTGTTCCTGTCTCGACCATACCACGTGGCAAAGCCATCCAGGTATTTACCTCTCGGTATTCCCCTTGGTCTCTTCCCTTCGATCTTACCAGTTGTCACCAAGTTCTCCAAGTCATTTCTTCTCATAACATGCCCAAAACATTTTGACTGTCTACGTCTAATGACTCTAATCAGTTTACGATCTTCATTTGTTTCTTGAAGTTCTTGTTCATTGGTTTTTCTGTCTGTCCATGGTATTCTTTGCATTTTCCTCAGAAACCACATTTCCACAGCCATCATCTGTTTTTCAGCTTGACTGCTCATTGTCCACGCTTCACATCCATACAAAAGTAAAGGTTCTATGTAGCACTTCAACACTATTTTTCTCGTTTAGATTGATATCTTTTTATTGGTCAGTTTTGCAGGTCTTGTTCATTGTCTGCAATCAAGACTATCATCTGCATATCTAATGTTATTGATGTGTCTCCCCCAATGTTGATTCGCTGGCTGTTGAACGAGGGGACTGAGAACGTATGGGAATGTCCTGAGTGCAGTGATGTCGGTTCTTAACTCAACTCAACTCAACTCAACTATTGGTCAGTATGTTCTTCATCTTGCAAAAGGCTACCTTCGCAATGGCAATTCTTGTTCTAATCTCTTCAAGGCATCTCCCATCAGAAGTTAAGACTGTGCCGAGATAACTGTATCGATTCACTTGATTAAGAATATGCCCATTTACTTGTATATCACATTGTGGTATGTCCTTCTTCCCAGTGACAACCATAATCTGTGTCTCTTTATATTCAGATCTAACCCTAGTTGTTCACTGTGTGCAACAACCGCATCTACTAAATTTTGCAGGTCTTGTTAATTGTCTACAATCAAGACTATCATCTGCATATCTAATGTTATTGATGTGTCTCCCCCAATGTTGATTCCTTCCATATCTTCTATATTTTTGAAAATATTTTAACTGTACAGGGAAAAAAAGATCTGGAGACATTACACATCCCTGTCCCACACCTCTTTTAATAGGCTGATATTGACCTACATCGTTATCAATTCTGATGGCAGCTTGTTTCCAATATATGTATTTTACAAGTCTAAGGTCTTTTCCATCAATTTGTAGATCTTCAAGCATCCTTATCATGTCGAAATGTCTCACTTTATCGAAAGCCTTTGTGTAGACAATAAAGCAAAGATATAGATCTGTGTTTATTCTATAGAACGTTCAATTATTGTTCTCAGTATATATACATCATTTACTGTGCCCTTGCCTTCTACAAGCCCACATTGTTTTTCTCCTATTTTCTCAGCAGAATCTTCGTGATGCGGCTCATTATACTAATTGTTCGATGTTGATCACATTCCAAGGCTCCTGATTTCTTCGGGATTGCAATAAATATAGAATTACATAATTCAGGAGGTATATCTCCAGTATTGTATATTGCTTTTAGCAGTCTGGTGACTTGGCCTATTCCATATTCTTCTAAGGCATTGATCGTTTTTATTGTGATGTTATCTGTACCTGTGATCTTGCCAATTTTCGTATGGCTAAGAGCTTTCTGAACTTCCATCTATGAATGAACTAGTGTGTGTTAAATGAATTATGCCGATTCGGTATGTCATTGTTAACTCAACTGATACCACGTCTCTCTTCTTGATTCATTGAGTATTCTTCTCAGGAAGCTCATTTCTGTTGTAACTTGTTTCTTTATTATCTCTTTTTTTTCTGTCATTGTCTGGGTTAGGCATTGGTAACATAGAGTTTATAGTAAGATTGTTTTGTGGAGTGTTTTTTTTTTTTAGTGTCTACTGACATGTGTTTGATCTGTAGTATTGGTATCGTTTCTCCAATGCAGCTTTTAGTATTCCATCATCATCATCATAATGTGCCATGCCGATAAGTGTGGGCGATCATATTTCGCCATCTCGCACCAGCATCGTGGATCATCTGGTGTGTTGTTTTCCTCGACCATACCTTGTGGTAAAGTCATCCAGGTATTTACGTCTCTGTCTTCCACTTGTTCTCTTCCCCACAATCTTGCTAGTTGTCACCAAGTTCTTTATTTCTTCTCATAACATTTTCAACTTTGGGCTCAATATCAACCTGTGTAAGACTGTAGTTATGTACCAGCCAACTCCATGGCTTAATCACACCGAGCTGCATGCAAGAATATCCAAGGCCAGCGCAGCCTTTGGCAGACTGTACACAAGTGTGTTTGACAGAAATAGAATACGCTTGCAAACAAAGCTGGAAGTCTACAAAGCAGTCGTATTATCCACACTGCTATATGTTAGTGAAAACTGGACTGTTTACCAGCGACACGCCAGAAATTAAACCACGTCCACACAGTCTGCCTTAGGAAGCTATGTAAGATTAAATGGCAAGACAAGATCCCAGACATTGAAGTCCTAGAAAGATAGTCCATGTCCAGTATCCATACTCTACTAATGAAGAATCAGCTTCTCTGGGCTGGTCACATGACTAGCATGCCAGATCACAGGCTCCCTAAACGAATTTTTTTTTTTTTTTTTACGGTGAGCTGCTTCTTGGTAAACGCTCCCAAGGCAGCCATAGGAAGTTTTAAAGACACTGAAGATTTCACTAAAAGCTTTTGGAATCCATCACGTCATTTGAGAGACTGCTGCCAAAGACATAAATTTGTGGCGTACATCATTACGAAAGGGTGTAGTCACTTGTGGAGCAAACAGGACTGCAGGAACTATGAAAAGAAGGCTGGACAAATAAACAACAGCAGGAGATCCTTCTCTTGGAACGTCAAGCACTCTTTTCTCACATTGTCAAAGAAAATTTCGAACCAAAATAAGCCTTACTAGCCATCTTAGAACTCACAGCTCCAAACTTTCAACCCCACTGGATGAAATGAATGGTCATCATCATTCTTGAAGGTCAAAATACAATATCGTTTTGCAGATAGGAAGTTCTGTAGTGATATCTTTTTATAGGCGTAAACACGTGTTTATGTATGGTGTGATCACATGTTTTGTAATTACATTTCAAGTTGTTGGTTTCTGTAATTTACGTAACGGATGAACTGATCATGTTCATATGTAGGAATTATTTACGTTCTATTGTACATGTTCATTGAACCTTCGGAAAGTGGTGAGTGGTGAGAAATTGTCAATTTTATAAAACAAACCTGTCAGTAAATTGCTTATGGGCTCGCGGGTGTATATTTAGGTTTATATGTGATTTGCAAGAACTGTCTTGGTGTCTTGACCACTATTGCCTCGCCTTGTCTTGTGCCGTAGTGTCTTTTCATGTTGTACACTGCCTCATCCCAAAGACCACATTTAGCACTATAACAACCGCTGCATTGCAAATTACTGTGCACCCATGGACGTGCAGTATTTCAAACTCTGCAATATCTTAGCTCATTCTTGTGTTCCAGAGCTGGAATGTGTTAGGACCTACTATTGCAGTGCAAGAAATTGTCATTGTTTAGTTTGAATAATCGCACGTAAAACGAATGTTTACTCACTAGAATAATCAATAGAAGGACACGTTACAAATGTTAATTGGGGAGATGCGCTGATAATGCACAGAACATAGTCGCTTCGACGCTTGGGTTCATCACTTGCTAAGTGAGGGAAATACCGGCCACCTATTCCCCCGTGCTCTCAGATCTACAACATGTGATGGTCTTATCACATTGCTGACCCATAGCAGGAAAATGTATCGTGACCAGTTTTCTTTCTTTCTTTCTTTCTTTCTTTCTTTCTTTCTTTCTTTCTTTCTTTCTTTCTTTGTCCGCCAAAAGTGAGAAAGACTCGCACCTGTTCATGTAGACATTCAGGTCTACCCAGCTGTATGGTCCTACCACTCCAGAGACCAGAGCAGGTTTTTCAATCTGTATTTGTTTTCTTGTCTTTTCGTTCCTTTCATTTTCCTGCCTGCCCTTTTCTTTTCCTTCCCTTTCTTCCATTTCCTTCCCCCTCTCCCCCTCTCTCCCTGTGGGAGAATATGTGGGTGGATGTATGCATGTCGGTTATGGTATGGGTGGGGGATGTATGTGTGGGTGGGGAATTGTGTGTGGGTGGGGGATCGGTGGGTGGGTGGCGGCATGTATGTTTGCCTGAGTCTGTGTGAGTGCGTGGATGATGTGTGGGTGAGTGGGGAGTGTGGTGGGTGGGGGGTGTGTGGGTGGCTGTGGGGTGTGAGGTTGGATGGGGGATGTGTCTCGCAATAACCACTGTTTATGTTTACAACTTTCATTTGACAATGTTTTTTCCCCCATGTGAATGTACCATGCGTAATATGCATTGTTTATGCTTACAAAATCCATTTGACAATGTTTTTTTCCCCTATGTGAATGTAACATGCACATTTGATGAATGAAAGATGAGTGATTGAAAGGGCTAATGTAAAACGGGCCTGCGTGCACAATTTGTTACCCTTTTAAAATTAAGTTCGTTCGTTCTTTCGTTCGTCCGTTCGTTCGTTCTCTCTCTCTCTCTCTCTCTCTCTCTCTCTCTCTCTCTCTCTCTCTCTCTCTCTCTCTCCCTCTCTCTCTCGCTGTCTGTATCTCCGTACGTGTTTTGTTTTTGTGTGCTGAAAAAAGACTAATAGACTTTCAAAACAATAACACATAGGAGCGATTATGTATTCTGACAGTGAAAAATTATTTGAGGAATTGTTATTAATTATTACACGCGGTCACATAATTTTATCTCGTAAGTTAATTATAAGCACCAGCGGTAATAAGAACTGTGATTTAAAATATGTCTGCCTCATAAATAACCGTGTGTGTTTTAAAACAAAATATCCCATATTTTGTGAATATTTCGAAAATAAAATTTTACAATACATCTAGTAGTCTATCAAATCTGGTCATAATAGCCAATCAGGCAAGTGTATTTATTTTAGGCGGTGACATTTAGTTAATATTTTAATTAAATGCAGTTGTAGACGCGTGTTTAATTTTTTTAAGTGTGCAGTCGAAGGCATTCAAGTCGCAAGGTTCATTCTGTGAATGGTGAATGTGTTCTCGTAAAGCTGACCAACTTGACTTTCCGGTTTTGTTGATTTACTCAGTGCTGTTCTGTAGTAGTGTAGACTTGTGGCCATACAGGGGATAATCATTTTATTTAGCATTAGCCACGTCTGTGTCGTTGCTCCTGCAACAGAGAGAAGAAGGTATACGTCATGTCATGTGTGAACGTATGTGCGAAAGTGGTTGGAATATATATAACATATATATGTGATCTCTGCAACAATAAAGTGGGTGGAATATATACAACATATATGTGATCTCTGCAACAATAAAGTGGTTGGAATATATACAACATATATGTGATCTCTGCAACAATAAAGTGACTGGAGCCGGTCTGAAACAAGTCAGTGTATGTATGTGGTCACTTTAATAACTGCAGTTGTAAGATGTATTAAGGCAATCAATGAATCATCAAAAAACGAGAAGTAGATTGTGAGCTTTACTGAAACACGATTACAAGAAACAAATTGGACGTTGCGGCCAAAGCCTTCGTCAACAAACAAATACAAATCGACAACAAAACTACACGAAACACACTACATGGCAATATTAAGGGTACTTATCTCAATCTGTATCCTGGCTTGGAGCGGTGACGCGCGTTAAACGGCTATCAGTGGATTGTATGAACCGGATGTATGGTCAACGGGTCAAAGGTCAATACCGTCAGAAGCTCAGGTATTGGCTAAACCACTCGGCGGGAGAATAAGCGGGAAGGGGGTGGGAGTGGAGAGACGCCCATGTGGGCAAAACGTAAACATTAGGATTGGCGAAGATGTCACGGACGCACTTCGCAATCAGAACTTTCTCGTTCCGCGCTCGAAACACAACTGTCCTATCCATCTAAGTCTACGAAGACTGAGCATAGAACACACCGTCACACAACCTGATCTTTCCAATACTTCACTATTAGTGATTTTGTCTTGCCACTTAATACCAAGTATTGTTCGCAGACACCTCATATGAAAGCTGTTTAAACGTTTCTCTTGGTATGAGTAAGTTGTCCAGGTTTTAAAGCCATAAAGAAGAGTACTAATGACACAGGTTTGGTAGTCGAGGACTTTTGTTTTGGCAGTAAGCTTCCTGTTCTCCCAGACTTTGTTTGCTAACATGTTCATTGCTGTTGCTGCCTTACCAATCCTGATGTTCCTGATGAGTAACTAACAACGATTGCCTAAAAGAGGCTAATGAAACTAGAACACTATATACAACAATAAGAAAGAAAGAGACAAACAGCTTTCATTGGTCATGTGATGAGAAGAGAGATATTTGAGAACATCGTGACAACTGGAAAGATCGAGAAGAAGAGAGGCAGAGGCAGACCAAGAAAAAGTATGCTGGATAGATTGAGACGGTGGCATTGAGGAATATCATCAGCAGAGTTGATCCAGAACACCAAAGACCGAGATCTGTGGAGAGCCATGAACGCCTACGCCAGCTGGCAGGGCAAATGATAATGATGATGATGATGATAATGTAGAATATTATGTACAATTTATCATTGTCAATCGAACCGAGTGAATTAAGAGATATAATGGGCCAGTGCTGACGCCCGGAAGCGAATCATGGACAATTAGCTTATATGGAAGCTGCGGAGATGTGGTTTTACAGAAGAATGGTGAGAACACAGAAGATAGATAGAAAGAGTAATGCAGATATCTGGAAGTAGTTAACACACACAGACAACTGGTTACTGGCACCAGACGAAGACGGTCCATATTGTTTGGGCATGTCATGAGAAGAGGAAATCTGCATTATGCCGTCACAACGAGAAGGTTGGAGAGAAAGAGAAGCAAGAGGAGACTAAGAGAAGGTGCTGGACAATTTGACATTGTTGCATTGAGAACATCAGTATCAGAAATGATTGACATTGCACAATGCAAAGGGCTATGGACAGACTTGATCATTAGCTCAAATTGAGCGTGGACTATAAGAAGAAGATGCGATCTCTGTGTATAATTAATACGTTCTCTCTGCGCAATTATGAATGTTGTCGGAATTATACATGCTTGCTGTCTTGTTAATGCGAAGTCTGTTGGTTCAACACTGACGAGTGGAAACGGCGTAGAACTAGCAGACCTAACAGCAGCACTTCATGAACAATGGATGCCTTCGCCCCGCTATATACCTGGACTTGAAAAGACAGACACATTTACAGAGGAAGGTGGAAGACTCCCCCAGCTTGATATAGACAAAATATGATGAGTCCACGAGATTTATCAGAAATACTTGTAGAACCAAGTGGGAATTAGAGCATCCAGGCCACCAGAATGATTGTTGCATAACGCCAACTGAGTCTAAGAAAGCGGGCAACAGTCTTTGGACTCCTTACTGTATACAACGGACGGAATTAACACATGACTGATGGAATACAGATAAGTCATAATGATGACTGCCACTGGTGGAATTGTGAAATGACAGGTGAAAAAATCAGGTGTCCAGTCTCCTGGGTTGGGCAACGTTTTTTGATATCACACACACACACACACACACACACACACACCCACCCACACACACACATATGGTCTCCCTGACCCTAGGAGTTAACGTCTTTCTCCGTAATCCCATTTATATATATACGCGAGGAACGTAACTTGCGCGAGAATCGGTAGCGGTTCTAGCTGCGTTGGTAACTTACGTGGTATGT
The DNA here is from genome assembly GCA_963921405.1 of Cepaea hortensis. Classification (NCBI taxonomy): domain Eukaryota; kingdom Metazoa; phylum Mollusca; class Gastropoda; order Stylommatophora; family Helicidae; genus Cepaea; species Cepaea hortensis. The sequence continues at coordinate 17,875,657 of OY992882.1, read as the reverse complement.
GAGTCGGTGACTCAGAAAGCAATGGCAAACTACAGAGCGTAATCTTGCCAAGAAATCAACAATCAGTTGAAAGATGCTGATGTTGACAGCGATGTCCTGTAAAGGATATGCAAAACATGTGTGTGTGTGTGTGTGTGCGTGTGTGTGTGTCTGTGTGTGTTGTTTAGTTATTGTTGTTCCGTTAATAACGAAGCGTTCGCAAGCTTCTCAGTCCTATTTTGTCAAGCCATCCAGCGCTTTCACCTGTGGGCGAGCCCTGTCTCTATCATCATTTATCTCTCTGGTTGTCATATTGGATCGGACATGGAAGCAGCCGACAGTTAGGTTTGGGATATGGTTTCAAGTCAGCGGCGGTGGGCAGGGGATCTTTCAGCCGAGACAATGACTACGGTCATCTGAGCACTATGGTCATTGCCAGGAAGGAAGAATGATAGGCTTCCCTCCTTATTGATTCCCCTGTAGAGGCGGCTCGTCAGAGTGGTTAGTATCCCCTCTAAGAGGAAACTCTGAACTTCAAACCTCCGCTGCATAACGGGTACACCCAAATTGGAAAGGCTTCGGGAGTAAACCCTGAGAACAAATCCGGAGATAGAGTTGTTAATTCAGTTCTATGTTGTAAACAACATAGTACCGGCAACTCCGGCGACGGGGCCGTTGCCAAGTTGCATTTGATACTGCCTTTTCCTGGTTAACATCAGTGTCGTGGAGAGAGGGAACTTGCTACTGGGCAACAGCTGGTTCTCGGCATTCCATTTCCCAGGCTTATTCCCTGGAGATGCCACTTCAGCACCGCGTAACAGCGGTGACACAACACGGGAAGCAGCATTTACCGGTTATAAGTCTTAAAGCTCGGTTGGCGTAGAGCAAGGCGCCAGGGGTTGCTTGCGACGGTGGGTGAGATCATTGTATCTCACTAGAAAGCTAACGTCCGCCTAAGCTGGACATCCCCCAGTCAATAAGGTGCTGTCTCACCACGATTCATCTGCTCCTGAGGGTGTCTTGAGCTTAGGTAAAAGACCCTAACACATAGACCGCAAACTATACGCCTGGCAACAAGAAAAGCACAAAACAATCGGCCTTAAGGCTGTGAAAATGGAATGTAAAAACCATGACCTCTGACATCTCAGACGATTTAAATGAGATTGTCGATGCCCGTAAAACAGCAGTGATATACTACGAACTACACAGACTGGGGATAGACAGAGACCAAACTCTCAGAATCTGGAAACATCAAGGCGAGGGACTTCACTTTCTACTGGCATGGCAAGCCGTGCGCAGAGACCAGGGAGCATGGAGCTGGCTTCGCTATCAGAAACAAGATGCTAAAGTCCATCATACCACTGAAAGAATACTGAAGCTCCAACTCCAGACAGAGGCAGGCCCAGTTAGTATTATAAGAGTTTACACCCCAACACTAACTGCAGCATCAGAATCTAAAGACAAGTTCTATGACGACCTTAGCAAAGAAGTCAGTGAAACACCAGAGAAACAACATCTTTTTATCCTGGGGGATTTCAATGCCAGGGTTGGCTCCGACCACAAATCTTGGCCTTCATGTCTAGGACAGTTTGGCGTTGGGAAGATCAATGACAATGGAAAATGTCTCTTGGAATTCTGCAGCTATCATAATCTGTGCGTGACCAACACCTCCTTCGACACAAAATCACAACACAAGGTGTCATGGAGGCACCGCAGATCAAAGAACAGGCACCAACTCAACCTGGTGCTCACTAAACGCAGCAATCTCTGCAATATAGGACTGACTCGCAGTTATCATAGTGCTGACTTTGAAAATGATCATTCACTTGTTTCCAGCAAGGTGAAGATAAAGCCTAAGATAATCTACAGAAAAAGAACAGAAGGCAGACCACGCATCGACATCAGCAGCACCCAAAACCAAGAGAAGGTCAATAAATTCATCCAGGATCTGGCAGAGGCTCTGCCTGGCCCCACAAATAGAACTGCCACCTAGAGATGGAGTTATTTGCGTGACACCATCCATAAAACAGCACTATCAACATTTGGCAAGAAGCAAACTAAGTCGGTCGATTGGTTTGAAGCACACTCTGAAGAGATGCTCCCAGTCCTGGGGATAAAGAGACACGCATTCTCAGTGTATAAAGAATCACCATCAGAGAAAACATTGCAGGCACTGCGAACGGTCAGAAATAGAGTGCAACAGAACCGCAAGAAAATGTGCCAACAATACTGGCTACAGCTCTCTGCACAAATTCAAACTTGTGCAGACACTGGAAATATAAGAAGTATGTACGAGGGCATCAGGCGAGCTGTCAGTCCATCAACAAATTAAGATGGCCAATTTACGATCAATGGAAAGGGTTATCGTGAAAGATCGAGCGAAAGAAATGGATCGCTGGGTAGAACACTACTCAGAGCTATACGAAGATGAGAACAGTGTCGGAGAAGAAGCTCTGGAAGCCATTGAACAACAGTCCACCATGCATGACCTGGATAACGAACATAGAAGTCAGTGAAGCACTAGACACTCTCAAAGCCGGCAAGGCAACAGGAAAAGATGGTATTCCACCCGAAATTTTAAAATGTGGCAAAGAAATAATCAGTCTAGAACTGTATGGAATGCTCCAGCTCTGCTGGAAAAAATAATCAGTACCACAAGATATGAAAGACGCAAACATTGTTACCATTTATGAAAACAAAGGCGAAAGAAGTGATTGCAACAACAATCGCGGTATTTTCCTCCTCAGCATTAAGGCAAGATATTCACTCGAGTAATCCTAAAATGATTACACATTCTGGTTGAAAGAATCTACCCCGAATTTGCCTTCATCGACCTCACAAAGGCATTTGACCTCGTAAGCAGAGACGTCTATTTTAAGATCCTTGAGATGATAGGGTGTCCACCCACCCTGCTAAGTCTTGTGAAATCGTTACAAGAAAACATGCAGGGAACCATTTTATTCGATGGCTCAACACCCCATTCATTCAGTAACGGCAGTGGGGTAAAGCAGGGCTGCGTGCTTGCTCCTACACTTTTTGGTATCTTCTTCGCCTTTTTCTGAAGACAGGATTTGGAACTGGCATTGAAGGCATATACCTCGATACAAGATCTGATGGTAAACTCGTTTAACCCATCAAGACTCAAGGCAAAGACCAAAATAAAATCAAGGTGAATAAGAGAACTACTTATTGCAGACGATGCAGCACTGACAACTCATGCAGCAGAAGATCTGCAACGGCTCATTGATCGTCTTGCGTGCCGCATGCAGAGACATTGGGCTCTCAATCAGCGATAAAACACGGGTTATGGAAAAAGATGGTGGTGCGCCTTCATCAATCAACATTTCTAATTACGAATTGAAGGTTATCTATGAGTTTGCATATTTGGGGTCGATAATATCAGATAATCTGTCCTTAGGGATAGCAATCGACAGACGCTGTGGAAAGACAGCCACAACACTTTCCAGGCTAACTAAGACAGCCTTGTAGAACAATAGACTAACAGAGCGTACAAACGTTCAAGTATGTAAAGCTTGTGTTGTTAGCGCACTACTCTATGGGTCTGGATCCTGGACCTTGTACTCACGACAGGAAAGAAAGTTGAATTCCTTTCACATAAGATGTCTGAGTCGTATCCTGGGCATATCGTGGATATACCATTTAACAAACAAACACATGCTTGAAATATCGGATATTACTACAGCGCACTCCATCCTCAATCAGAGACGCCTCCGTTGACTGGGCCACGTGTCTCGAATGGAGGAAGAACGAATTCAAAAAGATCTCCTATACAGAGAACTAGCTACATGGTAGAGCCCAACCGGAAGACCCCAAACGCGATATAGGGATGTGTGTAAACAAGATATGAAAACTCTTGACATAGATCCAGACACGTGGGAAAGAGTTGCAGCAGACATATGTTCCTGGAGAAGAGAAGTACTAAGCGGACTAGTGGTCTTTGAGCGCAATGTGATCCAACAAACTGAGGATAAGAGGCACAAGAGTAAAATGCAATCACTTGCGGGACCTGCCTCATCTTACAGATGCGGGAATTGTGACAGAGATTGTCACTCTTGCATTGGACTATACAGTCACCAGCGGTGCTGTCAGGTGCCTTCCCAGCGGAACAACTCCATAGTCCAAGAGGACTGAAAGAAGCCTACTACTACTCTCTGGTCTCATCATCACGTACCCTGTCATCCAGTGTAGGCGTTCATGCATCTCCACATATCTTGGTCACTGGTTTTCTGGATCAATTCAATTGATGACAAGTCAGTCACGAACATGGAGAATAGGCAGTGAAACCGTTACGGCCTCTGGGTGTTTATGCTAGGTAGCTACCGTTGTATTCGCATTTTCCTCTTGTTGAACTGGTAGTTTGCGGTTCCATGCCCGGCTACTGAGTTGAGTGCGTGGCGCGACGCCGTGAGCTGTGAATTTCGTGTGAAATGCTTTTAAATCTGTCCGAGGTTGTGGAGCGTGAACTGCATGTTCAGAGCAATGGCGGCTGGCTACGCACCAGAATTGACCGGTGTTTGTGCCTTATGCAGAAATGTGTGGCTGCTGGTCGTTTGGTTGACTGCGGCTTCGTTTGACGATGAATTGTGCTTTCTTGGAGGTCTGCTGTATTGGCATTCTGGAGACGGCATTATGTACAGTGAAATACCTGTTACATCTGTCCGAGGTTTTGTGGCGTGAACTGCATGCTCAAAAAATGGCGTAGCTGGCTAGATAACATCTAGAAACGGAACAACAACATCTAGAAATATCTGCACGTATGGCGGCTGGTGTGTCGCAGAAGCGACCGGTTTTTCTTGCCTTATGCAGAAATATGTGGCTGCTGGTTATCTAGTGACTGCCGTTTCCATCGATAATGAACTGTGTTTTTGAGGAGGACTTTCTGTGTTGGCATTCTGGCGACGGCATTATGTACAGTGAAATGTTTCTTTACATCTGATCGAGGCTGTTTTGTTGAGTGAACTACATTTCTGAGAAAAAATGGCATGGCTGACAAGAAAACATCTAGAAACGGAACAACAACATCTAGAAACATCGAGACTTTGTACGTGCAAATCTGGTTGGGAAATTGACTGCCACTTCCATCAAGGATGAACTGTATGTTTCGTAGAGGACTTTTGCGGTGACATTCTGGCGGCGGCATTATGCACAGTGTGCCTGAGCGGGCCGTTGTTTGTCGAGACTCCTGTCCTTTCCACTTTTCACATGGGGCAATGGGGAACATTTTATGTGAAATTCACTGGCACGGGAACGGAGCATAATGGGGACGACTCTTTATTGTGATGTTGGAACCGCGACTAACGACTAACGACTAATTCCATTGGTGATGTTCCTTCACGCTACTGTCCCAGACCATCCAAGATTATTTCTCATGGTCAGCCACTTCTACGGCTGATATTTCTAGTCATTACGAAGTTTTCCAGCTCCGCTCTTCTCATTCATGACCAAACATGCGCTGTTTGTCTCATCGTATCTCATCTTGTTCATCTTGCACTTTGTGGTTTCATGGTGATGAAGCATCAAGAGACGGAATGTGTCTTTTTGTGGGCTTTATATATCGAGATTCCAATGGACTCTGTTATTCCCTCTGTCCACCGTTTACATGGAAGGCTTCTTCTACTGATTCTATTTAGTCTGTACATCATTACTTGTTGTGGTATACTGTCAACTGGTAGCCTAGTTACGTGGCCGAGTCATTGCACCTGCTGTATTTTAATGAAATCTAGCGCTTCTATTACTCCCACTGTAGTCCTGGTTTAATCACTTCTGATTTTCTGTCTCTGTGTTACAATGCTTTTTTCTGAGGAATCAAATTTCCTTTGCTGTAATTTTTCATTTGTTTGTTTCTGTCATTGCGCGCGTGTGCCGTTGTCCCTGGGGAAGTTGTTTTGGCTCCCCACCGCTACCACCATCCCCTCACACATGCTTCCCCTCGACTACGGCTAAAAGCCCCATTATACACCTACTGAATGCCGGTAGCTGTAGCTAAAGTGTGTCTGTTGTCTAGTGTGTTCTAGAGGTTCTACTTCTTTCTTCTACTTCTATCAGCACCAAACCATAAATGTGTGTTTATGTGTGGAATCCTTAGCATTCTACGAAGATACTTTTGTAACCGCATTTACAGTATTCTAGCTAAAATATTCTGAAATAATTAATTTAAGGATTGATTAATTGATTGATTCATGAATCAACAACACAATAGTCTGGGCAAATCCATAACTGTTCAAATTTATGCAGAAAATGTCCCATGGTGTAGGTGCTAATCATTCGACTGACATACTGGTTGTAAACACGGCGACTTTGTCTCCTCATATCCCCGCCCTAGCGGACACAAGACTTCTAATTCGGACATACTTGAATATGTTGTTTCATCCGTGACTGTATCTTGCCCGACCCCAGAGAGTGTCAAAAAGGTAAAGGGCCGAAACATTGTGGGAAAGGGGAATCACCTGACGATCAGAAGCCTCCTGTTGTGTTTGCCCCGCGGCGGAGTTTCTATCACTTTAACCGCCAATAGTTCAATGACTGCCTTCAGCATGTCTGCTTTAACCATGATGAGTGTTCCAACCGCTGAAAGCTTTCGACGACAACCAATCCTGCTGGCTGTTACCTCTAACCCGAGCATGACACCCGGAAATTATATCCATGTGACTCCCTACAAGAGAGAGAGAGAGAGAGAGAGAGAGAGAGAGAGAGAGAGAGAGAGAGAGAGAGAGAGAGAGAGAGGAAAGAGAGAGAGAGGAAATAGGGAGAGAGAGAGAGAAAGAGAGAGAGAGAGAGAGAGGAAATAGGGAGAGAGAGAGAGGGAGAGGGGGGGAGAGAGAGAGAGAGAGAGAGAGAGAGAGAGAGAGAGAGAGAGAGAGAGAGAGAGAGAGAGAGAGTTATCTATTCTATACTCCGTATCCACTCATGCCTTAACTGTCCATTTTTAGTTTTACGTAATACGAACGGAGTTCCTGAAAACAAGCATGCAAGGGAACTTACGGTTTTGAGCAGATGAAGTTGCATCCGATATTGCAAGGCGAGTCATTCCAGGCGTAGTTGTGGTTACGGGACAGGTTTAGACAATCTTCAACTGTAACAGAGAGAATACTGACTCTACCTCCGTGTATGTATAAAGAGTCTGTTAATTCTGTTTGTGTAATTTGTTTTGTTTGTTGTTTTGACGTCCATATATATATATATAAGGTCTTCTAAAAGTACTGGGGAGTGTTGGCCTTCATTGGCAATAACGTTAGGAAGGGAACATCTCAACTGTACCTCCAAGTGGTAGAGGATGGGAAACAATCACGGGAAACGCAGACCTGGGGACCGAGTATCCGCCTGGATAAGTCCAGGAATGGATTAACCATTAGGCAAACAAGGCACGTGCCTAGGGCACCAAGCATTTGGGGGGCACCACAAGTCCTCAAGAAAAATGTGTATATTGTCCCGGTAGCGTAATTGCAAATTGCAATTGTAATTGAAATCCTTCTTATTTATCCAAAACTATATGTGAAGAACTGATTGAAATTATGTCCCAAAAAGTCCATGCAGTAATTGTAGATGAAGTAAAGGCTTCCGGTTATTTCAGCTTGTCAGTAGACTCACCACCTGATATTTCACATATAGATCAGTTAAGCGTTGTTCGATATGTGGTAGATGGAGAGCCCATTGAGCGCTTTTTGACTTTCTTGGAGCTGCAAAGTCACGCCGGTGAAGGTATGGCTAAGCAAGTGTTGCAGTACTTACGTGAAGCTTGCAATATTGATTTTACGAAATGCAGAGGTCAGTCCTACGACAACGCAGCTAATATGTCTGGGTGCTACAAGGGCATGCAGAAAAAAATTCTAGAAGAAAATGAGTTTACTATATACATTGCCTGTGCTGCCCATTCACTAGATCTGGTAGGCAGAAGTGCCGTTGACTCTTGTTTAGAGGTAGTAAACTTCTTCCATACAGTGCAACTGATCTATACTTTTTTCTCAGCTTCAACCAAAAGATGGAAGATTCTGAAAGGATGCCTTGTGAATGAAAAGCTGGTAAAGTCCCTTTCCGATACTAGATGGGAAGCACATGCTGTTGCAACTGAAGTCATCCTAATGTCTCATCCTCAGATTATAGAAGCGTTAGAATGTTTACAAGGAGACCAGTCACAGAAGGGGGACACCAGAAGAGAAGCAGAAAACATTGCAAAGAAGATGCAAGAATTAGAATTTGCTTTCATGCTTGTCTTTTGGGAAGAAAAGTTACAACATTTTCACAGGGTCAGCCAAGCTCTACAAAATGAGCACGTGAACTTGAAAACGTGTGCTGATTTGTATTCTTCACTAGCAGATCACTTGCATGAATCTAGGAATTAATTTGAAAGATTTGAAGAAGCTGCAAAAGAAATAACACCAGGTGTGGATTATAAGTTAACTTTGACCCGTAATCGTAAACGAAAGACAGTGGTCATTGATGGTGACGCCCCTGAGGTGTCTCAGAATGCCAGAGACATATTTCGTATATCTGCTTTCTACACCATTGTTGACAAACTTGAGACAGAGATGAGTAGACGAGGACAGGTATATAATGATCTAGCAGTTCGATTTTCTTGTTTGGTCGATGTACCACAAACATCTCAGTGTTGTGAAGGACTAATAAATGCTTATCCTGAAGATCTGAACAATAATTTATATACTGAACTACAACAGTTCCACTCATATATTCGCCACAAGTTTTGTGCATCAAAATCTGACAACAACACGTTCAGTCATGCAGAACTCTACAAAGTAATAGTTAGAGACAACATCGAGTGTGCTTTTCCAAATGTAGAAATCGCCTTGCGCATATTTTTAACATTAATGGTTACGAACTGTTCAACTGAGCGCTCTTTTTCTCAGTTGAAACGTACAAAACATCCAAGTAGATCGACAATGAAAAAAGAAAAGCTTGATTCCTTATCTTTGCTGACGATTGAGGCAGACTTGTTGCGCAAAATTAACTTTGATGATGTACTCAAAAACTTTGTCAGACATAAATCTAGAAAAAAGAACTTTAAAATGTAAATTTGTGCTCTCTCTGACTTTCTTATCTATCAAAAAAGTTACAGTATTTTTGTCTACTATTATTACAAAATTAATTAACTATTAATTTTAATACAGGAATACCTTATTGTAGGTTTTATATGAGTGATAGTAGTACAAACATATGTGTTTACATTTCACAACTGTTTTTCTTTGTTAGTTTTTTGCATAATATTGAACATACCAGCAGTCAGTGGAGGATCGGGGGCCCTGGGCAGTAGGGGGCACCCATGTGGGTTTGTGCCTAGGGCACCAAGATGGCTTAATCCGGCCCTGGATAAGTCGACAACTCTACAGCTGAGCAGAGCAGGGCATTCACTTGTCCTGACAGTCGGATATGACTGTCAATTGCAGAGGTAAAAGACCACCCCCCCCCCCCCCCCTCCAACTTACGTATGTGGAAGGCAAGAGGAAATCACTTATTATCTTCCCAAGACTTCATGACATTTCAGAGGCAGCGTAAGACGTTAATGGCTGTCTTAGGTCACCCTTGTCCGGTAGGGACAGTCATGGTCCGGTAGGGACAGTGCCACAGGTGACACCAGACCGTCATCCTTCTACTGATGGCAAAACAGTAACTAAAAAGAATAAATTGAGGATTGGAACATGGAATATTAGAACACTGAATGAGTTGGGAAAGTTGAGTAATGTCATAAGAGAAATGGAAAGCATGAAAATGAATATTCTAGGCATGAGCAAGATGGTATGGAAGGGATCGGGTAAAATTATAAACAGTGAACACACAATAGTTTATTCTGGAGAGGATATTCACGAAAAAGGAGTAGAACTACTATTTGATCACACAAAAAAAAAAAAAAACCATGTCAATTAATGGTTCCATGTGTATTTCAGATATAGTTATTATGGTCGAAATCAAAGGCAAACCAATGGATATGAAAAATTATATAAGTATACGCACCAACAACAAGCAGAAGTGACGAATACATACAACACTTTTACGATGAAGTATAAATGGCGTTGTCTCAGATTAGATCACAAGAAATAAAAATAATACTAGGAGATTTTAATGCAAAAGTAGAAAAGGAGGAAATGGAGGATGTAGTGGGGACTAAGGGTTTAGGTATAAGAAACGAAAGAGGAGAAAATCTAATAGAATCGGAAAATATCAATGATATGGTAACTGGAAATACCTGATTTAAACACCATAAAAGACGACTTTACACACGGAGAAGCCATGATAAGACAATACTCAACCAAATTGACTACATGCTTATTAAAAAAAGATTTATAAAAAAACTGTAATTTACTGCCAATATAGTACCTTGCGATGTATGGCAGAGGGGTCTTTGAGCCTGAGAAATTAAGGACGCCTGGCTAGTGCAGTCGCCGCGAGCTGTGCAGGTTAGGATTTTCTTTTTGCCCCCGACAAAAAAAAATCACACCTTACCGAGGGATCGAACCCGGATCTCCCGAATGAGAGTCCGGCGTTATAGCCACCAATCTTGCCAGTTGTCACCAAGTTCTCCAGTTTATTTCTTCTCATAACGTGCCCAAAATCGTGACTACTTCTAATTTCTCTAAAAGTTTACGGTTTTAATTTGTTTCTTAAAGAACTTGCTCATTGGTTTTTCTGTTTGTCCATGGTATTCTTTGCATTTTCCTCATAAAGCATATTCCCACTGCCATTATATGTTTTTCAGCTTGTCTGCTCATTGTCTATGTTTCACATCCATACAATAGTTCAGGTTCTATGTAGCACTTCAACTCTCTTTATCTTGATGCAATTTATGTTTATTCTACCCATGTTTATTGTCCTCGTTTTCTATGATAGTGAACACATGCACTAGCTACTACAGCCAACACTCCAAGCACGGCTGAATTGTGACTTCTGTTTACATTCTGAGGTGTCTGAATTCTTCCACCTCACTTGACGCAGTGTAAACATGAGAATCACAGACTAATGGAGGATGTGCTTGCAAATTACCAAACTAAATATTTGCAGCAATGTCAAATTTCTCATCCAACAAAATCATAACACTCAAAACATGCCCACGTCTGCCCCGTCTCACTAACAAGAGGTAGAAGATAGTGGATATTAATATTCCAGTGGGGAAGCTGCAGTAAACCATGATGTAACGTCACATCTGTATAGAGGAGTGCTAGCATGTAACTTCACATCTGCAGAGAGGCATGCTAGGATGTAAATTCACATCTGCAGAGAAACGTGCTAGAATGTAACTTCAAATATGCAGAGAGGAGTGCTAGGATGTAACTTTATATCTGCATAGATGCAGGCTAGGATGTAAATTCACATCTGCAGAGAAACATGCTAGGATGTAAATTCACATCTGCAGAGAAACATGCTAGGATGTAAATTCACATCTGCAGAGAAACATGCTAGGATGTAAATTCACATCTGCAGAGGAACATGCTGGGATGTAATAGTCTTGTGGAGAGTGGAACACTGATGACATTGCAGTAGATGGAATATCAGAATGTGAAATGTATTACATCGACGACAGCATTATAGAGTGAATACTAAAGTGTGAAATATGTGACAGTCGTGTACAGTGATTACTGAAGTGTGAATTATGTGACAGTAGCGTACAGTGATTACTGAAGTGTGAAATACGTGACAGTCGTGTACAGTGATTACTGAAGTGTGAAATATGTGACAATAGGGTACAGTGATTACTGAAGTGTGAAATACGTGACAGTCGTGTACAGTGATTACTGAAGTGTGAAATATGTGACAATAGGGTACAGTGATTACTGAAGTGTGAAATACGTGACAGTCGTGTACAGTAATTACTGAAGTGTGAAATATGTGACAATAGGGTACAGTGATTACTGAAGTGTGAAATACGTGACAGTCGTGTACAGTGATTACTGAAGTGTGAAATATGTGACAATAGGGTACAGTGATTACTGAAGTGTGAAATACGTGACAGTCGTGTACAGTGATTACTGAAGTGTGAAATATGTGACAATAGGGTACAGTGATTACTGAAGTATGAAATATGTGACAGTAGTGTACAGTGATTACTGAAGTATGAAATATGTGGCAGAAGTGTATGGTGATTACTGAAGTATGAAATATGTGACAGTCGTGTACAGTGATTACTGAAGTATGAAATATGTGACAGTAGTGTACAGTGATTACCGAAGTATGAAATACGTGACAGTAGTGTACAGTGATTACTGAAGTATGAAATATGTGACAGTAGTGTACAGTGATTACTGAAGTATGAAATATGTGACAGTCGTGTACAGTGATTACTGAAGTATGAAATATGTGACAGTCGTGTACAGTGATTACTGAAGTATGAAATATGTGACAGTAGTGTACAGTGATTACTGAAGTGTGAAATATGTGACAGACGTGTACAGTGATTACTGAAGTATGAAATATGTGACAGTAGTGTACAGTGATTACTGAAGTATGAAATATGTGACAGTAGTGTACAGTGATTACATGAAGTGTATAAGGTATATGATGGAGATCCCATATTTTTAGACCGGTCAGCAGTCAACTGATGATGTGGTCAGTTTTAGGCTGAGTCAGCGTAGGAGCTCAGGTCAGGGCAGAAACATCCCAATCTTGATGGAGGTTCAGATATATGACCACCAAACAAGAGTGAGATCATGAACGTATTCGGCTGAGCTTATCAATAGAACTAATGTAAACTGACCATGCACATTTATCAGGCATATTATTGCTGAAATTACAAGAGACATATACACAATAAAGTTTGACGATGCAACTTCTCATGTGTATCAGCCGTATTATTAACTTTTGATGTTGAGCTACATAACACTAAATTATCTAATGTTTCAATGAGAAGGCTGTCACTATAAAGAAACAAAAAAATTTTAAGCAGCGGAAGAAATTATGTATTTTCAATAGTATGTTTGACAGAAACATCCAAGGGCTAGGTGGGGCAGAAACGCTACAATTAATGGATACCAGAGATCCTGGGACCGCGAATTCTAGAATTGGTGTACAGCGTTGGTCACGAAGGTAGAGATAGATTGCTGCAAATATTGAAAAGCAGGTGCTTTAGGGTGGGTATGACTGCAGACGTAGAGAAATACTGCAAAAGATGCATCCGATGCACAGCAAAGCTATCACATATTAAAACTCGGGGATCTCAGATAATCTGTTAGCGCCAAGACCATTTGAAATTGTAGCCATAGAGTTTACGTTGCTTGAGAAAGGCACGAAAGGTTAAGAAAAGTTTTAATTGCTAGTGATATTGTTTGTTTTCTAAGTTTGCTGTCCCTACAAGGGATTAAAAAAGCTTCTACTATAGCAGGCGTTTTAGTATTATAAAAATGGTTTCTATACATGGGTGTGCCGCAAAGCGTGCACTCTGATCAGGGCAGACATTTTGAATCTGCTGTGATAGCGGAGTTGTGTAAACCCTAAGCCATCGAGAAGAGACACAATTTCATGGAATCCCAAAGACAGTGGCCAGTGCGAGATAATTAACAGAGCCTTTTGACGCACATCTCTATGGCTGAAGGGCTTGCGAACGCGGTTTGTGAGCCCGTATACCCGGGTTCGAAACACGGCGGTGCAGGTTTTTTCGAAAAAGGTATAGGGGCCGGTCGTTCAGAAAGCAATGGCAAACTACTGAACGTAACATTTGCCTAGTACATCAACAGCAGCTGAAAATGCTGGTGTTGACTGCAACGTCCCGTAAGGGATACGCAACACAATTTGACGCACACGTCCGGGCAAACGAGTAGCTGAAGAAGCATGCTGCTATTAGGAACAGAAAAGCGACAAAATGTTAACCTCTATATCGATTTCGAAATGCCTTAAAAGTAGCAAAAACTATAACAATCGTAGACACCAAGAAAAAAAAAAAAAAACAAACAAACAAACAAACAAAATGACCTACGGGCACTAAAGAGTGAGGAGGTAAACGATAAACGAGGTAAAGAGCAGATTTGATGCACTGTCCGATATGGAAATAGTATTTCAAGATGTCAGCCACCTATGGGAAATATTACAGAAATCAGCCAACCAAGCTGCAAAAACACGCATTGAAATAAGGAGAAATAACAAAATAACAATGAAAAATATGAAGAGATTCACATGGAAATTAGGAAACTATCCAAAGGAAAAGAAGCATGGCTTGATGAAAATTGCAGGGAAATTGAAAACCAACACAATACACGGAATATCAAAATAATGCACAGCAGAATTAAAAACATCACTAACAAAAGAACCCACACATCAACGGGGTGCCTAAAAACCAAAAATGTCCGAATCATAATATAAAAAGATCAGAAGTTACATGCGTTGTCAGATTATATGATAGCCATTTATGGTGATACAAGAGAAGAAAAGTATAATATTTGGAATAATAATGAAGATGGAACTTCAGAATGCTCTTAACCATATGAAAACTGGCAAGGCCCCGGGACTAGATAACATCACAACAGAAATGATCAATGCCAGACTGCTGAACGCAATATATGATACTCCTATCTTCTCCACTTTTCACATTGGGCAGTGGGGAGCGTTTTGTGTGATATTCATTGGCACAGGAACGGAGCATAATGGGGACCACCCGTTGCTGTGAAGTTGGAACTGCGACTGCGACGTAATTCTATATTTACTGCAATCCCGAAGAAATCAGGAGCCTTGGAATGTGACACACATCGAAAAATTAGTATAATGAGCCACATCACGAAGAGTTTGCTAACAATTATCAAGCAAAGAGTTAGGAAGAAATTACCACCCGAAATAGGAGAAGAACAATGTGGGTTTGTAGAATGTAATGGTACAGAATGCTGTTTATATGCTGAGAACATTAACTGAACGATTTTTAGAAGTAAGCAAAGACCTACATCTTTGCTTTATTGACTACACAAAGGCTTTCGATAAAATAAGACATGTTGACATGATAAAGATGCTTGCAGATCTACAAATTGATGGGAAAGACCTTAGACTTGTAAAAAACATATACTGGAAGTAGGTCAACATCAGTCTATTAAGAGAGGTGTGAAATAAGAATGTGTAATGTCTCCAGATGTTTTTCCCTGTACATTGAAAATATTTTCAGAAATGTAGAAGATATGAAAGGAATCATCACTGGAGGACGAAACATGAATAACATTAGATATGCGAATGATATAGTTTTGATTGCAGACAATGAGCAAGTTCTGCAACATTTATTAGATGCGGTTGTTGCACACAGTGAACGACTAGGGTTAGAATTAGAAGACACATATTATGGTCGACATTAGGAAGAAGAAGATACCACAATCTGATATACAAGTGAATAGGAATATTCTTAAGCAAGTGAGTGGGTACACTTATCTAAGAACAGTCATAACATCTAATGGGAGTTGCCTTGAAGAGATTGGAACAAGACTCACCATGACGAAGGTAGCCTTTTGCAAAAAGGAAAACATTCTGACCAATAAAATGATGTCATTTGAAACGGAAAAAGAGTACTGGGGTGCTATATAGAACCTGTGCTTTTGTGAAGCGTTGACAATGAGCAAACAGGTTGAAAAACATCTGATGGCTGTGGAGATGTGGTTTCCGGAGGAAAATGCAAAAAATACCATGGACAGACAGAAAAACCAATGACCAAGTCCTACAAGAAACAAGTGAAAATGGTAAACTGTTTAGAGGCATTAGAGGTAGACAGTCACAATTTCTTGGTAACGTTATGAGTAGAAATAATTTGGAGAACTTGGTGACAACTGGCAAGATCGAAGAACAGATAACAAGTAAACACCTGGATGCTTGGCCACATGGCATGGTCGAGACAAGAACTCTTGTGATCGAGTAAGATGGCGACATATGACCGCCAGAGTTGTGGATAAGCGCTGTGTTCTTGTCCAGACCATGCCATGTGGTAAAATGGTTCTATAATGCGTACGACAAAATATCATGGGAAGTAAAGGCGTCCAGCGTGATATCTTTACCTTGACGCGCATTAAGTGCCTTCTGGTCCGTAAAATATATATGTTCAGCACCACATAGGTCTCCTTGGGGTGTGAAAGGGTTCTTTGCGTCTGTCACACTAACATATTCACACACAGCATTCAGTCCTCGCCAGTGCATGACAACTTACCACCTTCATAGTCGTCTGGTTGACCAATAGTCCAGTTTGTGTATCCTCTGAAAGTATTTAATGTGCTTGCCCATTCCCAGGTTCCCTCGAAGAAGATGTCATTCCCGCCAAGCCACACACAGTAGGCTGAAATTGGAAGCAGGCATAATAAAATATTTTAGCAGATTTAAAGAGGTGCAAGAGGGTCGGCTTCGTGGCTTAGAGGTTAGCGACTTTTCTCCGTAATCTCGAATACTCCCATGGTTAACGTGATGACGGTGCGAATCAGCAGTGGTTCGAATCGTATCGGTAACTTACGGGGTATGTGAGCCGGCCGCTGTGACGGGACAGCCCCAGCAGCATCCGAATGACCCAAGTGAAAAAGGAATTAAAGAGCCCACATTATTTTTCTATCATTCTCTAAAAGCATAAACGTCCACCAGAAAATGATAGAAATGCAATAAACTTGAAAACAAGAGGAAAATACATTTTGACCACACACGCCCCATCATTTCTGTAATGCTAGGTCTGAGAAAGCTTTGATGTCCAGATCAAAGTTAAAACCCAGACACCCCGGCACCAGTCGGGGCGGGCGCTATCAAAGGTTGAAAACTCATTGTTTTCAGTACAAGGGACGAGAAAGACAAAGTGTGAAATCTAGGCTGGGGCCGACGGCGTTGATACATCGCGGAGCCAGTCAGTTGAGATTGACGTGTTAGTTTACAAGCCTGCGGTTGGTATAGGGACTAACACCTTACGTTCAACAGGACCTAACGTGTGAACCAGCCACGGCAGAATGGGAGATAAGAGGGTCAGCCAGACCCGTCTGAAATAATACATGGCAGTGCTACTCAGGGGAAAACCCTGTGTGATCCAAAGACGGCAATTTAATGCAGGCCTAACACCTATCTAAAAGTCCAGACTTTGTGGAGCCGGGACGTCTGTAATTGCCACCACAAAGGAGCAATTAGGACCAGATGCTTAACACCTCTCCACAATACTACGGGGCAAAGTAGAAACACATGGCTGACTCATTCCTGCCAGCAACCGGGAAGGCTGGTGTTACCAGCCTATTGGAATGTAATGACGCAACTGCATTGCCGCCAAAGCAGGTTTCATTGTTTCAGGCGTGGGGGGCATCGGTCAATTTGATTGACAGATGAAACTACCCTTCACAGGAAAGGAGGAGGGGTGAAAAGAATTTGGCACTTAATCCATCTAGGTAAATCATCTTACATGGAAAAATAGGCGGAGTTAATGAAAAGGGGAATATTAATTAGCCAACCTGGAAACTAGCCAGGAATTGAATAGAATAAAACTACGAGCAGTGGCCAGCAAGACTTCAGACGCATTCACAATAGTGTACCAGGGAAGCCGGAATTTTAATTTCTGGTGAGAGATTACCCTCTCGTTTTGTTACTTCGATACAATGTCGTATGACAGGATTTCCTAGCTATAACCCAGGTAATACCATTACTCTGATTAGTTTGTCTGCTAGTCTGAAGGCTTGTGTAGTTTCTTGTTCTGCATATTCTCCAAAACTTTACACTTGTGGATTTTCTTTGTACTTAATGTTCCAGTTTCTAGATTTACTATTACACTGTGAACTTTATTTTCTTCTTTCATTCACCACTTGGTTGTCTGATTTGTTGTATGTGATAATTTGGAGAAATCCATTATCCAAGCTACATGAGCGTGTGGCTTATGCATGTACAGGAGATACATTTAGATTCATCCTGTATGATGTTAAACATTGGGGAGACTGACTACTTAGGAGAAATTAATGAGAGCTACCAGTCTCTTGATAGCGTCCAATTAACATTGATTATTTGGACCAACACTTTGAGTGCCTACCAAGATTATGGTGAAACCACTTGGTTTGAGGAATGGCACCAGTTCACCTTGTCTGCATGATGTCTGCATGAGGACAGACATGACTTAGGACATTCAATATCCCAGACAGATTCAGGGATAGCATTTAATGTTCGACAGGACTGTGCGACCAGCCCTTCCGACAAGACAGTATGAATGAATCAGAAAGGGAAAGAGTAAGTGAGGTGAACTTATATGGGAAACACCCCATTACATAAATATATGTGATGATGTAGGTTTTGAGCTATAAATGTTCTAAATGGTTTTATGAATATTTATATATATATTTATTTAGTTAGAACTGATATATGTTTATGTAACATGCCATCATCTATCATCATACCATCATATATTATGACTTGAATGTATGTTTATATGAATGTATAGACATATGTGTTTGAGATGTGTAGACGTAGATACTACCCATCTCCGTTCGTTTCATTCCAGATCTCTTAGGAGCAATGGACAGTCAACAACCCATATCAGGAAGTGACTTAGCCTTGTGAGGGACCAATTTGGACTCCTTCAATCTGACAGTGAACTGCGTCTCACTGGGGAAAGCATGACCTATGTGCTTCTGAGCTTTTCAGCTAGATGAGTTACGTATACCATAATATAATCATCATCATCATATGATCATCAATAGCAATAATAA
Source organism: Cepaea hortensis (assembly GCA_963921405.1). NCBI lineage: Eukaryota > Metazoa > Mollusca > Gastropoda > Stylommatophora > Helicidae > Cepaea > Cepaea hortensis. Next base: position 17,857,046 of record OY992882.1, on the reverse strand, counting down.
ACACAGTTGTTGTATTTTAAACTCAGTTGTCTGTATAATTCTAAATGTTTATAAATGTTTGTGTAGCGTAATCAAGTACACACATTATATCATTTAGTGGGGGTTCGCACCGTAATCTCGAATACTCCCATGGTTAACGTGATGACGGTGCGAATCAGCAGTGGTTCGAATCGTATCGGTAACTTACGGGGTATGTGAGCCGGCCGCTCAGAAAGCAATGGCAAACTACTGAGTGTAATCTTGCCAAGAAATCAACATACAGCTGAAAGATGCTGGTGTTGACAGCGATGTCCTCTAAAAGGATATGCACACAAAAAAAAAAAAAAAAAAAAAAAAACTAGCACGACGACTGGCGTATTGCATCTGGTGCAGAGAAACAATTATACACACCATGCATAACCAAAATGAGTAGATGAAGATGTTGTATTTGAATGCCATTTATTAAAATGCCATCCTACCATCATCATGGTCTAGTCCTATCAGTTTGACTTAAAATGCTCATGGAACAACATATCATCATTCCTGTCAATGTCTGGCTGTACACATCTCAATGAAACCCAGGTACACTGAGAACATACATACAGCAGGATCAGCTGATAGCCACATGCATACACCTGATTAACACAACACCAGCTCAGAGGGGGGCATAGTTCCTACTTTCAGGCTGATATATTTCTTCCTTCCTGTACTGTCCTGTTCATTCTTAACTATCACTGTAAAACAACACATTGGTTGAAATATACAAACCTCTATGAATGTTTAAAACAGTGGTGATCTTGGTGGCAGAAATAGAAGAGAGATGTTCCCAATACTTGAGAAAGTGAGACAACTCAGGCATCTACCAGAGCAAGGGCAGCCTTCAGCTTGACTTAACTGGCAGGTAACTGAAACGGATCCACCAACCCATGGACCCAGGCTCAACCCATTCTCATTGCTCAGAGGTGACATTTTTCTAATAACAGATACCACCACTCCAGACAACCAAAAGCAGAAGAGACCCAAACATATCAGGCCGTATATTCAGGAAATAACTATTGATGTGACAGAAAAGACAATTCTTTCTTTCCACAGTGATCAGACATTAGTAGTCCTACATGCATAATTTGATTGGGAACAAATGGTAAAGGGGAGGGCATATACTCATGTATGATTTGTATAACTACCAAACATGTTTGTAAAATTTACATGTGATGTGTTTCTAAACCCAAAACCAGGCACAATCAATAAACACACTAACAGTAGCTATTTCTCTACTTTATTTCCAGTTCAAATGTTTGTTTAAAAACTGTTTGTAAACAAGTTGTTCTTTGTGTATAATTAATAAATAAGTTAAGACAATTACCAAACACAAATGGGAAATGGAAGGGAGAAGGACGACATCTATTGAAAAGAAGATGATCTCTATATTCCTGCAGCTACCCAAGATCCATGCTATTTCTTCACTTGATCCTGTTTCATGTTGATAAAGTCATTTCAGACTATTCACAGACTGTAAAGGGGCTCAAGAGCTAATAGGATTCTTAGTGAAAGGCATATTCTTATCTTGTATCACTATCTTCAATGGGACCACCACCTAGACAAAATCCCGAGTCTGAGATATTCAAGGTTCATATTCTTGACTATTAAACAATAGAGGAGAATGGGACCACCACCTAAACAAAAACCCGAGTCTGAGATATTCAAGGTTCATATTCTTGACTATTGAACATTAGAGGAGAATGGGACCACCACCTAGACAAAATCCCGAGTCTGAGATATTCAAGGTTCATATTCTTGACTATTGAACATTAGAGGAGAATGGGACCACCACCTAGACAAAATCCCGAGTCTGAGATATTCAAGGTTCATATTCTTGACTATTGAACATTAGAGGGTATTGGGGCCCAGCTTCTATGACTAGAATATGGGTGATGCACAAAAGTGATCCTCATTCCAATCGTAATATATGACAGCTTATGACACTAACACCTATCAGAAAGGCAGCCAATATACAACTCAGCAATATTTTCTACTTGTTTCTTTCTTTTCATATATCAGTCTTCATAATTTGTCACTGTTTTGATGTGAAAGTCTGTAAACTATACCCTTATCCGTACCCCTAAACCTGTGTATGATGATGATGTTTCTGCAACAATTATGACACTAAACCACATTTTCACATAACGCGCTCCTTTTAAAATTCAGCGGTCACTTTTTCAAATACCCACCATTTATTAATAGGTACATACGAAAAAGAACCCTTGCTCTTCTTATGCTAGGATCTGTAAAACACTATTACATACTCCTTTTTTTCCAATACACCACCGCCCTGGGTATGAGGATATTCCACTTATGACACTAAACCGCCACATTTTATTAGATATATAAAGAAAACAACCCTAGCGTTTCTGACGATCGGAGCCACAAAATGCCATTATGCTCCCCAGGAATCCCATTTGTGCCGTCAGCCGGACTAGTTTACAAAAGAAAACTACGAAAAATTGCACCAACGTCAACCTATTTAATAACGTCCATCATATGTCGTCATATACATTTACAAGAAACTTATTAACATTATATAATTAACACACATACAATATATTACGTTTTAATACAAAATATAATTAATACACACGTAACTTAGCAGCACGAGTTATCTCCTCTTAGTGTACCACCCCTCTTCCATTCTTGACCCACATCCAGGCAGAGCCAAAAAAAAAATCAATAAAAGCTAAAAATAGGTTTCAAAGTGAGGAGCACGATCTATAATCAGTAGAAATATAGAGGGAACAAGCACCTAAACAATCCCTGATTCGGGGGCCTACTATATTACTAACGTTAGGTCCAACTGACCAGTGTATGGAATGATCACAGTACCTAGCTATCAGAGCACCGAAAGTTTCAGCGCAAGCGCATTAAGCCTCGCGGCCAAGCTAATACCTAGTGCTTATACAAACTCTAAAATGTATAGAATACAACCGTTATTTGTCCAAACTAACGAATACGATAGACATTATCATCTCTCAATAATCTTATCTCAAAAGCACTTCTTCTTACCATTTGTCTCCCTGGCCATAGATGTCAGAACAAAGTCTTCTTGTAGTGACGGAACCTCGGCCAATTTGGCACCACGAGTTTGGCATATGATCTGTAAAGCGCTTTATAATTAGTGTTAAAGTTCAATTAAAGTTTTGCAAACAAAATAGATCATGCTATTCTTGTCTATTCCACTACCGTATATAATACTTGTACAACAGTATGTTTTACTGTTTATACTAACTTCCTATACTATACTACTGAACCATAAGCCACCATATTATATATATATATATATATATATATATATATATATATATATATATATATATATACACACACACACACACACACACACAGAGAGAGAGAGAGAGAGAGAGAGAGAGAGAGAGAGAGAGAGAGAGAGAGAGAGAGAGAGAGAGAGAGAGAGAGACAGAGAGAGAGAGAGATCTCGATGCTTAATATTGTGGTTTCACTCTGCTGATGATTCCCCCAAGCCATAGTTTCAGTCAATCCAGCATCACATCTCTCGATCTGCTACTGTCTCTTTTCCCATTGATCTTTGCAGATGTAACGTTCTTCTCCAACGCCTGTCTTCTTATCAGAAACCAGAGAATGATCGTTGTCTCTTTCTTATAGGTGTGTAGGCAAGTTGTTAGTTACTCTGCAAGTTCATGGTATTCGCAACATTAGTTCAAATGTATTTATTCTCATAACGTGTCCAAACAATTGTGACAGTCTGCGTCTAAGTTCTTTAATCAGTTTACAGTTTTAATTTGTTTCGTGTAGCACTTGGTCATTTGTTTTTCTGTCTGTCCATGGTATTCTTTGCATAGTGTCCAGAAACCACATTTCCACAGCCATTAGATATTTTTCAGCTTATCTGCTCATTGTTCACGCTTCACACCCATACACATGTACAGGTTCTATGTAGCACTTCACACTCATTTTCTCGTTGCAAATGACATCTTTTTATTGGTCGGTATGATTGTCATTACTAATGAAGAATCAGATTTTATGGGCTGGCCACTTAACTCGCATGCCAGATCACAGGCTCCCTAAACGAATATTTTACGGCGAGTTGCGTTGTGGTAAACGCTCCCAAGGCGGCCAGAGGAAACGCTTTAAAGACACTGAAAATCTCACTGAATGCTTTTGGAATTCATCATGACACCTGGGAGACTGCAGCCAGAGACCGCAATTCGTGGCGTGCATCATTACGCAAGGGTGCAGTCACGTGTAAGGTAACCAGGACTGCAAGACCTGTGATGAAAAGGCAGGACAGAAAAACCACTGCAGGAAATCCTCCTCCAGAAATGTCAAGCATTTTTTGTCCACATTGTCAAAGAACATTTCGAGCCAAAATAGGCCTTATCAGCCATCTTAGAACTCACGGCTCCATACTTTCAACCCCACTGGATGAAATGAATGGTCATCATCATTCTTGATGGACAAACAACAACATCATGTTTATCATATTGCAAAAGGCTGCCTTCGCAATGTCCATTCTTGTTCTAATCTCTTCAAGTCATCTCTCATCAGATGTTATGACTGTTCCGAAATAATAATACCGATTCACTTGATTAAGATAGAATATTCCCATTTATTTGTACATTACATTGTGGCATTTCATTCTTCTTAGTGACGACAATAATCTGCCTTCTTACAGTTTAATTCTAACCCCATTTGTTCACTGTGTGCAACAACCGCATCTACTATATGTTGCAGATCCTATTGATTGTCTGCAATCAAATGAACAAATTCTTAAAGGGATTAGAGAAACTAGAAACATTATTGAACATTATAGAAAAGAGGTTATCTTATTTTGGTCACAACATCTTCTTATTCTCATTTGTTCGCCTTGACACGTCAATATGAATGAATGCAAAGAAAGCAGCAGTAAGCTCAAGCTTGTAGACATCTTTCAGCTTGTCCTTAAATGGAGCGGGTGTAGTTCAAAATAGCCCCCTCTGTTCTGCGTATACTGATGGCTTCTGCAACAAATGTTTAGCAATGTGAGACATGGGGGTATTGTTTTCTTATGTTTTACAATCGCTCGCTTTGAACTCAGTAGTAGTCCACACATGTGAAACTACGTCTAGTGCATTGGACTGATTTCTGCATGTGGGTTAGCTTTCCCTATCACCAGTGTCCCTCACTATCAAGCTAACCCACTCCGATTTCAGATTTACTTGTAATTTACTTCCCAAAGTCAATGACGAAAAGTAAACATTTTAGTCCAACTGGCCGGTGTAGGAGTTAAACCCGCTACCTCGGCTTCATCCAGTACACCGGATGTTTAAGAACAACCACTCTTATCTATTGGGCCATGCATGACCTCACACAATGGGACATATAACTGACAATACCTGGGCGTCTGGCCAGGAAACGACTGAGTCTCCGTAACCATAACAGTCTCCTCCGAAGTACGTCCAGTGTGGGGGACATCCAGAGCTCAAACCTAAAATATAATACGTTGATGGAATTATAAAATATAACACGTTGATGGAATTGTAAAATATAACGTGTTGATGGAATTATAAATTATAACATGTTTATAGAATGATAAAATATAACACGTTGATCATCTCATCTCATCTCATCATGTTCCTCTTGTACCTTGCGGTGTCGAGGTGAAGTATAAACATCGTGAGAGTGCCCGATTATGGGCTTCATATATCGATATTCCCATGGTCTCTGCTATTCCCTCCGTCCAACGTTTACGTGGTCGGCCTCTTCCTCTGTTTCCATCTGGTCTGTACATCGTTGCTTGTTGTGGTATGCTGTTGACTGGTAACCTACTTGCATGGTCAAACCATTTGACTTTCTGCTTTCTAATAAAATCTAGTGCTGCTTTAACCCCCACGTTAGTCCTGATTTCTTCATTTCTGATCTTATCTCTTCTTGATACATTGAGTATTCTTCTCAGGAACCTCATTTCTGTTGTTGTGATTTTTTTACACGCTGATGGAATTATAAAATATAACAATGTTGATGGAATTATAAAATACAAATCGTTGACGGAATTATCAAATATAACATGTTGATGGAATTATAAAATATAACATGTTGATGAAATTATAAAATATATCACGTTGATGGACTTATAAAATATAACATGTTGATGGAATTATAACATATAACATGTTTATGGAATTATAAAATATAACATCATGATGGAATTGTGAAAAATAACGTGCTGATGAAATTATAAAATATAACATGTTGATGGAATGATAAAATATGACATGTTGATGGAATTATAAATTTTGACACGTTGAAAGAATTATTAAATATAACATGTTGATGGAATTATAAAATAAAACACGTTGATTGAATTCTAAAATATAACACAATGATAGAATTAAAAAGCATAACACATAGATGAAATTATAAAATATAACACATTAACTGATTTATAAAATGTAATACGTTGAAGAATTTGTACATTCTTAGAGGTTCACAGAATTATAAAATATAGCAAGTTGATTAATTTATATAATGTTATACGTTGAAGATATTATAAATTATAACACGTTTATGGAGTTATAAAGTCCTATACATTGGTACTATACTTAGTACTATACAGACTTCAGGTACAAATGGCGACGGCGTGACGCGTTTATTCTTCGGAGACGCTGTTTAGTATTTTACGCTGTTTAGTGTTTTACGCTGTTTAGTGTTTTCCTGTGGATTATGTGGTGTCATTTCATATTCGTTTATTGGAAGTGTTCAAATAAAGCCACGGAAGGGAGGTGGTGGATGCAATTTTGAGCTCAGCCGACAGATATTTGTTGGTTATGGTCTCAAGTTTCGCGACGGCGGGCAGAGGAGCTCTTTCACGAGTCAATGGCTGCGATCTCCCGACCAGTACGGTTACTGCCATAGAGGAAAGCACCGGCAAACTATCTCTTTAAAAGTGTCTAGTACATTATGATTCGCCTAAAGACTGATCATCGCAAGACAAGGAAAGAGACATTAAAATTAGCAACATGGAACGTTAGAACGTTAAACGACGACGAAAAATTAGAGAACATAAAACAAGAAATACAAAGAGAAAAAAATTAATATTTTAGGGATGTGCGAAACGAGGTGGACAGGAGCAGGCATCAAGATAGATGAAGATTTTAAGATTATTTATTCTGGAGGTGAAGATCGACAAAGAGTAGTGGCAATTATTTTGGACCGGAAACATCAAAATCTGTTCAAGGGTATTGGGCCGTGTCGGATAGAGTTCTACTAGTTAAATTGAGTGGCAGACCTTTTAGCATAAATGTTATTCATGTATATGCCCCAACAGGAGAATCCAGTGAAGATAGTGTAGAGGAATTTTATAATGACATAGAGTCTGCCTTAAAGAAATGTAAAAATTCAGAAATAAACATCATAATAGGAGAATTCAATGAAAAAGTAGGAAACCAAGGTGATAGATACACAGTAGGAAACTATGTTTAGGAGAGAGAAATGAAAGAGGATACAGGCTCGTAGAGTAGGCAAAAGAACAGGAAATTATTGTAGGAAACACCTGGTTTAAACAACACCCTAGAAGATTATGGACATGGAGGAGTCCTGATAGCAGAATTAGAAACCAGATTGACTACATTCTGATAAGCAGAAAATTTAGAAATGCGCTAACAATAGCAAAAACAGTTCCCAGTGCTCACAGTGATCACAGACTTCTTACAGGTACACTGAATATAAAATTGAAGAAAGTTAAGTATATAACAGGAAACACTAAATATTATTTGTTTACATTGAGTAATGGCAAAGAAATACAAAACAAATTCAACATAGAAGTACAGAACAGATTTGATATATTGTCTGATCAAGAGATATTATTCCAGGATGTGGATGATCAATGGGAAATGTTGAAGAATTCAATCAGTTTGGCTGCAGAAACAACTATTCCAAAATTAAAGAAGGTGGGTCGTAAGAAATGGATGACTGAAGAAATTTTACACCTAATGGAAACAAGAAGACTCAACAAAAATAATTATGCCAAATATGAAGAAATCCACAGACAAGTCAGAATATTCTGTAAGGAGACAAAAGAAGCATGGCTTGAGTAAAAGTGCTTAGAAATTGAAAAACAACACAACAGCAAAATACCAAATTAGTGCACACAAGAATTCAGGAACTTACTAATACAAGAACAAGTACATCAACAGGCTGTCTAAAAACTAAAGATGGCAAAATCATATTAGAAAAAGATCAGATTCTACATGTATGGACAGATTATGTGAAAAACCTTTAAAATGATAACAGAGAGGAACAGTATGATATTAGATTTAATAATTAAGGACCGCCAGTTTTGAAGATGGAGGTTCAAAATGTTCTTAAGCATATGAAAGCTGGCAAGGCCCCCGGTGTAGATAACATCACAACAGAAATGATTAAAGCTTTAGAAGAATTTGGACTAGAGCAAGTCACCAGACTGCTGAACACATTATATGATACTGAAGATATACCTTCTGAATTATGTAACTCTGTATTTATTGCAATCCCAAAGAAATCAGAAACCTTGGAATGTGATCAACATAGAACAATAACTATAATGAGTCACATCACAAAGATCTTGTTACGAATTATCATGCAAAGAGTGAGGAAGAAAATACAACCTGAAATAGGGGAAGAACAATGTGGGTTTGTAGAAGGAAAGGGTACAGTAAATGCTGTGTATATGCTGCAAACAGTTATTAAACAAGGATATACATCTTTGCTTTATTGACTACACAAAGGTTTTTGATAGAATTAGACATGTCAACATGGTGGATATGCTTGCAGTTCTACAAATTGATGGGAAAGACATTAGACTTATAAAAAACATATATTGGAAACAACCAGCTACCATAAGGATTGATAATGAAGTGGGACAATATCAACCTATTAAGAGAGGTGTTAGGTAGGGATGCGTAATGTCTCCAGATCTTTTTTCCCTATACAGTGAAAATATTTTCAGAAATTTAGAAGATATAAACGGAATCAGCATTGGAGGACGAAACATCAATAACATTAGATATGCAGATGATACAGTATTGATTGCAGACAATGCACAGGATCTGCAACAATTAGTAGACGCGGTTATTGTACACAGTGAGCAGCTGGGGTTGGAATTAAATTGTAAGAAGACACAGGTTATGGTCGTCACTAGGAAGAAAGAAATACCATAATGTAATATACAAGTAAATGGGAATATTCTTCAACAAGTGAATCTGCACAATTATCTCGGAGCAGTCATAACATCTGATGGGAGATGCCTTGAAGATATTAGAACAAGAATCACCGTGGCGAAAGTAGCCTTTAGCAAGATGAAAAACATTCTGATCAATTAAAAGATTTCAATTGAAACGAGAAAAAGAGTGTTGAGGGGATACATAGATCCTGTTCTTTTGTATTGGTGTGAAACTTGGACAATGTGCAGTCAAGCTGAAAAACATCTGATGGCTGCAGAAATGTGTTTTCTGAGGAAAATGCAAAGAATACCATGGACAGATAGAAAAACCAATGACCAAGTACCACAGGAGACAAATGAAAATCGTAAATTGATTAGAGAAATTAGACGTAGACAGTCAAAATTTGTTGGACATGTTATGAGAAGAAATGGATTGGAGATCTTAGTGAAAACTGGCAAGATCGAAGGGAACAGACCAAGAGGAAGACCGAGAGGAAAATACCTGGATGACTTAGCCACATGGCATGGACGAGACAGGAACACTGAGCTGATCCACGACTCTGGCGATTGAGTGAAATGGCGAATCATGATCGCCCACGCTTTCCGGCATGGCACATGATTGATTGATTGATACATTGGGGGAATTATAAAATACAACACGTTTATGGAATTATAAACTTTCGATTATATATATATATATATATATATATATATATATATATATATATATATATATATATATATATATATATATGTATATGTATATGTATATATATATATATATATATATATATATATATATGTATATATTTATAGCTACGGCTTGTAACCTGGAAAGTTAGGATCATGTGTCCAGGATATTCCACTGACTTGATAAATATTGACGATTTGAGAAAAACGGCTGTGATTGATGCCGAACTCAATCGTCTTAACTTTGATATTGCTGGCCTCCAGGAAACTCGCCTCGATGATTAAGGTCACTCAGGGAATACAATTACACCTTTTTTGGAAGGGTAGAGGTCAGGCAGAAAAAAGGCAACATGGTGTGGGCTTTGCAGTAAAGAATTCACTAATGGGAATGGTTGGTATTCCAGCTGGAGGTAATGACATACTATTATCCCTGCGCTTGGCAACCTCTTGTGGTTTTGCCACCATTATCACTGCATATGCACCGACATTCGCTTCCTCTCATGATGTGCAGGATACGTTCTATGAGCAGCTAGACTCTGTGATCAAGGCAGTTCCAAAATCCGACTACATTTATATGCTCGGTGATTTCAATGCTCGTGTGGGCAAGGACTCGAGTTCATGGCCAGTGTAACTTGGAAAGTACAATATCGGTCGCATGAATGAAAATGGAAAAAGGCTACTGGAGCATTGCACCAGACATGACCTATGTATTACAAACTCCTTTTTTAAAACAAAAGAGCTGCATAAGGTCACATGGAAACATCCAAGATCCGGCCATTGGTACCAGCTGGTCTTCATTATCACACGGAGACAACATCTGAACCATACATCATTAACTCGAAGTTACCACAGTGCTGACTGTGATACACATCATTCTTTGGTTGTTGCAAGGGTTAGACTGAGACCAAAGAGAATCTACACAGCTAAACACAAATCTAGCCCCAGGATTAATATTATTAACACTCACGATCCTGGAAAGTGATTTGAATATCAACAGCAACTTGAAGACGCTTTCAATGATACATCAGAAAACTGTATAGTAAATGATAAGTGGAGTAAACTTAAGGAAACTATTTATAAAACAGCGGTAGAGTTTTTCGGCACTGTGGATCATAAGAGGCAGGACTGGTTTGCGGCAAACAGCCAGATACTGCAGCCCTTAATTAATAACAAGAAGATAGCTCTCTTAAGAAACAAGGAAAGAACAACGCGTAACACTCTGAGTGAGCTGAAGCAAGCTAGGAAGGACGTGCAAAAGGCTGCCAGGCAGTGTGCGAATGATGACTATTTGATCAAGTTATGTGAGTCCATTCAAATCACAAGTGATAAGGGAAACATCAGAAGCATGTATGAAGGGATAAAGAAAGCATGTGGTCCAATGATCAAAAGAAGTGCACCACTGAAAACCTTGACTGGAGAAATCATCACTGATAAGAAACAGCAGATAGATAGATCGGTGGAGCACTATTTAGAGCTTCACTCAAGTGAGACCAATCTAGCGGATGATGCCCTCAACGCCATAAAGGCCCTGCCAACTCTTGAAAACCTAGACACACTTCCCACCATAACAGAAGTTAAGTGTGTTATACATGCACTTGCATCTGAAAAGGCTCCAGGTATGGATGGGATTCCAATAGAGGTAATCAGGAGTGGGCAAGACACACTCACTCTACAGATCCACCAGCTAACAGAGCTATGTTGGCGAGAATAACAAGTCCCCCAGAATATCAAAGATTCAAGCATCATAACGCTGTACAAGAACAAGGGCGGTCGGAGCTACTATAACAACTATAGGGGTATCTCACTTCTGTGTACTGTTGGGAAAGTACTACTGTCATTTACTGCCAACATAGTACCTTGCGGTGTATGGCACAGGGATAAAGCCTGAGGAATAAAGGCCGCCTGGCTAGTGCAGTCGCCGCGAACTGTGCAGGTTAGGATTTTCTTTTTGCTCCCCGACAGAAAAAAATCCGACACCTTACCGAGGGATCGAACCCGGGTCTCCCGAATGAGAGTCCGGCGTTCTAGCCTCTCGGCCTCTGCGGAGACTTCAAGTCCTGGGAGATCAAGTCTATCCTGAATCACAGTGCGGCTTCCGACAGAACCGGTCTACCATTGACAAATTCTCATTGCGACAAATGCAAGAAAAATTCCGGGAACAACATCCGCCACTGTTTATTGCCTTCATTGACCTCACAAAGGCATTCGATTTGGTCAGTCGTGAGGGTCTGTTCAAAGCACTAAAGAAGACTGGCTGCCCACTAACTCTTCTGCCCATTGAGGAATCGTTCCACATAGGCATGAAGGGTGTAATCAAGTTTGATGGTGCAACTTCAGAAGAGTTTGAAATCAAGAGTGGAGTTAAGCAAGGTTTTATACTAACCCCCACCCTGTTTTGGATATACTTTTCACTTCTACTGAAATATGCCTTTCGTGATAAGGATGCCGGTATACACATTCACTCACGCTCAGATGGCAGCCTCTATAATGCTCAGAGATTGAAGGCAAAGACCAATATTATGAGGGTACTAATCAGAGAGTTGCTTTTTGCGGATGATGGTGCAATTACGACCAACTTTGAGGAAGAATTACAACATCTGCTGTCTGCATTCTCCAATGCTTGTTCTGAATTTGGTTTAACAATCAACAAAAAGAAGACACAGATTATGTCACAATGTGCACATAGGGTACCATTAATCTTTATTGACAACGCCGAACTGGAGATAGACTATTTTACATATCTAGGGGACTGAGCAAGATGGCGGTACATGTTTTCATCCCTTAGAATGGAACGTGTTTGTGCCAAAATGTTTAGTGTTTATGTGTGTTTTTCGAGGTGGAATGGAGTTCGGACCGTGCAACAGAGTTTCCTTCGGCATATCATTGGCGCCCAGTGGCGAAACTTAAGCCAAACACGACGGCCAGACGATTACCGGCAAAGACACAGCATGAAAAAATAGCAGGTAAACGCAGAAAGCGGTTAAAATGTGACAGATTGGACATCGGACACGTTCGAGTACTGTACTGGATCTGTGCATCATTTAGTCAACGGCGACCCATTCTTGAAAAACTACTCTACGGAAACGATATTGTAGTCTTACAAGAAACACAGCTCGGCGACGGAACAGTCAATGTTGCAGGGTTTCAGGACTTCTTTAACGGCGGCACCTCGGACAGGCCATTCTGGTCCGCGACAACATACTGGTGTCTGACATTGATATGTCCGCCTGGAACAGTGATGCCCTGTAAGTGCTGGCATTAAGAATAATGACGCCATTGAAGCTTGAAATCGTCAACGTTTATGCACGTAATAGGAAGGTCGACGTGCGACAATGGCAGAGTTTGTTCGATGTGGATGAAAGGCATATCATCTACTGTGGGGACTTCAATGCCAGAGGCAGTCAATGGGGGAATAGCATCACCAATAGACAGGGAGAAGATCTGGAGGACGCCCTGGCATCTGCTGCCCTGGTCTGTCTGAATGATGGGAAGGTCACTAGAATGGCCACTCGACCAGGTGATTCTGACAGCGTCATTGACTTGGTCCTCGTTTCGCCTACCATCGCACCAAGGTGCCGGTGGGACACACTGGGATACCACGACAGTGACCACTACCCTTGTGTCATCCTGATCAAGAAAGACAGGACCAGGATTCAAGGAAACAAGACAAATGCCTTCCCGTATGACAACACTGGTCAAGACGCCATAAGCAAGATCAGAAAACTAAAACTAACCTCCTCCCACAGGAGACAAGAAAGATGGTTGCAGCCTCCATGGTGGAATGGAGAAGTCGCGAAGGCATGGCTGGGTAAGAGGCAGGCTGTCAAAGACTGGCAAAAAGCCAGAAAGGCTAACATGCCACAGGGTGATTTGGCGAACCTGAAGACTGAGGTCCATAGGACTATGACTTTATTCAAATACTGCGCCACACAGGCCAAGGCCGAGAAATGGGACGAGTTCTGCATGAAGGTGTGCTCCGAGAGGTCTCTTACGACATTCTGGCGCCTCCATAAGAGTTTGAACGGCGCTGCACAACGTAGGAGTATTCCATACTTTTAAGGCACAGACCTCACATGGAAAAAGTCGGATGCGGATAAAGGTAAGGCCCTTCTTGCACGCTACATAGAGCAGACTGACCAGAAAGACGAGCCCGCCAGACAGAGGACCACAACGACACTCTCTCAGTTGTGCGAGGGGGTCGGTACAGACGATGAATGCATAGTCACAGCTGAGACAATATGTGCGATGCTCAAGAAATCACCTAACACCGCCCAGGCCCAGACGGCATCCGATATTGTGACCTACTGCTGATGTCAGATGATGACATGGAAGAACTGGCCAGAGAATTCAACACCAGTATCCAGAGGGGTCAGATCTAAGAGGAATGGCTACACAGCTAATTGCTGCCGCTGCCAAAACCGAACAAAGACCATTCCTAGATAAGTGGCTACAGAATCATTACAATGCAGAACACTGCTGGCAAGCTACTGTAGAAAATTGTAGCACGCAGACTTGCTTGGGACTTGGAACAACTCGGCTGCTTCCCGCCCACACTTGGAGGATACAGACGTAACAAAGAGTCATGGCTTAATGCGGCAGTCTTTGCTCAAGATGTTTACGAATGATTTCAGGTCAGAGAAGAGATATGTGCGGCCGCCATAGACTTAGAGGACGCATACAATAGAGTATCCTTTGAGCACTTGATGCAAACCCTCCTCAGACTGAAAGTGCACCCTCGCCTTATACGATGGATAGCTGCAGTCCTGCTCCAAAAGGAAGGTGGTGCTAAGATGAGGGAGTTGGTCTTCTGAGCCGATAACGATTGCCGCAGGGTTCACCACTGTCACCTGTACTATTCAACGTATATACGGTGCCTATCACTGAACAACAGTTGGCGGGAGTGGTTGGACTGTCATTTGATGGCGACATTCTCGTGTATCGACAGGGTGAGATAGACATGCGGTTGCCAATGATATGCAGGGCGAACTAGATCGCATTTCCTCATGGTGTGCTGATGGCGACGCCCTTGCCAACCCTGCAAAGGCATCTGTTACATGGTTCTCCCTAAACAACCATATTGTGGACACAGACCTGCGACAGTAAGAATGGATGGGAACATTTTGAGTAGAACCCAGTCAATGACATATCTTGGCGTGAGGCTTGATCGTAGCCTGTCGTTCAGAGATCATATCGATTACGTCATAACGAAAGCTTGAAAAGGTTTGTCAGCAATGCGACTGCCAATATCGAGCAAAGACTGCTAATACTTCTGTTCCAAGGACTAGTGCTTTCACGCATCGAGTATGCCCTGGCCATCCTCACTGTCAGCCCTACACAGATTGGAAGACTCAAAAAGGTACAAAACGAAGCCATTCGCATCATTCTGGGCTGCACGAAAGACACCAGCTGTGTCGCAATGAGATACCTCCTTGACATCCCGACAATGAACCACAGGATCAAGATCTGGAGAGCTCGTGCATACTTAAAAATAAGTGCAGATGAGCAGCACCCTCTGCATGACGCTATATTCAGAGAAAAAAGCGACAGGCTAAAGAGGGGCAAATCATGGATGGGTCGGGCGGAAGATGTCGTCAGACAGGTCTGCAGTCTTACCAGTATCAACCCCGGCAAGGAATGGGTGCCGGTGCCTCCAGCTTTTAAGTGCACGTTCTCTTGCATTATCACACTCGACAGACGGTGCAGAGAGCAGAACCCTGCCGCTGTGAATGCAGAGGTCAACGCACTCATCTATGAAAACTCAGATAGCCCCGAAGTGCACATATATACAGATGGATCTGTTATAAAGTAGCAGAGAAGTGCGTGGGCCTTTACAGCCCGTTCAGCAGGCCGAAGCGTTCAAGAATCCAGCGGTGCCCACTGTATAACCACAAGCAGCATGACGATGTAGGTGATGGCAGTTACACGGGCTTTCATATGGTTGGAATCACAGCATTATACCAACGTGTGTGAACTAAGTGACTCAATGAGCATGATTCGGAAGGTCGAAGCTGGATCTGTACGTAGACAGTGGACTGAGTCGCTGTTAAAGTCTGTTGTCCGTAAAGTTCATCTTCTTCCTGGGACATGTGAGAGTCGAGGGAAATGAACGAGCTGATAAACTGGCTGGCTCTGCACCCCCTGTAGATGGCCAGCCCATGGATCGTGCAGATGTTATTAACGTCCTTAAAGATATGTCGAGAACAGAGGACCTTGATGGCAGTGAATCCACATCGCTGTCCAGGATGAAAGACTTGAGAGTAAGAATTGGCACGGCCAGACACGAGAGATAATCGGGAAAACAAGGTGCCTCGTCAACCAACACAAAACTGGCACTATTAGTCACCGGACGCTGATGCATATGCTGGGGGGGGGGGGATCTGGTCACCTATGGACCTGTCCGGAGTGCAATGAAGATATCCCAGCTGATAAATGATAACTGATAACATATCTAGGATCAGAGGTAAATAGCAAATTATCCCTAGATAGGGAAATCAACATCAGGATTGGTAAGGCAGCAACAATGAACATGTTAGCAAAAAGAGTCTGGGAGAACAGGAAGCTTACTGCCAAAACAAAAGTCCTCGTCTACCAAACCTGTGTCCTTAGTACTCTTCTTTATGGCAGTGAAACCAAGAGAAACGTTTAAACAACAAAAATGCGGTGTCTGCGAAGATATACTTGGTATTAAGTGGCAAGACAAAATCACAAATACTGAAGTATTGGAAAGATCAGTTTGTGTGACGGTGTGTTTCATGCTCAGTCTTCGTAGACTTAGATGGATAGGACATGTTAGGAGGTTGGATGATGGTAGGATACCAAAGGATATCTTGTTTGGTGAATTGCAGATGGGTAGGCGATCTCAGGGTCGGCCTCTACTAGGGTACAAAGATGTGTGTAAGCGGGACATGATTGATACAGGCATTGATAATGCACATTGGGAGCAAGTTGCCGCTGAACGTGTTGCATGGAGGACAACTATCTGAAACGGAATAAAGACAAAGAAGTACCACTGCCCTAACAGTTGCACGTTGTTATTGATATAATGATTTAATTAAAAGCGTAAATAGTATTGGAATCCTCATATCGTTCATGAAATTGCACGGTTTATGATGCAGAACATTGTCGAAGATCTTTCTATAGTTATAGCAAAACAAATGTGATGATTTACATTATACTCTGCATGTTAGTAAAATGGTTTCCATGTTGAAGATATGGCCCCTGGCTAATCTGTCCATCTGAAACCTGCCTTTCTATTCTAACCTACTTGCAATCCTCATTATAATGAGAGCCTCCACCCTAGACTAGATGCCAACCAAGGCTTAGGACCTGGTCTGCCCTGCCATGACATTTAGTCTTAGGTTATATTTACGGTTCTGTACTTGTCGTCCTTCTGAAATTCGTTTTATAACGTAATTAGACACCAAAACCCCGTTTCACATAGACGTCTAGACTTGTTAAAATATGTGTTATTAAATTTAGCTTCCATGTTTACGTATACTGGTAGGGGCGGGGGAGGGAGGTTATAGGGAGGAAACACAAAAGGAGGGTATGGCATTCTGAACATAAGGTGAAGGAGTGCATGGGCCAAAAAAGGTTTAGAACCACTGTGTTGAGTACGCATTGAAACAACACACTGATTTAAGGCGCACAGAGGGGTAAGACAAGACTGAATTATCTGCCTGTACATGTTCAAATTATATGTAGAAAATGTAAAAAGGAACATCACAAATGGTGAGCCAAGTGACACATTTTATGCATTTATAATCGGTAGAAATCTAATTTCAGAACTCAAATATGCAGGTGACACTGCCATTTTTCAAATGGTGCTAAGGGGTTGATTAGAAGAGTTATTGATTTCTGTCAAAAGACGCAGTGATGATCAAACTATTTTTTCTGATCTTATAAGTAACATTAATGTGCACAGACTAAACCACGTGTCAACTAAATCACAGACTAAACCACGTGTCGACTAAATCACAATCAACAATGAAGAAACTGAAAATGTCACCGACTTTGAATATCTGGGCTTCAAAACCAACAACAGTGGGCGCCATTCAAAATTAGTCAGACGGATGCGTGAGACAGCAATGCTCAGGTTAAACAGTTGACAGAGCCAACGGCACAATACCATCAAACATAATAAAGTAAGTCGGGGGTCTCTGTGACGAAGTGGTTGGGCCGCCTGCCTCGCGCTCCGAAGGTTGTAGGTTCGATTCCTGGATATGTCATTCTGTTCACTAGTGCAAGTTTCTCGGAGATTCCTGTGAGTCGTCGCTGGAGCCACGGTGCTTTGTGCGATGCTTTCGGAGGGCCGTCATGTGGAAAGAGACCGAGCCATATGGGGTAAACACAGTGCTAGGAAGTCGATCTTACTTTTTAAACCATTAAACCGTTAATGCAATGTATTTGAGATCATCGACGCTTTTGAACTAAGAGGTTACGTAAACTTTCTTAGGATCACTTGAAAAAGTAGAATACAAATGCTCAAAATCTACAAGATTTGAACATCGAAGAATTGTGACTCATAAAAATCATTACATGTATCAAAGATTGAACTACTTTAGACAAATTAAGTGCTACAGTGACATAAAAAGAACAATGATGGAAGGGATGATTACTGAAAAAAGAAAAATATGCAGGCTCGACTGACACGGAGAGGACATTAAAAGCACATTTAGCATGAAAGCCACTAAGACAGGGGAACTGACAAAGGAACGACAACCTTTCGGCGGCATTAAGTTTCTGCGAGCTTCTGCAAAGGATTTACTACATGATGGTAAAAATGATTTCTATGACTGATCCTTTACATCAGATGGCAAATTAGAGAGAGAAATGGAGACAGGAACTAAAATCAACTTACACCCATCCTGAAACACCCATCTACATCCATGGAGATAAAGAAGAACATTATGAGTGAATTTTTAAATCAACGTTGTGCTATCAGTGCCAAACATGGGCACTAATTAAATAACAAGAAATACATCTAACTACTTCTGAAATGAGATGCCTGGGAAAAGCAGCGAACAAATCAAGAAGGGACCATATTAGAAACGAAGAGATCTACACAACAGTTGATGCAACACCAGGTGTTAAATTCATTGGAAAACATAGACTTAACTGGTTCGGTCTTCTAGAAAGAATGAACCCAATGTCACCAGCAGCAAGAGCATACAACATGAAAATGAAAATATCAAGAGGCAGGGGAGAGTACCAAGAAGATGGATCGACGAAGTCACCAAGACCTTAAAAACCTACAACATCACAGCATACCAAGCGACCGAGCGAGCTCTAATTCGGAAACCAGTCATTAGTCAAACCTGCGACACGGCAAAAGGCAGTGAAGGACAAAAGAAGAAGACGAAGACGATGAGTGATCACAGACAGTGGGATCAAGATCTTCTGCAACATATATGGACAGGCAGGTCAAAAGGATCAGCCATTGTGTTAGAATGCAACAAAGTCAACTACAAGCGCTGGCGTTTCATCAAAGATCTTATACGAGCGCAAGATGACGCCCGAGGAGAAGATGGATTGACTCATTCATTCGCATATTTTCCAACAAAGGTTTCATGAGTATGAAAAAACCTATACATTTAGTGCATATGCAAGTAAATGGGAATATTCTTTAAAAAAGTGAATCCGTACAATTATCTCGGAACAGTCATAACCTCTAATGGAAGATGTCTTGAAGAGATTAGAAAAAGAATCCGCAAGGCGAAGGTAGTCTTTTGTAAGATGGAAAACATACTGACCAATAAATAGATGCCGCGTGCAACGAAAACAGAGCATTGAAGTGCTACATAGAAACTGTACTTTTGTATGGATGTGAGGTGTGGACGGTGAGCAGACAAACTTCTAATGCCAGCGGAAATGTGGTTTCTGAGGAAATTGCAAATAATATCATGGACAGAGAGAAAAATCAATGACCAAGTCCTACAAGAAAAAGATGAAAACTGTAAACTAATTAGAGAAATTACGCGTAGACAGTCATAATATTTTGGACACGTTATGAGAAGAAATAAATTGGAGAACTTGGTGACACATGGCAAGATTAGGGGCGGGGGGGGGGGGAGAAGAAAGCAGAGAAGTAAATACCTGGATGACTCTGGTGATCGTGTGAGACGGCGAAACGTGACCGCCCACGCTTATCGGCATTCTCTATGATGATTATAATGATATTGCTTGTAAATGGGTAAAATGTTATGTAACATAGTAAATGTCTCCTTGTACACGTCTTGAGGGATATTGGGTATATTGTTATCAATCGCTTTATTGACGACACTAAAGACATTGCAATCACACGGACTGACACTAACCAATCCCACGGATCAGGCGCTGGGACGTCAACTATTCCTACCCACTACGCTTGACCACGGATCAGGCGCTGGGACGTCAACTATTCCTACCCACTACGCTTGACCACGGATCGGGCGCTGGGACGTCAACTATTCCTACCCACTATTCTTGACGGCAATTGGAAAACATGCTGATGATGATGCCGATATTGAGTGATCTAGTAACACCATAAGCACTTAATGCCTTCATATTTGTTTATCTGTCCTTACATTTATGGCCATCTATCAGGGTACTAATACCAGTAGTAACAGCATAATTAGTAAACCAAACAAACAGAATTTAAATTACATAAAACGTTAATTTACCTAAAACAATCGCCGCAACAAACAAGAGGCTTGCTAGGGGCTTCATTCTTTAACTACAGTAAATCGTCACGCCGATGTCACGTCAACAAATTCGAGTTCAACTTGTGTCCCTTTCGTCTGTGACACAAGCTTTATATAATAACACAGTGTCATGTTTGAGTGTTTAGTTCAGCGTTTCACAAAATGTTTGAGAAAGGGAAACAAATGACATAGTCACGCCTAGGGCAACACTTGCCTTCTACTACTACTACTACTACCACTACTACTACTACTACTACTACCACTACTACTACTACTACTACTACTACTACCACCACCACCACCACCACCACCACCACCACCACTACTACTACTACTACTACTACTACTACTACTACTACTACTACTACTACTACTACTACTACTACTACTACTACTACTACTACTACTACCACCACTACTACTGCTGCTGCTGCTGCTGCTGCTGCTACTACTACTACTACTACTACTACTACTAATACTACTACTACTACTACTACTACTACTACTACTACTACTACTACTACTACTACTACTACTGCTGCTGCTGCTGCTGCTGCTACTACTGGTTATTTCTTTATTCACCCGCTTACATGTGGTTATTGCTTTATTCACCCGCTTACATGTGGTTATTGCTCTATCCACCCGCTTAAATGTGCTGATTGCTCTATCCACCCGCTGACATATGCTGGTTGCTCTATCCATCCGCTTACATGTGGTTATTGCTCTATCCACCTGCTTACATGTGGTTATTGCTCTATCCACCTGCTTACTAGCATTGATTGCTCTATCCACCCGCTTACATGTGCTTATTGCTCTATTCACCCGCTTACATGTGCTGATTGCTCTATCCACCCGCATACATGTACTGATTGCTCTATCCAACAGCTTACATGTGGTTATTGTAAGATTCACCCTCTTACATGTAGTTATTGCTCTATCCATCCGCTTTCATGTTGTTATTGTTATATCCGTCCACTTACATGTGCTTATTGCTCTATCCACCCGCTTACATGTGCTGATTGCTCTATCCACCAGCTTGCATTTGCTTATTGCTCTATCCACCCGCTTACATGTTTTCATTGCTCTATCCACCAGCTTACATGTGGTTATTGCTCTATCCACCAGCTTACAACAGCTGATTGCTCTTTCCACTCGCTTACATGTGCTGATTGTCCTATCCATCCGCTTAAATATGCTGGTTGCACTGTCCACCCGCTTACATGTGGTTATTGCTCTATCCACCTTCTTACATGTGGTTTTGCTCTGTCCACCCTTTTACATGTAGTTATTGCTCTATCCACCTGCTTACATGTGGTTATTGCTCTATCCATCCGCCTACATGTGCTTGTTGCTCTTTCCACCCGCTTACATGTGCTGATTGCTCTATTCACCCGCTTATATGTGCTGATTGCTCTATCCACCTGCTTACATGTGTTTATTGCTCTATCCACCTTTTTACATGTAGTTATTGCTCTATCCACCCTCTTACATGTGATTATTTCTCTATCACCAGCTTACATGTGCTTATTGCTCTATCCACCCGCTTACATGTGCTGATTGCTCTATCTACCCACTTACATGTGCTGATTGCTCTATCCACCCGCTTTCATGTGTATGTTGCTCTATACACTTGCTTACATGTGGTTTCTTTGTTCTATCCACCTGCTTACATGTGGTTATTGGTCTATCCACCCGCTTACATGTTCTGATTTCTCTATCCACCCGCTTACATGTGGTTATTGCTCTATCCACCCGCTTACATGTGGTTATTGCTCTATCCACCTGTTAATGTGCTGATTGCTCTATCCACCCGTTTACATTTGCTGATTGCTCTATCCACCCTCTTACATGTGGTTATTCCTCTATCCACCCGCTTACATGTGTTGATTGCTCTGTTCACCCGCTTACATGTGGTTATTGCTCTATCCACCCGCTTACATGTGGTTATTACTCTATCCACCCTCTTACATGTGCCGATTGATCTATCCACCCTCTTACAAGAGGTTATTGCTCTCTCCCCTGCTTGCTTGTGGTTATTAAGTCTTCATCTCCTTCAGCTCTGTGGCGAAGGTGCGCAAACAAAATTCCCAGTCCTGCTTACCGCATTCGAAATGCAGCTGCAGGTGATTTAGTGTTGTTCAACATCTTCTCTTTACGTCTTCTTTTGTCTCTGTTTGTCCTGTTTCCTGCTGTAAAGATAGTTTCCAGTTTAACCCTTATTGCTGGTATAACAGTACGGCTGTTATAAGGTAAACATGACGAGGCTCGGTTGGGAAATTGATATTGCCAAATGCAGAAAGTTTACTTGGGTTTTTCTTTCTAATTGAGGGAAGTTAAAATGCACCGCACAAAGACGCAAGATGTTGACGTGGCAGGAATTGGTGAAAAACGTTGGTTGGTAACCAAAACAAGCAGTTAAGGCAGTTTTCATCGGAAGTCCAAGGAGAATGGACGTGTTATGTAGGCAGTCAACGTCTGAAGTTCAAATGGAATGGTCTTGCCTTTTCAGTAATCATCTAGAAAGAAAATGTTTTACATCAGGAACTGTGTGTTGAATTAGAAATTGAAAACATAAAACAAGAATCAAGATGAGAAGATTTATTGCCTTGTCCTAATAAAGGACCTGGGAAAAAATAGGAGAAATATTATGCAAGTTTCAGACAAACAAAACAAATTATGTCTCCAATCATTATTTTCTACAATGACCTAAATGACTTTGTTTTGTATTTCCGTCAATGATACCAATGGACCCTATCAATGACATAAACGATTTAGCAGAGAGGAAGGATAATGTCTTGTTGATTTTCCCACAAGTTACAGAATTCTGGTTTGTTTACATTGAATCAATTTGTGTGACACAAGCGAATATGAAGAAGATTATTTATCTGACCACAATGCACGATTTGGCCGACAAAGAGGTCTCCTTTTTAACCCCTATAACTATAACTGGGCCATAATGATTGACGAGGTTGTGTCCTGTGGTAGAGGGCTGTAATTTAAGCAGCTTGACCAGGATCTTAACCTCGGGTAAATAACTGCCAATGACCTCAGATTTGTCCTTGCCAGGGACATAATATCGATTGAAAGAAAACATCACCTTCTGGGGACCTAACCACCTCATATTTGAATTTGCCGGGGACATCATATCGATTGGAGGAGGCATCACCTTACAGAGACCCAACGACACCAGAATCTGACCTTGCTGAGATCTTTTTCTCTATGGAGAAATGTGGTTTCTGAGGAAAATGCAAAGAATACCATGGACAGCCAGAAAGACCAATGAACGAGTCCTACAAGAAACAAATGAAGATCGTAAACTGATTAGAGACATTAGACGTAGACAGTCACAGTTGTTTGGGCATGTTATGAGAAGAAATGATTTGGAGAACTTGGTGACAACTCTTAAGATCGAAGAGAACTGACCAAGGGGAAGACCTAGAAGCAAATACCTGGATGGCTTGGCCTCGTGGCATATTCGAGACAGAAACACGGAGCTGATCCACGATCTGGTGATCGAGTGAAATGGCAGAACATGACCGCCCACGCTTACCGGCATGGCACATGATGGATGGATGGATGGATGGAGAAGGACACTTGAATACTTGGAGACCCAGCGCACATGACAGATAAGTTAATTTATTGTATAGTATTGTAAGAATATATTGATTATACTTTAAACAAAATAAAAAGTAAGTAAATACGTTATGTTTAAGGGGTTACCATGAATAGCATACACCGAGAACTGGAAAGTGTAACTCGTTTTTTGGGTGGCCTGAGAGAGGTAATCCATAGAACTTCAGGTTTAGAAGACCAGCTGAAGAGCTAACGTTTGACAGAGGAGAAGGTGCATGTAATGATCGTTATTATGGCTTCAGTAAGTTCAATAAGAGGCCATATACACCTAAAACGAAAATTATTAACTGGGCGGAAAGAAAGCCAGATGTACCAAAATGAATAGATTATAATAGGCAATGGAACTGGCCATCTAAAAGTGAAGATGCGCGAGCCCTACATGAACAATGGTTTGAGATCAGACAATTGTTATATTCGGTAGCAAAGATGAGCAACAGGGAAGACAAGTCAGATAGGATCCCGTGTGGTCGGAGGGTAATCTCAGTTAACAATGTCAGACTGTAACAGGAGACTAGATTAGTTGCTAAAGTAGACCAAGAGATTCAGACACAGACAGTCGACACAATAGCACAGGGGATTCAGACAAGTTTGATGGGAGCATTGGGCCATGCTCATTTCACATTAACGAATTGTGGTTCAGGTAAAGCGAAGGAGACAGACATATCAGAGTATCAACAGTTAGAAGGAAAAGATACAGCAAGAAAAAATGGACATTGAGATGTATAGAGTGCTAGGTCTACAAATAATTATCATGAAAATGTAGAAGACATTTTAGATGGCATGGCAGAAGCTGAAGATAACGCACATGAACAAAGGTTATCTAAATTAAAAAGGACCAAGAAAAGTATGACCGAAAGATATCCAGAGTGGAGAGGAATAAATTCCCCGAATTGGACATTTGACAGTGAACAAGAAACTGTAGATTTTACTACCGACTTGTCAGAGAAAGACGACAATATATATGGCAGAGAAGTAACGAAATTAAAGAGACAAGTACCAAAGGTGAACGAAAGAACGAGTGAACGAATTTTATTTTCATAGGGCCACAGAATGAGAGAAAGGGGTGCCGCTAAAAAAAAAAGAGGTTGATGTAGTAGATACTAAAACACATAAACAGTGGAGGGCTGACGTGGATGAAGAGGAGGAGAAGATTAGAAGTCTTATGAGATCAACAAGACCCTGGTTATTCTTAATTAAAAGTTAATTGATAACGGGAAAACAATCAATATTATCCCTCCAATGTGAAACTTAAGTATCCAAAGGGGAGAAGAGTTAGTTCATGGTGTGGGATAATCGATGGTAAGCAAGCAAGTAAAATTCTTGTTAGTGACTCATCCGATTAAGAAGCTGATGTATATTCAAAAGTAACAACATTTAAGCGACAAACATCAAGGGTTAGTAGAAAGCACAATATTAAAAAGAAAAATGTCCGCGTAGTGGTAGAGGCGGCATATTCAGGGTGCAGTGCCGATGACGAAGAAAAGATAAGACGTTATATGGTGAAGAATCCATCACTGTTTTACGACAGTCCCTATTATAAAAAGATTGGGAGAAAAGAATAAAATAGAACAAGAATAGAGAAGCATGGAGACAGGTGAATCAGAAGTCCAGCAGGTAGTACAGAGAAATATTTGGGAGAGAGAATGGTCATAGAGTTATATATTTTCTTGTTCGCGGAGTCTGAAGTTGATAGGATATGATCAGGATTGCTGGAGATAAGCTGGAAGGTTTTGTGGTTCTCCTGCAAGACGGAGTAATTGAGTATAGTGTCGAGAATACCCGAATTATCTTTTGTCGGTAAGGGACAAATTATGAAAGAGTGAATTTATATTCTTTGGTTTAACGAGTGTATCGATTGTGGTGCATGTTTTTGGTATAAATATTGAATTAATATTGCAGAGTTTCGAAAACTTACGAAAGGATGAATTTTGTTGTTATTAGAAGAAGAAGTAGTATTGAGATGAAGACTTGTTGAAGATATATTGTTGTGTAGTTGTGTTGTTGTCCAAAATAGGATACCCATATAAGTGGTTGAAAAATGTGAAGAAAAAAAAACAGTTTTTATTAAAACAAAACAAAAACAAAAAAATAATTCTTTTTCAAATAGTTGGTTTGTTTTGGGTTTCCAAAGATTTGAAAAAAAAAGAGAAAAAGGTTTAAGAGATTATTGTTGTAGAATTTTTATTTAGACTTTTCTGGACAAAGACTCAACATAAAATAAGGGGGTATTTATAACAGTTCGACTGTAAACATGACCAGGCTCGGTTGGGAAATTGAGATTGCCAAATGTAGAAAGTTTACTTGGGTTTTTCTTTCTAATTGAGGGAAGTTAAAATGTACCGCACAAAGGCGCACGATGTTGGCGTAGCAGGAATTGGTGAAAAACGGTGGTTGGCAACCAAAACAAGCAGATAAGGCAGTTTTCGTCGGAAGTCCAAGGAGAATGGAAGTGTGGGTACTTTTGCTTTCTTTCACCCCAAACAAACTTTGCGAGCTATATTTAGAGTCACCAGCTATATTTAGCGCCGACGGTGATCTCCTCTGTGTTCGGCTGGAGTGCGTGTCAGTGCGTTTTAATTGCCCCACACCACAGTGTTGTTTCTTTGGGCTTTGGCAACCGTTTCTGTGTGAGTGTCTGTCTCTCCTTCGATCCTCATTTGCATCGGTCCTGCAATCACTTTCCGGTTAGGGTTATGGGGTAGGGTTAGGGAGTAGGGTTAGGGTTAGGGTTAGGGTTGTGTGTACCCTACCCCTAACCCTAATCCTAACCCTACCCCCTCACCCTATCCCCTAACCCTAACCGGAAAGTGAAAGAATAGCGCACCACCACCGCCGCATAGAATTGCGCACCGAGCTACGGCGCAACACAAGGAAACCCCCTGGATGTTCGGCGCAACACAGGGAACCCCTGGATGTGACGTCATACCCTGGGATTCCCTTTTGTTTGGGGTGATTGATCGATTGATTGATTGATCTAGGAACCGACATCACAGCATTCGGGACTTCCCATAAGCGCTCCGTCCCCATCCTCAGCAACCAGCGAAGAGTTCCAACACTAATAGTTCCAGTAGCAATCTGATTATATGTCCGTCTCGCCTTTCCTCTGAGCGTCGAGCGTCGGCCAGATCCCCTCGTCACTCCTCGCTGCCTCATTCTAACCAGACTATGGTGATCCATTTGCTCCTCCGAGGTGTACACGTGCTCCCACAAGGCCGCAACCACATCTGCCTTGTCATGCATCAATACTCCACCAAGTTCTGCCGAGCCAGCCAATCTGTCCGCCTGTTCATTCCCCCGCACACCGGCATGCCCAGGAGAAAAGATCCAGGTGATGCTTGCTACCCGTGACCTCCAAAGCGAAGCAAGCCACTCTGCACGAAGCTGAGGTGAAAGAAAGCAAAAGTACCGACGTGTGATATAGGCAGTCAACGTCTGAAGTTCAAATGGAATGGTCTTGCCTTTTCAGTAATCATCTTGAAAGAAAAATGTTTTACACCAGGGACTGTGTGTTGAATTAGAAATGGAGAATATAAAACAAGAATCAAGATGAGAAGACTTATTGACTTGTTCTAATAAAGAACTAAGAGAAAAGAAACAGAAATATAATGCACGCTTGAGACAACCAAAACAAATTATGTCTCCAATCATTATTTTCTACAATGAGCTAAATGATTATGTTTTGTATTTCCGTCAGTGATACCAATGTACCCTGTCAAGGAAATAAACGTTGGACCAGAAGAGGGAGGATTATGTCTTGTTGATATTCCCACGAGTTACAGAATGTTAGTTTTGTTTACACTGAATAAATTTGTGCGACCCAAGCGAATAGGAAGAAGATGATATATCTCGCCACTATGCATTGATTTGACCGCCAGAGATGTTTCCTTTTACACCGCTGTCACTACAACTGGGCTATAGTGGTTGGCGAGGTTGTTTCCTGTGATACTAGGGATATTATACACGAAGATTGACAGAAGGATAAAATGTTAGGAAGGCTGGCAGGGTGGCACAGAAGACGCTCAACGGTCAAACTTATTTAGAACTAAGAAGGCAGATGATTGTGGAGGAATATGAACGCTTTCGCAAATCGGCATGAATCATGATGACTATCTAATTTTGTGACGTATTCAGAGATTGTAGATTACGTAGATCTGTTAAGAAAAGACGAAATTTGAAATACAGATTTTGTTTTTTAAATCCTAGCGACACCTGTTGTGGCTATAAAGACGACACATTCATTCAGTAGCATGTCCTTCGCAGAACCTTGCTCCCATAACAACCTTCCGGAAAACCTCTCAATCATAAGCAAGATGACCCGTGTCCGTTACACCCATCTGGAGATCATCCGCCACATCCTGCACCCATCTTCTCTTTGGCCTTTATCTTCTTCTCTTCCTAGGCATATAACCCTCCATTATTGTTCTCTCCAAACTTTCGTGCCGTTTCAAGTGACCAAAATATTTTAATTTTCTTTGTGTTTCGTCTTTAATAGCCAACCTTTTTCAATATTCAGCTCTTGAAGTATGGATGCATTTGTTCTTGTCTTTATCCAAGATATACTTAGAACTCATCTATAACATTTATATTCAAAGGCATTTATGCGCCGTTCACTTGTTTAGTAAGTGTCCTTGTCTCACAGGCGCATGTTGGAATGGGAAAGATGCATGCTCTTAAAAATCTGATTTTTGTAGTTCTATCTGTCCCTCTACACAATTTATTCAGTTGTTTTAGTCTTTGAAGAGCAATAGCTATTCGTCTTTTAACTTCTTTTATTGTGTCACCATTGTTGGTAATTAATGATCCAAGTTATGCAAAATTTTCCACCATCACTACTATTTCTTCATTAACATATGTTTCTTTCTTCATATTAGTTTTCTTTATGTATGCACTATCTTTGGTTTTACTATGTTAAGATGTATGTTGTGATTTTCAGTATTCAATTGGGTTGAGGTTATAGTGTGTTCTATACCATTCTGTGTTGTGGATAGCAATACTGTATCAACAGCATACCGAATCTCTGGCATGCCATGACCACCGAAATTTAGGGCATTTTATTGCTCCCTGTTTATATCATCTCTGACATTTCTCATTATATTTTCGGCGTACAGGTTAAATAAATAGGGGCACAGCACACCCCTGACTATCTCCTTGATGTCAAATCAATCTGATGTCTCGCCATCTATTCTAACCGCTGTTTGTTGGTCTAGATGGATCATTTTTATGATTTGTATTACATGTTATGGAAAGCTCGTATTCCTAATGATTTCCCAAAGATTCTGATGTTGTACACAGTCACATTTTTTTTCCCGCGTTTCCATCCGGTGTCAGGATATTGCGGTCAACATCAGCATCTTTCAGCAGTATGTTGATTCCTAGGCTAGATTACGCTCATCAGCACGCCACGACTTTCTGAGCGACCGGCTCCATACTCTCATAAGTCACTGGCGCGACTCGAACCACTCCTAATTCTCGTGCGCTCACGTCAACCACGAGAGTATTCGGGGTTAACGGAGAAAGCTGCTAATCCCTCGGCCTGGGAGCCGATGTACACAGTCAATTGCCATTGAATAATCCACAAAACATGAGAATACAACCTGAAATAGGGGAAGAACAATGCGGGTTTGTAGAAGGAAAGGGTACAGTAAATGCTGTGTATATGCTGCCAACAGTTATTGAACGTGCTATAGAAGTAAACAAGGATATACATCTTTGCTTTATTGACTACACAAAGGCTTTTGATAGAGTTAGACATGTCAACATGTTGGATATGTGTAGCAGAAGTTAGGTATTAGGTGGGAAAAGGCTACAGCACGATTGAGCATCGGGATGGAATGGGAGGAGAGATGCTCAAGTCGTGACGTAGTTGGTTGTTACGGGGCAGTTAACATCAGGGACTAAGAAGAGATGGACGTATGATTTAACTGAGCAACATCTGGCTTGATTCTGAATAAAATGATATGGAACTAGAACCGTCCGTCTTGGAGTTGTTGATAGTCCACTGTCCCTTCGCTGTACTGTTATAGTACAGAATTGGTGCCGTGACCAGGTTGAAAAACTTCAGTTGTCGCGGTACATAGCGGAGCTACTAGGCCACTATATTTGATGCAGCCACTACTTCATACAGCGGTTGTGTGGAAAATGCGGTGCCTTTGAAACATTAGCACGTTATCAGATTGTTGCTGAACGGACTTTAGAAGGTTTTCCAAAATGTCGACCTAGACTGGAACAGATCAGCCTGTAGTATCTTCATGCGGTGGTGAAGTCCAGTCCGCTCTCAAATCGTTTTCGAGCTTTACTGGTGGTGAAGTCCAGTCCGCTCTCAAATCGTTTTCGAGCTTTACTGGTGGTGAAGTCCAGTCCGCTCTCAAATCGTTTTCGAGCTTTACTGGTGGTGAAGTCCAGTCCGCTCTCAAATCGTTTTCGAGCTTTACTGGTGGTGAAGTCCAGTCCGCTCTCAAATCATTTTCGAGCTTTACTGGTGGTGAAGTCCAGTCCGCTCTCAAATCGTTTTCGAGCTTTACTGGTGGTGAAGCCAAGGCAGTTCTCAGATCATTATCGAGCCAATCGACCCGTTGTAAAATCATCTCCGGACTCCGTTGTGTGAGAGAGCCGCTTTGTCAAGTCAGTCAGCCGCCGCTGCTCTACACTGTCGGTCGGTTGTTTTGAGAGGCTGACTATTGTTCATTGCTGATTTCAGAGGGATGGCCAGTGCTGTCCTCTGATTTAAATTGTTCCTTGCCTTGTTTCAAGAGCCCGTCCCTGGGTGGCTGATACATCCAATCGTTCCTTGCCTTGTTTCAAGAGCCCGTCCCTGGGTGGCTGATACATCCAATCGTTCCTTGCCTTGTTTCAAGAGCCCGTCCCTGGGTGGCTGATACATCCAATCGTTCCTTGCCTTGTTTCAAGAGCCCGTCCCTGGGTGGCTGATACATCCAATCGTTCCTTGCCTTGTTTCAAGAGCCCGTCCCTGGGTGGCTGATACATCCAATCGTTCCTTGCCTTGTTTCAAGAGCCCGTCCCTGGGTGGCTGATACGTTTAGTCGTTCTTCACTGTCTTATCGAGCCCAGTCGAGCCTATCGAGCCCAGTCGAGCCTATCGAGCCCAGTCGAGCCTATCGAGCCCAGTCGAGCACTTTTGATCCTTACTGAAGCCGCTTTGTCGATCTTGGTTCCAGATACCGTGCTTCTCAGTCTAGACATACAGGGGAAGAGACGACAAGGACTTCATTTTCGATTGGAATATTTAGCTCAACGAGAACAGGGGTAATATAATAAAATTTTTATATTAGATAGAAAATTATTGAGTTTCAGGAGGAAGATAACATCCTTTCCTTAATTTAAGACTGTATAGTAATAAGTATTGATTGTTTTTTTGCTTGAATAACTGTAAATATTTCAGCATGACGGAACAAGATTCGTTGGCACAAGTTTTAACTGGGGTAGGAACGGCAACAGCAGGCAGACCCAACACAACACAGTAGAGAAACATACGAATTTTTTTCCAGGTACCAAGGAAAATGCAGAAGAAGATGTAGGAATATTGTTTTAGGCTTGATAGAAATTACAAAGAAGTTAATATGAATTTCCTACATGTAGAATTACAACGTATTAGTACATGGTTGGGAGAGTTAAAGGTAGCAGTTAATGAAGTAGAGAATTTTGTAGAAACGTTGAAGAACAGAACGACTGGACAAGACCCTTATAGATTTAAGGTAGACTATAATAGAGTAGGAAAGAATAACAGGAAACAGACACTGCTTAATAAAGACAGAAGACAATATGGCTATTATGAACCAAGACCTGATGTATGTGGGGTAAAAGACGGTGAGAACAGACGTAATGGTGAAGGGTCGGACTGGGATAGGTGTTATAGGTACAAGAATGGTCCAGAGAGAGACTTTTCCAAGAAATTATGGAAATGGCCATCCCATGACAAGACTGCTAGGAAAAAACGTGACAACTGGTTTGAACAAAGAAAGAGACAGTATCTGAAGTCAGGGTCAAAGAACAGAGTAGAAAACGTAAGTGAAAGTTCAACTATTCCTAAGGTGATTGCCAATATGATTGTTAGACAGGAAAAGAAAACGACGGTGTTAATAAAGAGAATAGACCGAGAGACACAGACGCAGACAAGTAATACGATAAATGATAGTACGCAGACACATAGGGATACTGTAGAGAAGACAACCCAGGTACAGTCAATTAAGAAAATAGAAAAGGGAACGCAAACTATTAAGACGGTGGAAATTCCGGAACCACCTCACGTGAAATTAGAAAAAGGAGACACAGTTGAAGTTAAGAAGGATAGACAGAAGAGAACCAAAGACGAAAGGAAACCAAAGAGGAAAAGTATTGAAGAAAGAAATAGTAGTATGATAGTTAATAGAGGTACTGCTATGTCAAGTTCCTCAGGTATAGACATGAAATTAATTCCCAAATGGTGTAGAAATATTAGGTGTGAGAGTTCAGGTTATGGAGAAGATAATTCTACCGCCGCATGTTATAGTACATACCGTGATGCTGAGACAACTGTGAATACTGATGATTCGGAGAATGAGAGAATTGCACTACAAGCAGGTCCTGACTCGAAGCGTGATGTTCCCTTATACGGTGTAGTTGCTGGTGGACAGACGGACAGAGTTTTAGTTAGTGACTCTTTAGAACTAGATACCAGTTTATATGACAAGAAAGTAGGGAAGGCTAAGAGACGAATATCAAGAAAGAGAAAGAAAGTCAGACGTTCTAAAGCTGACTATGGGAATAGGGTCGAGGTGTCGGCAGTAAACTATTATGAATCTGATGAGGGAACTATTATAAGTGTGTCATCTGAAGACGAGATGGGGAAATATAAACGTTACTTAAGGTATACAGGAAACAGTGAGCAGACCGACGCAAATAAAGAAAATAGAAAGAAATCATTTAAGAAGAAGAATAATAATAGACAGATAGCGGGAATTTACTCAACGACAGAAAGTAACTTAAGAAAAATAGAAGAATATATGACCTTAAGACCTGAGTACTTTAACAACAGGTTAACAACAGATAGTGAAGATGACATAATAAAAGAAAGACGTACTAATGTACTGAGAGACAATGAAATATTTAACTTAGATACACTCTATAACTGTTAAAATGCTTCGGGTAACGAAGGACATATGGCATTGTTTTGGCTTATGAAAGGAGTTGCGGTTTGAGCAAATACATATGGGCTGTCTAAAATAGGCAGATGAATTTTTTGGTGTAGCGTCACATGGTACAAAGTAGGCAATAGTGTTGTTGAGGATAGAGAGTTACGACAAATGATATTCTACGTGGATACGTAATACAGGATATCTTGTGTTTGGTCGTGATGTAGGGAGAGTAAACAAGGTAGAAATTAAAATAGTCCTTTGTCTAGAATGGATAGATATAGAGAGGCGATCACGTTGAGTGATGTATAACTGGAGTAATTAAAGTAGAGAAGATTCAGCACAGAATTAGTAGAGAGAGAGAGATAAACTAAGTATGAATGTTCGTACTAGAAATGGTTCGACTTAGAGCTATGACATGATCTCTGAGATAGTTTCGCTTGGTAGTTTGAGAAGTAAGTATAGTGTTGTTGACAGCTGAACCGAGAGTGTCTGATGAGGAGATATAGATTGAGGAGGAATTGAGTATCCTGTGTAAAATAGTTGAGCGCGAGAACATTAAGAGTAAAAGAATGTAGAAGTTGATGATTGAAGGATACGAGATCTTGGTGAGGGGGATTAGGCAATTGAGGAGAAAGAAGAGCTGATTAAATCTGAGAAAATTGTTGTGTGGAGAAGTATAGAATGATAGTTACGAGGTTAGCGGAATGAGGTTTGTTTTGAGAGATCGTTGATGGTGCGAGAGATAATATATAGATTCTGACCTTTGAAAACGAGAGAATGATTGAGAAAAGTAGAAATAAGAAAACAGTTGAATTGTGAAAGTCTTGTTGAGTGTTGAAGTAGTTTATCTGATAATCCGTTGTTCTTGTAGGTGTAAAAATATAGACAAACATATGTGCGTCGAGTATGGATAGGATGATGGCAAGTGATAAGTACCGTATACATGTACGAGGCATTTAGTACGTGCGTGAGTATAAGTATAGATAAACAGGTGTTCGTCGCGTTGCGAGAGTAGTCCTGAGATAAGAGTGAAATTGGGTATCTCTGTCTGAGCAAACAGAAAATACAAATACCGTGTGAATATGCGAAGACTGGCTGATAAGTGATGTTGATAAAACGTGGAGCATAAAGTAACTGAGTATATGAAAATTGAGAGATAGAAAGAACATGATTAGAAAGGTGTGATGTCTTTTGTTTGGAATGTGTGATCTTGGACGGAATTTATGACAGGTTGGCAGAAAGAGAGTTAACATTCTGAATGACGTTTCATAAAATATGTTTAGTATTGTTGACAGAGACAGGTTGGAGTATGAATGCCTGATACTGAGAAATGAGGAAAGTGAGGTCCGTTGTCAGTTATAAGTGGTGTAGTTTGCTGTTTCTGTAAGAATCCCGATAAATAGGAAGAGGAGTGAAAGATACGGAGGTAAACAAGATTAATAAATGTTGGAGAACATGAGAATATGTTCCGATAAATGTGACTAGTATCATCGCGGTGCAAGAACGCTAGGAGAGACTTGAGGATAGCTTAGAGTTGTGGTGAGATGTTGAAAGTACTGATGCAGGAGAATGCATATTAATTGCGTCGGATAGACGAGAAACTTAAAAGTAGAATTAGTTGTATTGGTGAGAGGTCTATAGTAAATAGACAAAGTTTTGTTGGACGTAGGAGGGTGGAGATACCGTAGTTAACGGTAATAATGATTAAGTAGTTGTAGTAATACTTGGAACAAATCCAAGGGAAACAATTAGTGTGTCGAAGTACGGTTTCCTTTAGTAGAGAAATGAGTTGTAGTGTGCTGGGATAGCCGCCACAATAGTAAGTGAAGTGATTTGTGCTGCAGTTTACAGCGGTTGGTTAGGATGATATTCCAGATGTTGTGATGTCTTAGGAGTTAGTCTGGTAAAAGATAGAATATTGTGAGGGGAGAGAATCAATGATTGACGGTCATTTATTAATTAGTGACTTTTATTGAGAGAACAGATATTGTTTTAAGTTAAGAATTGGTCTGTAGGTAACAGATATATATATATATATATATATATATATATATATATATATATATATATATATATATATATATATATATATATACTTGGCAGTGAGTTGTTTTGTTTTTCTTGGTTATAAAGGAGTGATTTGTGTAAATAGATATGTGTTACATTGGTTCGTAGAAGAGACCAATCTTGCTGGGTCACTTTATGTAGTTAATTCTAAATGAATTATATTTTTTTTGAAAACCTTCTCTTTAGCGAGAAGACAGTTGTTTTTATTGAATCTGAGTTTTTAATGCCTCATATATGTAATATGTTTTTTTTGCTTGATTTGCAAAATGATTGTTAGTATTTGATTTTAGAATAGGATTATTGTGTTCTTAGACTTTTGCGTACAAACTATTGGTCCGTAAAAGTGACCAGTAGTATTAGGCAACAATAGAATAGGATGTATGTTGTATTATTTTAAATTATATGAGGGGAAACATAAAATATGTATAAACTGTTTGGGGGGTATGATGTCCTGTTTTGATTTTATTTCGCTTCACTTGTGGTTTAAGTGAATTGTCTTGTATGTTTGTATATACATGTTGGAAATTAGTTAAGTTAAGTTTGATTTACATGGTTTTGTGTAAGACAGTGTATGGGGCTTTATTTGAGACCCTTCGTTCAGAAAATAGTAATAAACTACTGGGGACTAGAAGAGAGACACATTCTCCTTGTGAATAACAAGTTTATGTATATTATACTAGCAAGATTGCTGTGATAATCAGCGTTGAGAGGTTAAGTTGTGGAAACATAGGCCATACTTAAGTGACGGGGTTAATACACAAGTAAAATGGTTATGGGGAATTTAAGTGAACATTAATTGGATATATGGATTGAACGCCATATTGGGGAGGAAAAGATTAAAGAATATAGCAGTGGGGTGAATGAGGGGAAAGTTTTAAACATAGTTTCCATGGGGTCAGAAGAACCATGGTGCACTTTCATAAGAGACACAAGATTGCTGGCTTATAGAAGAAGAAGTGAATAACGTGCTACGCCAGGCAATTACCAAAACATGAATTGAATCCATGTTTGACTCTGAAGAACGGTTAGAGACTGTGGATAGCAGTACAATAGTAAAGGGTTGTAAGTGTGAAATGAACATTGTAGAGACATAATGACATGGGGGTTTAGAGGGTCCGTGATATATGGACTGTAATAGAATAAAGTTGATTGCAGACATGAGTATAGTGAGTATAGTGTTGCTGTTGATAGCGGCATAAGTAGAAGTTTTAGTAGAGATGCCTATAATAAATGGACATTAAGGGGTCGCTAAGAGAGAATTCTGAGTGAGGTATGAGAGAAGATTAGTTATGTGAGGTGATCTGTATAAAGTTGGAAGAGGTCTAGAGGGATGATGGACCTTGTTAATTGTGTACTGTCTGTAATATATAGACATTTGGGAGTGAATAATATTTTTGATGAATTGGTACTTGAGGCTGTAGATAGCAGCGTAAATAAGTGGTACTGTAGAAGAGATAATTGTTTTAGACTTTATTACATAAAGTCTCAAATGACATAGGGGGGTAAAGGTGTGTGATTTAGCTGAGTGTGGTTTTTTTTGTGTGGAAGAGTTCTACTTCTTCTTTGTATCTCCGGTGCGCACCGATTTCTTATCTTTCTATCATGTGCGAATGTTCACAGGTTGATTGAAGGTGGAGAATTAGTAACTAATGTTGGTGATGACAGTAGGGAGTTGGTATCAGAAGAGTACAGCGTTTGGAATTTTAAGCGGATCGCTTATAAAGAGAAGGAGTGTTTATTTCAAAAAGGTGTTATGATGTATTGTATAAAGTTGAGATTTTTAAGGTTATATGTAATGTGTTATGTTATGAAGAAGAAGTTAATAGTTTACTATATTGCAGGGGAAAAGAGTTACAGAATAGAATATTTACTTAAAATAGAGTTGGTTTGGGAGCAGATTAGAGGAATTGAGGGAAGTAAGGAAAGAGAGGGAATAGAGTAGGGGGATTGGGAGTAAAGAATTTTTAAGGGAAAAATTCTTTAGAGAAAACATAGGAAGGTGTAGCAGAAGTTAGGTATTAGGTGGGAAAAGGCTACAGCACGATTGAGCATCGGGATGGAATGGGAGGAGAGATGCTCAAGTCGTGACGTAGTTGGTTGTTACGGGGCAGTTAACATCAGGGACTAAGAAGAGATGGACGTATGATTTAACTGAGCAACATCTGGCTTGATTCTGAATAAAATGATATGGAACTAGAACCGTCCGTCTTGGAGTTGTTGATAGTCCACTGTCCCTTCGCTGTACTGTTATATATGCTTGCAGATCTACAAATTGATGGGGAAGACATTAGACATATAAAAACACATATTGGAAACAACAAGCTGCCATAAGGATTGATAATGAAGTGGGACAATATCAACCTATTAAGAGAGGTGTTAAGCAGGGATTTGTAATGTCTCCAGATCTTTTTTACCTATACAGTAAAAATATTTTCAGAAATGTAGAAGACATAAATGGAATCAGCATTGGAGGACGAAACATAAATAACATTAGATATGCAGATGATACAGTATTGATTGCAGACAATGCACATGATCTGCAACGATTAGTAGACGCAGTTGTTGTCCACAGTGAGCAGCTGGGGTTGGAATTAAATTGTAAGAAGACACAGGTTATGGTCGTCACTAGGAGGAACGAAGTACCACAATGTAATATACACGTAAATGGGAATATTCTTCAACAAGTGAATCGGTACAATTATCTCTATACAGTCATAACATCTGATGGGAGATGCCTTGAAGAGATTAGAACAAGAATCGCCATGGCGAAAGTAGCCTTTAGCAAGATGAAAAACATTCTGACCAATAAAAATATGTCAGTTGAAACTAGAAAAAGGGTGTTGAGGGGATACATAGAGCCTGTTCTTTCGTATGGATGTGAAACTTGGACAATGTGCAGTCAAGCTGAAAAATATCTGATGGCTGCAGAAATGTGGTTTCTTAGGAGAATGCAAAGAATACCATGGACAGATAGAAAAACCAATGACCAAGTACTACATGAGACAAATGACAATCGTAGATTGATTAGAGAAATTAGATGTAGACAGTGAAAATTTTTTGGACATGTTATGAGAAGAAATGGACTGGAGAACTTAGTGACAACTGGCAAGATCGAAGGGAACAGACCAAGAGGAAGACCGAGAGGAAAATATCTGGATGGCTTGGCCACATGGCATTGACGAGACAGGAACTCTGTGCTGATCCACGACTCTGGTGATCGAGTGAAATGACGAGTCATGACCGCCCACGCTTTTCGGCATGGCACATGATTGATTGATTGAGATTGAATTGTATT
Organism: Cepaea hortensis; assembly: GCA_963921405.1. NCBI lineage: Eukaryota > Metazoa > Mollusca > Gastropoda > Stylommatophora > Helicidae > Cepaea > Cepaea hortensis. Next base: position 17,818,361 of record OY992882.1, on the reverse strand, counting down.
CTTGATGTTCAACCAAGTTTGGTCAACGCTTTCCTCCAACTGGGTTTGCAGAGTTTCAAGTTTACATTTGATTTCATCTGTAAATTTCTCTTTGACTGTAATTTCTTGTAGTTTTTCTCTGTTGTATATTGGGTGTAATCTTTGTAAATTAGTATAGAAAGCTCTCTTAAGTTTTAATTCAAATTTTGCTCCAACGAGGAAGTGGTCGCTGTGGCACTCAGCTCCTCTATAACTTATAACGTGTTGTATGTTTGATGCATTTCTGTTGTTAATTAAAATAAATGAGATCTATTTGATTATAGGTTCTCTTGTCACATGATTTCCAAGTTTGTTTGTGTATATCCTTTATTTGTAGTTTGGTACTGCTAATCAGCAGTCCTTTGCCTTCTGCCAGGTTGATGACTCTCCATCCATTATCATTTGAAGTTGTATGTAGGCATTCCATACCGGCGACTTTTTTATGAGTTTGCTCTCTACCTATTTTTGCATTGAAGTCTCCCAGCACAATCAGGATGTCCTGTTTGGGGGTTTCTTCTATGACATCTTCCAAATCATTATAAAAGTCTTCTTTAACGTCACCTTCCTTCTTCTTTCTCTTCAGTGGGTGCATGTACATTAATCATCGTTATATTTTTCCATTTACCTTTTATTCATAATCTACTTTTTCTATTATTATTATTATTATTATTATTATTATTATTATTATTATTTTTTGGGGGGGGGGGGGGTTGGGGGGGGGGGGGGTTGGGAGGGTTGATTTTCCCCTTGTTATTTACGTTTGGGGTAGTAGTAGTTCGGTGTAAGGTATGTCCACTGTGTCTGTGTTTAGCATCTATCACTTCACAAATGTTACACATACTTAACGGTTTTCATTTCTTATTGATATATCCTGCTGCATCCTTTACTTCTCTTATCTTTACGATCAGTAGTTTACCATAATCACGTACCCATAGACAGCCACACAGACATATATACATACTTACTGGCACATTGCCGTCTTGGCAGGCATTAGTTTGTTATATATCTTACGTCTCTCACGCTCTGTGTGTGCTTTATCTGCAATCATTTTCTCCTTTGTCTTTATTCCATTTCTGATAGTTGCCCTCCATGCAACACGTTCAGCGGCGACTTGCTCCCAATGTGCATTATCAATGCCTGTATCAATCATGTCCCGCTTACACACATCTTTGTATCGTAGTAGAGGCCGACCCTGAGATCTCCTACCCGTCTGTAATTCACCAAAAAATATATCCTTTGGTATTCTACCATCATCCATCCTCCTAAGATGTCCTATCCATCTAAGTCTACAAAGACTGAGCATGGAATACACCGTCACACAACCTGATCTTTCCAATACTTCAGTATTTGTGATTTTGTCTTGCCACTTAATACCAAGTATTCTTCGCAGACACCGCATATGAAAGCTGTTTAAGCGTTTCTCTTGGCGTGAGTAAGTTGTCCAGGTTTCACTGCCATAAAGAAGAGTACTAAGGTCACAGGCTTGGTAGACGAGGACTTTTGTTTTGGCAGTAAGCTTCCTGTTCTCCCAGACTCTTTTTGCTAACATGTTCATTGTTGTTGCTGCCTTGCCAATCCTGATGTTGATTTCCTGATCGAGGGATAATTTGCTATTTACCTCTGATCCTAGATATGTAAAATGGTCTACTATCTCCAGTTCGGCGTCGTCAATAAAGATTGATGGTACACCATGTGCACCTTGTGACATAATCTGTGTCTTCTTTTTGTTAATTGTTAAACCAAATTCAGAACAAGCATTGGAGAATGCAGATAGTAGATGTTGTAATTCTTCCTCAGAGTGGCTCGTAATCGCAGCATCATCCGCAAAAAGCAACTCTCTGATTAGTACCCTGCTAATTTTGGTCTTGGCCTTCAATCTCTGAGCATTATAGAGGCCACCATCTGAGCGTGAGTGAATGTAAATACCGTCATCCTGATCACGAAAGGCATATTTCAGTAGAAGTGAAAAGTATATCCCAAAGAGGGTGGGGGATAGTACACAACCTTGCTTAACTCCACTCTTGATTTCAAACTCTTCTGAAGTTGAGCCATAAAACTTGATTATATCCTTCATGCCTGTGTGGAATGATTCCACAATGGACAGAAGAGTTGGTGGACAGCCAATCTTCTTTAGTGCTTTGAACAGACCCTCACGACTGACCAAATCGAATGCCTTTGTGAGGTCGATGAAGGCAATAAACAGTGGCTGATTTTGTTCCCGGCATTTTTCTTGCATCTGTCGCAATGAGAATATCATATCAATGGTAGACCGGTTCTGACGGAAGCCGCACTGCGATTCGGGGTAGACTTGATCTCCCAGGACTTGAAGTCTGCGCAGGACAATTCTGGCAAATACTTTCCCAATATATATATATATATATATATATATATATATATATATATATATATATATATATATATATATATATATATATATATATATATATATATATATATATATATATATATATATATATATATATATATATATATATATATATATGAGGAGCGGCTGGCCGAGAGGCTAGAACGCCGGACTCTCATTCGGAAGGCCCGGGTTCGATCCCTCGGTAAGGTGTCGGATTTTTTTCTGTCGGGGGTAAAAAGAAAATCCTAACCTGAACAGTTCGCGGCGACTGCACTAGCCAGGCGGCCTTAATTCCTCAGACTCAAAGACCCCTCTGCCATACACCACAAGGTACTATATTGGCAGTAAATGACAGTTTTGACAGTTATATATATATATATATATATATATATATATATATATATATATATATATATATATATATATGCACACAATATGTCTGAAGGTTTACTTACTCTTAACCTCTTTTATTTGTCTTTCTCAATTGTATTATTATTTGTCCACACAGTGGTATGTCACACCTGTGACAAGACAGACGTGGTTGCGGCCTTGTGGAAGCACGTGTACACCTCGGAGGAGCAGATGGACCACCATAGTCTGCTAAGAATGAGGCAGCGAGGAGTGACGAGGGGATCTGGTCGACGCTCGACGCTTAGAGGAAATGCGAGACGGACATATAATCAGATTGCTACTGGAACTATTAGTATTGGAACTCTTCGCTGGCTGCTGAGGATGGGGACGGAGCGCTTATGGGAATGTCCCGAATGCTGTGATGTCGGTTCCTAAATCAATCAATCAATCAATCAAACCTTTGCATGTCATGTTTATGCCTTAAGATATATCCACATTCAGATTTACCTACTCTGTTATACTGTAGGTTTTTCGATCTGCATTTCCTAACTTGGCACCAAAACACTGAACTACTGCGCACAATTCCTGTGCTAATAAGTTGAGCATCCGTATTCTCTATTTACAATACGTTTCTGCACAGTCATTCAAATGATATCTGTTTTATTTACATTACAAATGTTGTTTTAACTGACTCAGTACCAAACAAAAAGTAGGTTTGTACCAGACATGGTACACAATCTAATAAACAAGTATTGTCATGTAAATTTCCCTTAACTGAGCATTACAATTGCTGAAGATACACGAAACAAAAACAAATAACATGATGACCCTAGTATATTGTCCTTCTGTTAAAATGGGAGGTCACATTTGGGCAATATATATTATCCTTTGTCACAGAATCAATTAAATACCCTCGTGTGTGTTGTTCTAGAAAATGGTCCGAAATGTCGGATGTGTGTGTGCGCTGTGTTGCTCGCTTTGAGCTCAGGCTACTACAAGTGAGTTCACTGGACTGATTTTGCGTGTGGGTTTGCTTTCCCTGTTACCAGTGTCCCTCGCCATCAGGGAAACCCACTCCAATTTCTGATGTACTTGTAATTTACATCCTCAAGTCAAGGGCGAAAATTCAACATTAAGATGAACTGACCGGCGTGTCGCTTAACACACTGCCTTATCATCAGCGCAACGGAAATTTTAACGTGAGCGCTTTAACCTCTTGGAGCTGTAGTGTTTGCTGTTGTTTAACTCATTTATTATCTATTTCTAAATGGTATTTTATTTCTAACATGTTTCATTATTGCTATTCATCTTCTAGTCGTCACATGGGGCTTAAGAGGGTTAATGAAATACAGAGATAGAATTTCCGGACATACCGAGTTTAGCGTTCAGCCACGGACGATTCGGAATTTGCGTTGACTTTGATGGCATGAGCCACTGACCATTCAAAAAGCTTCAGACTTCTGAAATCAACATTGCCTAGTAAATCACAAACAGCAGGAGAGCCTGGCATGTTGCGACTGATTTTATTGTCCTGTAAAATTACGTCACCATCATGTGCCATGCCGAAGTGCGTGGTAAATCAAGTTTCGCCATCTCACCAGAGTCGTGGATCAGTTCTGTGTTTTTGTCTCGACCATGCCACGTGTTCAAGCCATTAAGACTTCTCTGCCTTTCCCTTGTAAGTTTCCCGTGCAGCTAATTTTATTCACCTTCCCACTGTGACTTCGTTTCGCTTGGCCCGCTAAAGTTATATGGCGTGCACATTTTCTGTGATTGTTGTTTCTCCGCATGATGCGTGTGACTTGCACCATCCATCCATCATTTGCCACGCCGATAAGCGTGGGCGGTCATGTTCTGCCATCTCACTCGATCACCAGATTCGTGGATCAGCTCCATGTTCCTGTCTCGACCATGCCACGTGGCCAAGCCATCCAGATATGTACTTCTTGGTCTTCCCCTTGGCAACTTCCCTTCGATCTTACCAGTTGTCACCAAATTATCCAGTCATTTCTTCTCATAACATGGCCAAAGCATTTAATGTCTCTAATCAGTTTACTATCTTCATTTGTTTCTTGAAGGACTAGTTCATTGGTTTTTCTGTCTGTCCATGGTATTCTTTGCATTTTCTTTAGAAAGCACATTTCAACAGCCATCATATATTCAGCTTTTCTGCTCATTGTCCACGCTTCACATCCATACAAAAGTACAGTTTATATGTAGCACTTCAACACTCTTATTTTGTTGTTTCAATTGATGTCTTGTCAGTATGTTTTTAATCTTGCAAAAGGCTACCTTCGCAATGGCAATTTTTGTTCTAATCTCTTCAAGGTAACATCCATCAGATGTTATGACTGTTCCGAGATAATTGTAACGATTCACTTGCTTAAGAATATGCCCATTTACTCGTATATCGCATTGTGGTATTTCCTTCTTCCCAGTGACAACCATAATCTGTGTCTTCTTACAGTTTAATTCTAACCCCAGTTGTTCACTGTATGCAACAACCGCATCTACTATATGCTGCAGGTCTTGTTCATTGTCTGCAATCAAGACTTTATCATCTGCATATCTAATGTTATTGATGTATCGTCCCTCAATGTTGATCCCTTCCATATCTTCTATATTTCTTAAAAATATTTTCACTGTACAGGAAACAAACAAACATCTGGAGACATTGCACATATCTGTCTTACACCTCTTTTAATAGGCTGATATTGACCTACTTCATTGTCAATTCTGATGGCAGCTTGTTGTTTCCAATATATGTTTTTTAAAAGTCTAAGGTCTTTTCTATCAATTTTTAGATCTTCAGGCAACCTTATCATGTGGACATGTCTCACTTTATTGAAAGCCTTTGTGTAGTAAATAAAGCAACGGTGGATATCTTTGGTTACTTCTTTAGAACGTTCAATTACTGTTCTCTGAATATACACAGCATTTAATGTACCCGTGCTTTCTAAAAACCCACATTGTTCTTCTATTTCCGGTTGTATTTTCTTCCTAACTCTTTGCATGATCATTCTCCGCAAATCTTCGTGATGTGGCTGATTATTCTAATTGTTCGATGTTGATCGCATTCCAAGAATCATGATGTCTTCGGGATTGCAATAAATACAGAATTACATAATTCAGGTGGTATATCTCCAGTATCATATATTGAGTTCTACAGTCTGAGGACTTGATCTATTCCATATTCTTCTAAGGCATTGATCATTTCTGTATTGATGTTATATGTACTCGGAGTCTTGCCAGTTTTCATATGGTTAATAGGATTCTGAACTTCCGTCTTCAAAATGTATGGTTCTTCATTATTATTCCGATGATCATACTGTTCTTCTCTTGTGTCATCAGAAAGATTTTCACGTTATCTGACCACGCATGTACAATTTGATCTTTTTTTCTATTATAATTTTGCCATCTTTGGTTGTTAGGCATCCCGTTGATGTGTGTGTTCTTTTGTAAGTGATGTCATTAATTCTTTTGTGCATTAATTTGGTATTCCGCCTGTTGTGTTGGTTTTCAATTTCCTTGCAATTTTCCCCAAGCCATGTTGCTTTTGCCTCATTGCATGGCCTCATTGCTTAGCTTCCTAATTTCCCTGTGAATCTCTTCATATTTTTCCTTGTTGCTTTTGTTATTTCTTCTTATTTCATTGAGTTTTAATATGTCTTCCGGCATCCACTTCTTGCATCCCATTATCTTTATGGGCTTGGTTGACTGATTTCATTATTTTCCATTGGTCGCTGACATCATGTAATAAAATTTCCATATCGGACAATGCATCAAATCTGTTCTTTACCTCTACGTTTAATTTATCTTTTATCTCCTCATCCTTTAGCACCCGTAGAGCAAATGTTGTGTTTCTTGGTGTATTTGTGAATTTCTATAATTTTATATGTAAATTGCTTAAGATTAATCTATGGTCGCTGTAGCAGTCTGCGCTTGGTATAGTTTTAGCGACTTTTAAGGCATTTAGAAATCTTCTGTTGACGTGAATGTAATCAGTCTGATTTCTGATCTTACGATCAGGATTCCTCCATGTCCATAATCTCCTTGGGTGATGTTGATACCAGGTGATTCCAATAATCACATCATGCTCTTTTGCCAACTGTACAAGTCTGCAACCTCTTTCATTCTGTTCCCCTAGCCCATACTTGTCTAAATGTTTTGCGTATCCTTTTACAGGACTTAGCTGTCAACAGCAGCATCTTTCAGCTGTCTGTTGATCTCTTGGCAAGATTACGCTCAGTAGTTTGCCATTGCTTTCTGAGCGGCCGGCTCAGTATCCGCAAGTCACGAGCGGGGGTCGAACCACCTCAGTTCTCGCTCCGCTGCAAGACTCTGCGTGATAAACGGGATTACAGAGAGAAAATGTTGTAACCCCACAGCCAGAGAGACCGGCCCATACTTGTCTACTATGCATAAATTCAGAAACCAAACAGGAATACAGAGAGAAAAACCGCTTCTATGTTGAAAGATATTCTTAGCAGGACACTCCCGAATTCTTAAAAGTAACACTAAACCACCTCCCCTGCCCTTCTGGAGATTAGCACACCAGAATCGCGAACAACAGCTATAAATAGAATTCGCCCATACTGTAAAAAAATGACACCTGCCAAGGGATGGGGCGGGCAACTATAAAATAACACCCCTCTCCCCAAATCCCAGGGACATAAGCACCTTCTTTCACCACAATGACGTCATCATTCGCGCCACAGGCTAGAAGGTTATTTCATTGGTGTGGGGAGTGAAATTCATATTAACATAATTTATGCTGACAGGATGAACTGATGGATCGTCTGCAGACATTTAAACTATTTGGGAACAGTCGGCCGAAATACTTCGTCAGGGAAGAACGTGTTGTTCAGTCCAGGATATGTTATAGTTTTAATTCTTGAGGACATTGGTACGTTTGATATTGTAATGAATAGCCTTAAACTAGTAAATATAATATAAAGGAACCTTAATTTAAAACAGAGTATTCTATGTGAAGATCTAGAGTAATCCTCGGAGGATATAGGTGAATATTTCTTTGAAATAATGAAAAAAAATAAGCTTCTTGTTCATTTCATACACTTTGTAAGGGATGAACTTCACTTCTCTATTCATTCAGTCATCATGGGTAGAAAAGTGTTTGGAAGATAAATGCCATGATACATTTCTAGAATATCACTTGCATTCTTTTATAGATGATACTTTTCTGGGTTATCCCGTATAATCTCTTTGTCTATATGTTCAGAAGAGAATGTATGATGTATTCGTGTATAGAGAATTAATAAAGAGTATATCCATAAATATATAAATATGATGTGATGTGACCTATCCATTTAATCTAGAGAAGCGAGACAAAGCCAAAACGGTGTAAGGATATCACCCTTGCTTATATTTACAAGATATTCTCGGCAACAGAGCCTTAAGAGCACGATGATGATTCACCTCGATAAGGTGAGGTAGACATATCATGTCAATGTAAAGGGTAAATCACTGCAACCGATGTTGGAGAGACGAGACCCATCAAGGCCAGGTAGCCCTTAGTAATCATCCCTTCACCTTCTCTCTGTCTTGTTCATTCTCTCCCTACCTCTCTGTGTGTCCAATCGCCAATTTTTAACCCTTTGAAAATAAAGATTGTTCGTTCGTTTGTTTGATCGTTCTCTCTCTCTCTCTCTCTCTCTCTCTCTCTCTCTCTCTCTCTCTCTCTTTCTCTCTCTCTCCCAATCTCTGTCTCTCTTCTTTTTTTTTTCTTTTCTTTTCCCCTTCACTTGTTTCTGTGAGTATGGCTATATGTTTGGCACCTATCTTCCACGGGGAAAAGTGGTCTTTATTTTGCTTTCCACTGGGGTATAGTCATGAGTGCTGTAGCTTGTTATCAGGCGGGTCAAGGTCATCTAAGTCAGATGAAGGGATTCGCCTTGATAGTACTGAAAGAGCGAATTTCCAAATAACGTCATGAACTTCTCCTATGGCAAAGCAACCCAACCTGGTGGAATTAATCTCAGTACCATTTTCGAATACCCTCTATCTTAGTCTGATCCACAAGGTTTACAACGACATTTATAACAACAATATTTATAGGAATAACAGTTATACCATCTACTGTTGTAGCAAAAACCCTAAAATCAATAACTTTAGGGTCCGGATTTCACACACACACACACACACACACACACACACACACACTGTCAAAGACTGCCTCATGATAGAACACCACCAGGACGTGGGGTCAACCTCAGATAGAGTGGAGAGAACAGGGTGCCCGGGATCGGGGCAGGATGGATGATAGAAAGTGGGGGACTGTTGACTAGTCCTCACACGGAGGCGTTGACCAGATAGTTAGCACTACTGGTCACGACAGAGTCACGCCTGCGTGATCGCTCCGATCGCCACTCAAGCCAAAGCCAGCTAATAGAAGCGTGCTAACTGATCTAGCACGCAAAGGGCCGAAGGGCGCATGAAGGTCCTTCCGCGAGGCGTGTAGCGACGCGAGTGAAGCAAGTCAGACTGGGGACTGACTCTGTAGTGTTCACATCGTGTAGAATAGATTTGTGTTTTCATATAACCTAGTAGATAGAGAATAGCTATAGGGGTTAGGAAAACTATTGATAGAGAATATTGTGACTTTATGTGTGATTAGATAGCGACTGTTTTGCAATTGTAAAGAGCCAACGGCAATAAAATGTACCATTTCATTCCTCGCACACGACTGCAAGTCTCTTGTATGGTGTGGGAGAAGTAATCCGATGATGCCTGAAACATGAGTTGTTGACAGGCAATAGGATTAAATGTGGTGTCAGAAGTGCTGCTTGAACCTGAGTTCAAGCTATATACACTTACCCACGGCTCTAGACTAGGGTTACAGATAGGAAATGAAATAGGAAGATAGGACTATGAAATATCAATAAACGGAAACTTAAAGATATTCCATGTCAACATGTTGAAACCTTACTATTCACGACAAGAGACAGAAGTAGAGACAGACGAACACAGTGCACCCACACCAAGTGATCAGACGACAGACATACATAACGCAACTACACTAGTTAGCGAGACTGGCATATCCGACAAGCATACACTTAGCGAGAATACAGAATACACACTTAGCACCACCACCGTACTGAATCAGGTAGACGACGACGGAATGGAACTACCAGTTCCTATTGTAGATAAGACTGCTACATTAGATAGCATACATATAGAACAGGGACTAACAGACAGTCAACGACGACAATTAGTAGAATTAGTGACGGAATACAAAGACATATTCTCTGACATTCCAGGTAGGACGGACAGAATCGTACACTCCATTCTTCTTACGGACTCTAAGCCTATTAAATGCAGGCCGTACTCAATCCCACTAAGCTATAGGGAAAATCTAAATAAGGAAAGTCTGAATTTAGAGGCTAGTGGGATCATCCAGAAATCCACCTCTGAGTACTCTTTTCCAATTGTTCTAGTTAAGAAGAAAGATTCTACAATTCGTTTGTGCGTGGACTATCGAAAGCTCAACAACGTCACCAAGATCGACGCAGAGCCAATTCCTTCCTGCGAAGATCTTATTCTTGACATGTCCACCTCCAAAATCTTTTCTAAATTACATCTCACTAAGGGATATTGGCAAGTCCCTATGCAGTCTCAATCCATCCATCTTACTGCTTTTTCAACTCCTTTAGGACTGTACGAGTGGCGTTTTCTTCCTTTCGGACTTCGAAACGCTCCTGCCACTTTCGTACGCTTAACTAGAGATCTACTTCATGGAGTAACGAGTACAGTGACCTATATAGATGATATATGTGTCCATACTGATGACTGGACAACACACCTACTGAAACTGAGACATGTCTTTAATAGGTTGCGACTCTCCGGGCTCACTGTCAAACCGAGCAAAGTCGAATTGGGCCTAAAAGAAATAGAATTCTTGGGTCATGTCATTTCTCAAGGTCAACTAAAGACTGACCAGAAAATTATTACCAAAATTATGAATCTGACCATGCCTACCACCAAGAAACAGGTCAGAAGCCTTTTGGGGTTACTATAGTAAATTTATTCCAAATTTAGCGGAGATTACAAGTGTATTTTCCAATGTTTTAAAAGCTTCTGTAAAATTGGATGTTAAAGATGCATTATTAATTTCTGCATTGTCAAAATTGAAAATTTTGTTTAGTAATGTTCCAATCCTCCGCTTGCCTAATCCGAGGCTCGTTTATTATCTTAGGACAGATGCCAGCAGGATCTCCATCGCTGCAGTACTAGGCCAATTTTATGAGGGCATCTTCCATCCGATTTGCTACGTGAGCCGTAAGATCACACCCACCGAGTCCAGATATTCCATATCCGAGTTGGAAGCCCTAAGCGTCATCTATGCGGTGAGAAAGCTGCATCGATTTCTGTCCGGTGTGCACTTCATTGTCCAGACTGACAACTCCCCAATAACGGTCATGCAGAGTGGTGTACATCGAAATGACCGAATATACAGGTGGTCGCTAATACTGCAAAATTACACCTTTAGTATAGAACATATTAAGGGGAAAGATAACATCTTGGCTGATACCCTTAGTCGACCATCTGATGTAGCAATACCAGAAATTTCAACATAAAATTGTATTGTAATATATGTTAATTTAGTACAGTCAAAGATTCTATGTGAAATATGTTAGAAATACATGAATATTGTGTACAGAATTTAGAGTCCAGATTTCATTGACACGCACATACATACATACATACATACATACATACATACATACATACATACATACATACATACATACATACATACATACATACATACATACATACATACATACATACATACATACATACATACATACATACATACATACATACATACATACATACATACATACATACATACATACATACATACATACATACATACATACATACATACATACATACATACATACATACATACATACATACATACATACATACATACATACATACATACATACATACATACATACATACATACATACATACATACATACATACATACATACATACATACATACATACATACATACATACATACATACATACATACATACATACATATTTGTAGAAGTTGTTCTAACCGCAAGACTTTGTTTAATTAGATGTGTGATAATTTCTTAAACTTTTAGTTTTATCTCTTCTGTAAACTTAGGACGAGTACAGCAAGTCAGGGGTGAATTAACAGCGTTAATTTATTACTCCCATGTGAGGACACCGGAACAGAGTTTAATACTTCATAGAGATATTTGATGATTCTATGATGTCTTTTATTTATGTATTATTTTTGAGTTGTGCAACATTTTATGCCAGTAGTACACCCACCCCCCACCCTGTTATCCCATTGTAATACTATAATTTATATCCAAGTGTTATTCTATATTCTTGTGGAGTTGCATCTTGGTTTATTTTATTATCAACTTTTGAGAGCAGAGTGTATCGAGAAAACACTTCTTCAGGTACCAAAGAATGAGTTTGCTCCTCTCTGAAGTGAGGTGACTTTCTTGGCACTCATGACCCTCTACATGAAAATCTTCCTTATATCTATTGTTTAAAATCTTCCTTATATCTATTGTTATCTTATCTTGTGACCCGTCTCCATCCATAGGGAGTATCACTAGCCAATTCAAGGTTTCTTTAGTAGTCGGTCTTAGTTGATAGGGATATCTATCTTCCCTGTTCAAAATTTACTTTTCATAGCACAATGTGCACACAGCAATTTGCGCCACTTGATATTGTCACACATCCTGTCGTAGTGGCGATCTATTTTATCAAGATAAGAGTGGGGAAGACGATACAAAATGGAACATGACGGGAGAAGATACGATGAGACGACACATGATGAGACGATGCATGGCGAGACAAGAGCAAATAAAAAGAAATTGTTTGCATATCCTTTACAGGACATCGCTGTCAACATCAGCATCTTTCATCTGATTGTTGATTTTTGGCAAGATTACGCTCAGTAGTTTGCCATTGCTTTCTGAGCGACCGGCTCACATATCCCGTAAGCTACCCTCGCGGCCAGAACCACTATCGATTCTTGCCTTCGTCACTTTACTCACGAGAGTATACGGGATTAAAGAGAAATTCGCTAACTCGTAGACCAGGGAGGCCGACAGAGACAATAGTGGACAAGATTTAAAAGAACAAAAACAACATTGGACAAGATGAGATAAGAGTAGCAAAAACAAGAATGGACAACCCAAGACAAGACCAGACAAGACAAGAATAAACAAGTCAAGAGTAGAGAAGACAATAATAGACAAAACAAGACGAGAGTGGACAAGACAAGAGGGGACAAGACACGAGTAGACGAGACAAGACGAGAATGGCCAAGACAAAAATAGACAAGACATGACAAGAGTAGACAAGACAATAGTAGGTAGACAAGACAAGAATAGTCATGACAAGAGTGAGCAAGACAAGAATAGACAAATCAAGACGAGAGTCGACAAGACAAGAATGGACAAAACAAGAGTTGACAAAACAAGAGTGGAATGAACAAGACGAGACATTCCGCCAAGACGAGAAAAGAATGGACAAGGCAAGACAAGAATGGACACGACAAGACGAGACAAGAAAGCAGTTACACATTTCATGTAAATCTGGGGGGAAATCTTTAAGCAATTGAAATGGCATAGTTATTTTAGAAACATGACAAGAACATTTCACACCCCCCACCCATCTTTTCCCCCTGCCCCCTTTTCTCCCCTTTAAACATTAGTGTACACGAACAGCAGAAATTACAGAACTACTGCAGATGAACATGATCACATCATCGGTTGTATTAAGAGGAAACATCTAGCATGCAATGTAATTGTAAAACATGTATTTTCTCCATAAATAAACTTGTGTTGTTTTTCATACATAAGTCTGCGTTTTCTCTACAAATAACCATGTGTTTTCTCCTTAGATAAACATGTGTTTTCTCCACAAATAAACATGTGTTTTATAAACAAACATTTTTTCTCTACAAATAAATATCTGTTTTCTCACAAATAAACATGTGTTTTATCCTCAAATAAACATGTGTTTTCTCCACACACAAAAACATGCGTTTTCTCCACAAATAAACATGCGTTTTCTCCATAAATATAAATGTGTTTATGTCTTTAATAAAATAAATTACTTCAGAACTCGTTGGTTACTAAACGATATCGAATATTTCAATAAAAATGTGTTTTACAGTACATTTACTAGAATGTCTGCTTAAGATGCAGCCATTCAGACAATCACGTCGGTCTTTTATTCAAATAGACGCTGGATTTCTTGTTCATGAGTCGGTTTAGATAGCCTCTAGACACTTGCACTGCAACAGAGAGTATATATCTAGTCATAAACACACATATGCGTTAGTATACATCAAGAAAACAGTAACGATGGTGATACCAAAGAAAAAAGTGACACCAAAATGGGAAATGGAAATAGAGGGGAACATTCTTAAACCAGTGAATAATTTTGAATATCTAGCGGAGCTGATCCAGAAAATCAATGACCGATACATGTGGAAATTCATGAACCTCACGCCAGTCGGCATGGCACTTGATGATGATGATTATTTTTTTTTTTTTGGGGGGGGGGGATTATAACATCAGATGGAAGATGCACAACAGAGATTAAGAACAGAATAGGCATGCGAAAGCTGCACTTCCTAAAAGGTATCTTATGCAATACGTCACTACAGTAGTTAGTTAGTTAGTTAGTTAGTTAGTCGACAGATCACCCTCATTACACATTAAACCATTCAGTCCAAAAGTGCTCGGATCTCCTCCTCAGCAAATCCCACAGCGTGTAGCGTCTCACGACACCAGTTCTGTGTTGGTTTATTACACTTCTTTGGCTTCCTGCGTAGTGTTCTTGTTTGACCACACCTCTTTTAACTTGCTGTTCTCTCAGCATGGCCATGGTTGTGGATTCCCAGTCATCGCTTGGTTCTCGTAAACGACTTTCTTCTCGTAGAGCATTCAGAATGTCTGCCTGGTCCATGGCTCGTCAGCTTTCCACAGTAGCCCTACCTGCAAGCCTGTCAGCCTGCTCATTCCCCTGTACGCCCACATGCCCTAGTACAAGGATGAAACTAATCTTTGCCAGCCGTGACCGCTCCAGAGACAGCAGCCACTCTCTTCGGACCCACCCCATCTCTATCCTCCTGAGCACACTCATTGAGTCACTAAGGACACAAGCCCGATTGAATGTCTGTCTCGGGCCATGTTATCGCTTTACTTACGGTCATGGCTTCCATAGTCAGGCTGCATGTGGTCAAAGCAAAAGCGCAAGACCCTTCCTTCAGTTTTCCCTCCGACGTGAGCCGTAAAGGCAAATGAACTTCTCACTCACAGGAGCTGGATTTTCTTGTCTGCATTTCCTGTTTAGTTGGATGCACATTTAAAAGGATGCACAGAACTCTGCTGGCACTTGTACCCACTCCTCGCCAGGTTCTAAGTCCTCAAGTGAACACATCTGCTGAAGAATCTTCGGCTTGACCCATCCACGACTTTCCTCTTTTTAACCTGCTGCCCTTTACCTTCTTAATTTCGCTATGCAGTGGATGTTGTGTGTTTGTATTGACTCTGAGATAGGCACGTGCTTGGCAAATTTATATTCTGTCCCTCATGGTTGGAAAATCAAGAAGGTAGCGCATCGCCTTGCATGCTGTATCACTTGCACGTCAAAGAATAATGTGTATAGCTTAGTTCTGTATCCTTTCCATCCTTTATATCTGCTTATGGCTAAGAGTCAGAATCGCCATCGCATACTCCAGAACAGAAAGGACCAGCCCTTCGTAAGACGTAGATGGCGCTGCTCACAGTTTGCCGCCGCCATCACCCGCATTGCAGCCAAACCCCGCTTGGCCATTGTTATCACCTGGTCTACGTGCTCAGTATAAGGTAGGCTTCGATCTAATCGTATCCCCGGGTAATTCATCGCCTGTTTTCTTTCCACCGTCTCTGAACCCAGATTTACAATTGGCGTTGGGGTGTTGACAATATGGTTATTTAAAGAGAACCATGTCACTGTTGCCTTTTTTGGGTTGACCATTGACCCAGCTTCAACACACCAAGTGCGTATGCGATTGAGTTCGGTTTGTAGTTCTACAGCAACCTGATCTCTACCCTTGCCCTGACAACACTAAAACATCGTCGGCATACGCCAATGTCCTCCCCGGTCCTATGATTTGCTCGCTGGTGATTCTCACAGTGCAAGCGTTGAACAGCACCGGAGATAATGGTGATCCCTGTGGTAGGCCAGGATATATTGTTGTTGGTTCAAAGTCCAACTGCCACATGTAAAGACTACATTCCGTTGGAAGAGGGCAGCAGCGATCTAAGTAAGGAGGAAAGGACTTATCTTGAGTTCAAGAAGCTGAAGCATTAAGAAATCCACTGGTACTCTGTTGTACGCGTTCTCAAGATCAATCGCTGCAGCAAATGTTTCAATGCCTGAGTGGACACCTTTATAGACATCATGGGCGAAAACTGCTGCATTGGTCCAGGTTCTCTTTTTGGACGGTACCCTCCGAGGGTTGGTGGGGAAAACACCTTACCTCTCCAGCTGGCTTGATTTATTTCTGGCAATTAACGTCTCCAGCAGTTTACTTATTTTGTTCTGCATTGTTATTACTCGATATTGCTGAAATTGTGTATGGTCTGTGCCAGGCTTCGGCAAGGGGAATCAGATAGCCATGTAACCACTCCTCTTTGATGCTAGCACTCCCTATACTGTTGTTGTAATGTCTGCTAGAATCTCTAGTTCGTTGTCGGTACACCTATTGAAGTCGTCATATAATATCTTATACCATCTGGCCCTGGGGCGCTGTTTATTGATCGTCGAAGCACAGCCTTGATTTCTTTCACTGTCACTGTGTCTTCATCCGAAATGTTCTGGGCCTTGCACTTATCTGAGGTAACTTCCTTGGCAAGATTCCGGCTTTTCATGTCTGTCTGGCTGCTCTGCTCTAGATAGCGTTCAAAGAGGGCTCTGCTCATGTTCTCGTCAGTCCTTTGCCAGATGAGGTCACTATAAGAATAAGTCACTATCATTGAATGTAAGATAGAGAGTGCTGAAATGCTGCGCAGAACCTGGTTTGCTGTATGGCAGTGAATCGTGGAATGTAAATGAACAAATTAGGAAGAGCTTGGAAGCAACGGAGAAGTGGTTCCTGAGATGAATGAGGCCAATATGGATTCCTTGGACTTCCAGAGTAACTAGCGGCAACTGTTTAAAAGAGGCTAATGAAACTAGAACATTATATTCAATAACAAGAATTGCGACAAAAAGTTTTCTTTGGTCATGTGATGAGAATAGAGGCATTGGAGAACACATTGGAGACTGGAAAAATCAACGGGAAAAGAGGCAGGTGTAGACCAAGAGAAATGATGCTTTGTATACTGAGACGGTGGCATTGAGTTGTATCATCAGTAGAGTTGATTCAGAACGCCAAAGACGGAGATCTGTAGAGAGACATGAACCCCTACACCACCAGCCAGCAAGGCACTTGATCATTATATATCATGTGACAGGTGATGTGTGTGTGTGTGTGTGTGTGTGTGTGTGTGTGTGTGCTCGTGTGTATGTGACTATTTATTCTTTGGTCATGTCCAGTGATGGGGGTGTGGGGAATAGAGAGTGAGCCATTTCTCGCGCTAAGGGAACGTTACTACTTCCGGTCTTTAAAAAATTTAAAAGATGGCGGTTATTACTGTCTGTAGGGAAGCAGCAGTATCAAAAAGATATATTGGAAACAACAAGCTGCCATAAGGATTGATAATGAATTGGGACAATATCAGCCTATTAAGAGAGGTGTGAGTAAGGGATGTGTAATGTCTCCAGATCTGTTTTCCCTACACAGTGAAAATATTTTAAGAAATATAGAAGATATAAATGGAATCATCATGGGAGGAAGAAACATTGATAACATTAGATATGCAGATGATACAGTATTAATTGCAGACAATGAGCAGGATCTGCAACAATTAGTGAGATGTGGTTGTTACACACAGTGAACAACTTGGGTTAGAATTAAATTGTAAAAAAACACGATTATAGTCGCAGCTAGGAAGAACAAAATACCACAATGTAATATAAAAGTAAATGGGAATATTCTTCATAATGTGAATCGGTACAATTATCTCGGAACAGTCATAACATCTGATGAGAGATGCCTTGAAGAGATTAGAACAAGAATCGCCGTGGCGAAAGTAGCCTTTAGCAAGATGAAAAACATACTGACCAATAAAAAGATGTCAATTGAAACGAGAAAAAGTGTTGACGTGCTACATGGAGCATGTACTTTTGTATGGATGTGAAGCGTGGATAATGAGCAATCAAGCTGAAAAACATCTGATGGCTGTAGAAATGTGGTTTCTGAGGAAAAAGCAAAGAATACCATTGACAGACAGAAAAACCAACGGCCAAGTACTACAGGAGACAAATGAAGATCGTAAACTGATTAGAGAAATTAAACGTAGACAGTCAAACATTTTTGGACATGCTATGAGAATAAATACATTGGAGAACTTCGTGACAACTGGCAAGGTCGAGGGGAAGAGAACAAGGGGGAGACAGAAAAATAAATACCTGGAAGGCTTGACAACGTGGCATGGTCGAGACAGGAACACTGAGCTGATCCACGACTCTGGTGATCGAGTGAAATGACGATTCATGCCCTCTCACGCTTAACGGCATGGCCCATGATGGATGTATGGAGTGTAGCAGCAGTGCGAAAATGTGGTGGGGGTGGCTTGCTTATGGATTGGGGTGTCGGCTATTGCGATCCGGTGGTGACGGAGCTTGTTGGTTAATTGGGGATAACTATAATTATATTCTGGTAGTCGTCTTGACGTATGGCATTGGGTTCCATCTTCTCCCTCCCCCTCTTCCTCTTCTTCTTCCTCTTCCCTCTGTCTAACGGTATGTGTGTCTCTCTCTTCCTCCCATCCTCTTCGTCTTCTTCCGCCTCTCCCTCCTTCTCGTCTTCTGCTTCGTCTTCTCCCCCACTTCTTCTTCTTCTTCTTTCACTATATCACACTACTTATCTCTCTCTCTCTTTCTCTCTCTCTCCCCTTATCCTCCTTGTCTTTCTTCTCATCTTCTGTGTAGGAGGACTACTGAGAGTCACAAGAGTTCGGTATACCTCTTCCTCCCTCGCTCTCTCACTTGTATATGAGTGTTTATATGTGTGTACGTGGGTGTGTGTGTATGTGTGTATGTGCGTATATGTGTGTATGCGTGTGCATGTGTATGTGTATTTGTTTGTGTGTGTGAATGTATGTGTGTGTATGTGTATGTTTGTGATTGTGTGTGTGTTTGTGTGTATGTGTGTGTATGTTTGAGTGTGTGTGTATGTGTGTTTATGTGTGTACATATAAATATGCACAGCGTAGTTCATCATGTTTATGTGAATTTCAAGAATTACATTATTTAATTGCATCACTATGTTTTGCATTACACGATGTATAACATATTCTTTTTCATTTTCACAATGTTTCTATTCTTCCCTATTTTTCCCCAATATTGTCCATTTTTTAAAGGTTGCTCACGATAATCGTCACTTCGACGCATGACCAAGTCTCAAGTTGGTCATGCGTCGAAGTACACTTGTTCCTACAGTGAGGCGCCGTCGTCATTTGGGGGTGACGGGTTTGATCTAGGTCGGCAACTATAGCTTTCAAATGTGTATGTTGTCTAGTGCGTCCTCTAATCTCTACTTCTTTCTTCTCCTTCTATGGGCGTCAAACAATACTATGTGTGTTTATTTGTGATATTGTTAGTCATCACGACGTTTTCCAGCTCCACTCTTCTCATTCACGACTAAAAAGGCGCTGTTTGTCTCATCTCATCTTGCTCATCTTGAACTTTGCAGTATCAAGATGATGAAGCATAAACAGAGGGAGAATGTCCGTTTGTGGGCTTCATATCGAGATCCCCATGGATTCTGTTATTCCCTCTGTCTATCGTTTACATGGAAGGCTTCTTCTTCTGTTTCTATCTGGCCTGTACATCAATGCTTGTTGTGTCATACTGCCAGCCGATAACATAGTTATGTGGCGAAGCAATTTCAACTGCTGTTGTTTACTTAAATCTAGCGCTTCTATTACCCCCACTTTATTCCTGATTTAATAAATTGTGATTTTCTCTCTCTCAGTTACAATGAGTATTCTTCTCAGGAATCCCATTTCCATTGCTGTAATTTTTCTTTTCTCTTATTCTGTCATTGCGCTGCTTGTAGCCTTATTATATGTGTATATACTGTTCGACTTTCATTAGCACCACAATATGGCGATGAAATGACAATCATCTTGTCCTGATATGAATACAACACCATCAACTACCAGCACTGGCGCTACATCAAAGAAGGTCTCCTACGAGAGCAAGAACACGCCCGAGTAAACATGGATTGACAACATCAAAGACATTGTACAATCACCCGGAATGACACTATCTAGTTCCACCCATCGTGCGCTGGAACGACAACTATTCCTCCCCGCGCAGTTAGACGGGAAAAGTGGAAGTTTATTATGATGATATGGGTAAGCGTCTATCTTTGCGAAACTGGCATCTTGCTGTACTTGAATGTTGGTTATCACTCATCGTTGACATATCTGTTATATGCATTAAACATAAAATATAATTGATGTTTGAATGATAAGTGACTTGAACGCCGGGATGTAAGAAAAGTATGCATATCCAATACGTGACTCAAAACAATAAACAATATGTGACTCATTGAAGTTCGTTCGTTCCTTTTCTTAGCCGTAAATGGGATGTCTAGTAGGTAAAACGTCGTAGTACACTTGTTCCTGCAGCGATTTGCTGTCGTCATTTGAAGGTGACAGGTTGGAATACTGGTAACTATAACTTTACATGTGTATGTGGTCTAGTGTGTCCTCTAGTGGCTATAGCTTTACATGTGTATGTTGTCTAGTGTGTCCTCTAGTGGCTATAACTTTACATGTGTATGTTGTCTAGTGTGTCCTCTAGTGGCTATGGCTTTACATGTGTATGTTGTCGAATGTGTCCTCTAGTGGCTATAGCTTTACATGTGTATGTTGTCTAGTGTGTCCTCTAGTGACTATAGCTTTACATGTGTATGTTGTCTAGTGTGTCCTCTAGTGACTATAGCTTTACATGTGTATGTTGGTAAGACGGGCCTGCGCGCCCAATGTGTGACTCTAATAAAGTTGATTTGATTTGATTTGATTTGATTTGTTGTCTAGTGTGTCCTCTAGTGGCTATAGCTTTACATGTGTATGTTGTCTAGTGTGTCCTCTAGTGGCTATAGCTTTACATGTGTATGTTGTCTAGTGTGTCCTCTAGTGGTTATAACTTTACATGTGTATGTTGTCTAGTGTGTCCTCTAGTGGCTATAGCTTTACATGTGTATATTGTCTAGTGTGTCCTCTAGTGGCTATTGCTTTACATGTGTATGTTGTCTAGTGTGTCCTCTAGTGGCTATTGCTTTACATGTGTATGTTGTCTAGTGTGTCCTCTAGTGGCTATTGCTTTACATGTGTATGTTGTCTAGTGTGTCTTCTAGTGGCTATTGCTTTACATGTGTATGTTGTCTAGTGTGTCTTCTAGTGGCTATTGCTTTACATGTGTATGTTGTCTAGTGTGTCGTCTAGTGGCTATTGCTTTACATGTGTATGTTGTCTAGTGTGTCCTCTGGTGGCTATTGCTTTACATGTGTATGTTGTCTAGTGTGTCCTCTAGTGGCTATTGCTTTACATGTGTATGTTGTCTAGTGTGTCTTCTAGTGGCTATTGCTTTACATGTGTATGTTGTCTAGTGTGTCGTCTAGTGGCTATTGCTTTACATGTGTATGTTGTCTAGTGTGTCCTCTGGTGGCTATTGCTTTACATGTGTATGTTGTCTAGTGTGTCCTCTAGTGGCTATTGCTTTACATGTGTATGTTGTCTAGTGTGTCCTCTAGTGGCTATTGCTTCACATGTGTATGTTGTCTAGTGTGTCCTCTAGTGGCTATTGCTTTACATGTGTATGTTGTCTAGTGTGTCCTCTAGTGGCTATTGCTTTACATGTGTATGTTGTCTAGTGTGTCCTCTAGTGGCTATTGCTTTACATGTGTATGTTGTCTAGTGTGTCCTCTAGTGGCTATTGCTTTACATGTGTATGTTGTCTAGTGTGTCCTCTAGTGGCTATTGCTTTACATGTGTATGTTGTCTAGTGTGTCCTCTAGTGACTATTGCTTTACATGTGTATGTTGTCTAGTGTGTCCTCTAGCCTCTACTTCTTTCTTCTACTATTCATGTTGTTTATTTATATAATTCTTAGCATTCTACGAAGATATTTTTGTAACTTTAACGCATCCTGGCTAAAATTTTCTGAAATAATTGATTTAAGGATTGATTGATTGATTGATTAATTCAAGAATCGACAGCATAATAGTCCGGAAAAACCCATAGCTGTTCAGTTTAATGCAGATAATGTCCATTGTGTAGGTGCTAATTATTCCACTAATATACTGGCTGTAAACACGTCGACTTTGTCTCCTCATAGTCCCGCCCTAGCGGACACAAGACTCCTAAATCTAGCATCCTTGAATATGTTGTTTCATCCGTGACTATTCTGCCCAACCACAGAGAGTGTTAATAAGGCATGGTGCCGTAACATTATGGGAAGGGGGAATCATCTGACGATCAGAAGCCTCCTGTCTTGTTTGCTCAGGAGTTTTAATCACTTTAACGACCAATCGTTCATAGACAGTCTACGGCAGGGTGGCCTCATGCGGCCAGCCGGGATTCATGTTGCGGCCCGCGGAGCTGGGTCAAATGAACATAAATGTTAACTTTATATTACATATCACCAAAAGAAGATTACATAATAAGTCGTTCGTATCATATATTTTTAAATTATAGCTAAGAGAAATTTGAAATATCTAGAATTTTTGGAAAAAATTCATGGGTTTGAGCTATTGTAAATATCCCGTATTTTCGGGAAAATTCACAGATTTTAGCCATTTCTAATATCCCGCTATTTGACACTCAAGGTTACTTAGTTTTTTGTCCGACGCTATGTGTTGATAAAATTTAATATGCGAGTTTAACATCAAACGGCACTAAGAGACTAAACATGCAAATAAGTTTGATAAGTACAAAGGGCAATTTCGAAATGACCAAGTAAATTACTTTTAAAAACAATTCTGCACAACCAAAGATACTTATTAGAGCGGGTTCAAAGTCAACATGCTATGTAAAAGCTAATTATGCAGTAGCCATGATACTAGTAAACAAATCGAAGCCATATTCAGATGGTCAGTTGGTTAAGGAATGTCTGAAGAGCGTCGTTGAAATTATGTGTCCAGAAAAGAAGAAGGATTTTTCAAAAATAATCCTGTCTTGTCAGACTATTACTAGGCGTGTGGACGAAATTGGAAAACACATTGAAGATAATTTGAAAAGTCGAGCATCCGAGTTTATATTTTATGCTCTGGCATTGAATGAAGGCACAGATATGGCAGATACTGCCAAACTGGCAATTTTTATCAGGAGTGTTGATGTCCATTTTAAAAATACAGAAGAATTAGCGGCACTGGTACTTAAGGACACTATTGAGTCACGATATTTGTTAGAGGCAGTTACATAGACAATGAATCGCTTTTCGTTACAACTTAACCGCTTATCGGGCTTAACAACGGATGGTGCTCCAGCAATCGTTGGGAAACACGAAGGTTTAGTAAAAATTGATTGAAAATGAGGCCTCCAAAGTCGGTAATACTTCAATGCTAAATTTTTATTGCATTATTCATCGGGAGAATTTATGTCCGAAGTCACTCAAAATGGACTATGTCATGAAAGTGGTCATCAAAATAGTGACCTTCATTGGTTTGTTAGTTAGTCGACAGATCATCCTCATTGCACATCGAACCATTCAGTCCATAAGTGTTCGGATCCCTCCCTCAGCAAATCCCGCAGCGTGTAGCGGCTAACTGTAGCGACCTTCATTAAGTCGAACGGATTGAATCACCATCAGTTCCAAGAATTTCTAAAGTCTTTGGACTCAGATTATAATGACGTTACATTTTATGCAGAAGTAAGATGACTGACCCGTGCCAAATTGTTGAAGAGACTGTTTGATGTGCAGCAAGAAATATTATCATTCTTTCCATACAAGTCAAAAATTATCCCAGAGTTTGAAGACAAAGAGTGGGTTTGCGACTTTGCATTTCTGGTCGATATAACTAGCCACCTAATTGACGTTAATACACGTCTACAAGGGAATGATCAATTAATTAATAAGATGTATGATCATATTTCTGCATTTCAAATGAAACTTGGTCTTTGGGAACAACAGTTGAGGACAAACATCTTTACTCACTTTCCTACATTGTCATTGCAACAAGATGTCACACAGGAGGTGGCTGATAAATACGCTTCTATGATATCTGACATAAACCTCGAATTTGAATACCGATTTCAGGATTTAAAAAAAAAAAAACATGTGTTTTTTTTTTTTGCATTTGCAACGCCATTCGCGGTAGACGTGAATTTATTACCAAGAAGATTACAAATGGAACATTGTGAAATGTGTTGTGATACACAGTTAAAGGAGAACTTCCATCAAGTTGGTTTAGAAGAGTCTATAAAACGTATTTGGACAAGGATAAATATCCTACGTTTTACAAACTTGCTCTGTCGATGGTTTCGCTATTTGAAAACACTTACGCGTGTGAACAGCTTTTCAGTCGCATGACACTCATCAAATCACAAGTGAGAACACTTAAAAAGTCGCTTAAAATTCGACAAGGTCGACTTCATTGCACCGAGTTTTTATCCCATATGGCTAAGTCTCTTTCCGCAGCGTGGAAAGCGACGCACAGAGCCCGTAGTTCCAGCGACGACTCTCAGGAGTCTCCGAAAAAATGCATTCGTGAACCGAATGACGCGGACGGAATCGAACCCACAACCTTCGGAGCCTCAGTCAGACGGCTTGACCACTTCGCCACGGAGACTCCCATGTGTGAACACGAATTACTGATGTTCATTTGGAACATCAGTATAGATTAATTTCGATACACTTAGTTCTGCAAAACAAAGTCAAATGTCTCACTTTTAAACATTTTTAAATTGTCTAATAATTATGTTTGATTCTCAGTTACGTTTTATTTACTTAAACAAAATAAATATACCTATTTCTTGTTGTTGTTTTTTTTTTTTTTGTGATTTTTTGTTTACATTAAACTAGGCAAGCGTTTGAACACATCTCACATACTGGGAAGCAACGATGTGTCCGGAGCTGCAGCACGATTGCTTGTTTACTTTAATCCAAAAAAAAACTTAGGTGCGTGGCCCGGCAGGAAGTATTATTTCTGAAATTAGGCCCGCCTGCTAAAAAGGTCGGCCACCCCTGGTTTACAGCATGTCCGCATTGTTCATAATGAGTGTTCCAACCGCTGGCGCCTCCGAATCCAACCAGTCAGCAGGCTGTTACCTCTGACCTCAGCATGACACGGACATTATATCCACGTTAAGTCTCTACAAGAGAGAGTTATCTATACTCGGTATCCACTCACCCCACAACTGTCCATTTTCAATTTTACGTAATACGAACGGAGTTTCTGAAAACAAGCAGGTAAGGGAACTTACGGTCTGGAGCAGATGAAGTTACATGTGATAGTGCAAGACTCGTCATCCCAGTAGTAGTTGTAATCACTGAACATATCTAGACAATCTTGCCCTGTAAGAGAGAGAATACTGACTATATTTATGTGCATGTATAAAGAGTGTGTATGTGTGTGTTCTGTTTTGACGTCCATGGTTATGTTATGTTGTGTCGAACGACGTCACATCATACTGCACATTTGTATATATATATATATATATATATATATATATATATATATATATATATATATATATATATATATATATATATATATATATATATATATATAAGGTCCTCTACAAGTACTGGAGAACCTTGGCCATCATAGGCCATAACTATAAGAAGGGAAAATCACACAGCTTACACACATCTTTGTATCATTGTAAAGGTCGACCCCGAGATTAATTACCCATCTGTAATTCACCAAAAAAAAAAAAAAAAAAAAATGATGTCATTTGGTGTCCCATCCATCTAAGTCTACGAAGACTTAGCATGAAAAAAAAAACAAAAAAACATAAACAACCTGAATTTTTTTTTATTCCAATACGTCAGTATTTGTGATTTTGTCTGGCCACTTAAAACCAAGTATTCTTCGCAGACACCGCATATGAAAGCTGTTTAAACGTGTCTCTTGGTGTGAGTAAGTTGACCAGGTTTCACTGCCAAAAGAAAGAGTACTAAGGACACAGGCTAAATAGACAAAGTCTTTTTTATTTTAGCAGTAAGCTTCCAGTTCTCCCATAATCTTTTTGTTAACCAGTTCATTGTTTTTGCTTCCTTACCAATCCTGGTGTTGATTTCCTGATCTAGGGATAATTTGCTGTTTACCTCTGGTACTAGATATGTAAAATGGTCCACCATCTCTAGTTCGGCGTCGTCAATAAAGATTGATGGTACCCCATGTACACCTTGTGACATAATCTGTGTCTTCTTTTTACTAATTGTTAAACCAAATTCAGAACAAGCATTGGGGAATGGAAATAATAAACTTTGTAATTCTTCCTCAGAGTGGATCGTAATCGTAGCGTCGTCTGCAAAAAAGCAACTCTATAATCAGTACCCTCCAAATATTGGTCTTGGCCTTCAATCTCTGAGTATTGTAGAGGCCGCCATCTGAGATTGAGTGAATGTATATACCACCATCCTGATCACGAAAGGCATATTTCAGTAGAAGTGAAAAGTATATTCCAAAGAGTGTGAGAGCTAGTACACAACCTTACTTAACCCCACTCTTGATTTCAAACTCTTCAGAAGTTGCACCATCAAACTTGATTATACCCTTCATGTCTGTGTGGAATGATTCCACACTGGACAGAAGAGTTGGTGGGCAGTCAATCTTCTTTAGTGCTTTGAACAGACCCTCACGACTGACCAAATCAAATGCCTTTGTGAGGTCAATAAAGGCAATAAACAGTGGTTGATTCTGTTCACGGCATTTTTCTTGCATTTGTCTGAATGAGAATATCATATCAATGGTAGACCGGTTCTGTCGAAAGCCACACTGTGATTCGGGCTAGACCTGATCTCCCAGGACTTGAAGTCTGCGCAGAATAATTCTGGCAAATACTTTCCCAACGATACACAGAAGTGAGATAGCTCGATAGTTGATACAATCACTTCGATTCCCTTGTTCTTGTACAGTGTTATGATGCTTGAATCTTTGAAATCCTGTGGGACTTGTCCTTCTCTCCAGCATAGCTCTATTAGCTGGTGGATCTGTAGAGTGAGTGTGTCTTGCCTACTTCTGATAACCTCTATTGGAACCCCATCCTTACTTGCAGCCTTGAAAGGTGCAAGTTCATTGATAGCACATTTAACTTCTGTTATGGTGGAAAGCGTGTCGAGGTGGTCAAGAGTTAACAGGGCCTCTATGGCGTTGAGGGAATCCTCCGCTAGTTTGGAATCGCTTGAGTAAAGCTCCAAATAGTGCTATACCTACCTATCAATCTTCTGTTTCTCATCATTCATTATGTCTCCTTTAAAGATTTTTATTGGTGTACAGATTTTGATTATTGGACCACACGAGCATTAAAATCACCAAGCATATACATGTAGTCAGTTTCTGGAAATGCCTTGATCATAGAGTCTAACTCCTCATAGAATGAATAGTTTAGTTTAGTTAGTTTAGCGCGGTTCCAACTTCACGGCAACGGATCGTCCCCATATTGCTCTGAACCTGTGCCTGTGAATATCACGCAAAACGCTCCTCACTGCCCTATGTGAACAATGGAATAGACAGGAGTATCGGCAAGCCAACAGCTCGCACAGGCACACTGTGCATAATGCCGGCGCCAGAAGGCCAACACAAAAGTCCTCCACGAAAAATACAGTCCATCGTCGATGGAAACGGCAGTCACCAGAAAGAATTCATTGACCCGGATTTCATCCCATATGGCTCGGTCTCTTTCCGCAGGGCCCCCCCCCCTAAAGCGCCTCACAAAGCACGAACTCCGTAGCTGCAGCGACGACTCACAGGAGCCTCCTAAAAAATGAACTCGTGAACCGAAAAGGCAAACCAGTCACAGCCGGCCGCCATTATTCCAAACATGCAGTTTAAAAGCATTCCACGCGAAATTCACAGCTCACAGTGTCGCGTCACGCACTCACTCAGTAGCAGGGCGACAGAACCATAGCCTCCTTAGTCGCCTCTTACGACATGCACGGTAGGCAACAGTGTTACTATTCTTTTCTCCCCCGCATGGGCCCCGGCAACACACGGAGGCCTCATAGAATGAATCCTACACATCATCAAAGGAAGCGAGTGGGATAATAATCTTTCATTTTCGCCAGCTGAAATTTCAATCATTCTCAGTAGTGAATTACTCACTGCAAAGCCCAATGCATGTTGTCATTTTTACCTCCTGTCCTTTAGCCCCCCCCCCCCTCCCCTCCCGCGCCAAAAAAATAAAATAAATGGTGTAACAGTTTTCCCTTATCGACCCTTCCTCTTCGAGGATAGTCTTCTTCATGCAGGCCAGAAATATCAATGTTAAGACGATTGAGTTCAGCATCAATCACATAATTTTTTTCTAGCATCGTAAATATTTGTCGGGTCAGTGGAAAATCCTGGACCCGTGGTTCTTACGTTCCAGGTTGCAAGCCGTAGCTTAAGGTTTCTATTCTTCTTTTTAGTAGTACCCGTTGCATAGGTTTTACAGCCTGCGGTCCAGATTGTGTCCTAGCCCCAAGCACTCATTGAAGCAGGCAGGCTGTGGCGCATCAGCACCCAAATGGCTGGTTTATGCCCATCTTGGGGTGAACGGTACCTGGTCAGTGACTCCTGTAGGTGTCTCCATCCGTTAGAGGCAACCCGTGGCGTCCCTGACTACGCCAATTAACAAGTACTTATAACCCCTAACTGCTACCTCTCGCTTTGTTCCTGAGACCGGTTAAGATCAGGGATGGAGTTATGCCTCTCTATATCATAAAGCTTGGGCTGAATAGTAGAGACCATGTGTTGCCAATGCAGCATGATCCTTCTATTGGCCTGTCTAGTTCATTCCAGAGGAAAGGTAACACCAATATTTCTAGAACTAAACAAGCTGCAGAATCAGCAAAGCAATGCTCTAACTGCCCTCCTGTAGGAGCTTCGATCCTAGACCAGTTGCCAACCAAGTCTTAGGGCTGAGTCTGCCTTGCCATGACATTTAGTCTTTGTGCTGCGTTTGAGGAGCGGCTAGCCGAGTGGCTAGAACGGCGGACTCCCATTTGGGAGACCCGAGTTCGATCCCTCGGTAAGGTGTGGGATTTTTTTCTGACGGGGGCACAAAGAAAATTCTAACCTGCACAGTTCGCGGCGACTGCACTAGCCAGGCGGCCTTAATTTCTCAGGCTCAAAGACGCCTCTGCCATACACCGCAAGGTACTATGTTGGCAGTAAATGACAGTTAAATGACAGTTGCATTTCCTTAAACCCTCCAAATTGCGCTCCTCCGCCCGAGGCCGTTGGCACAATGTGGGGTGTCGAGTTTGGTAAGCGCCGCCCAACATTCAGCGCTAACCGAAAGTAGGTAGTAACGTCTATTGTTACACGGTAGCTCAGTTATATCTAAGAGATGGCACACGTAATAATTATAAATGTAGTAGCAGTGTAGCCCGTCGACAAGGTGGGCGTGTGTTGAAATACCATTGAGAAAGTTTATTTTATTGTCTGGGACTCCAAAGTAGACCCAGGCTAAAATCATCCGGTAAGCGTGGGCGGTGATGTTTCGCTATCTTACTGGATCACTAGAGTCGTGGATCAGCTCTGTGTTCTTGTCCCGACCATGCCACGTGGTAACATGGGACAAAATTGGGTTCTACAAGATGTCACGGAAAGTGAAGGCGACAAGAGTGCTATTTTTACCTTGTCGAGTATTTAATGTCATCTGGTCCGTAAACATATAAGGTCAGCATCATATAGGCCTCAAGGGGTGGGAATGTGTTCTTTACTTCTGTCACACTAAAAAATTCACATACAGCATTCAGTCCTCGCTAGTATATGACAACCTACCACCCCTAGCGTTGTCTGGTTGACGAGGCCTGGTTGTCCAATTTGTGAATCCATTGAAAGTATTCGATGTGTTTGACCATTCCCAGGCAAACTTGAGGAAGATATCGTCCCCGCCAAACCACACACAGTGGGCTGAAAATGGAGAAGGTATAACAATATATTTGATTCGCAGGTTTAAAGAGGTTTACTGGCTTGGGAACTAGCGTTATTACAATTGGTTTTATCCCTCATGGCTCGGTCTCTTTCTGCAGGGCGGCCCGCCGAAAGCGTCACACAGAGCACGAACTCCGTATCTGCAGCGACAACTCCCAGGAGCCTCCGAGAAAATTAAACTCTTGAACAGAATGACGGAACCGGAATCGAACTCTCAACCTTCGAAGAGCGAGGCACATGGCTTAATCACTTCACCACGGAGTCTCACAGTGAATTTGATTATCAGGTATTTATATCAATATACCTCGTGGTTGACGTGAGCGCACGAGAACTGGAAGCGGTTCGAGTCGCGCCAGTGACTTATGAGAGAATGGAGCCGGTCGCTCAGAAAGCAATGGCAAACTACTGAGCGTAATTTTGCCAAGAAATTAACAATCAGCTGAAAGATGCTGATGGTGACAGCGATGTCCTGTAAAGGATATGCAAATAAACATATCAATATACGAACTGCATACACATTGTCTGTATTACTTGCATAAGCAAACGGAAGCGTTACTATTAATGTAATTATGAATGTTGATTAATCTCAACCATAACATATATGTTTGTGCACGCCTAGCAGCAAAAATGGTTGGGGGTAGAGGGATGCGGATCAGTTGTGTAACACACCGGACTGCCCGGTCACGGTACGCCATCTAGCCTACAGCAGCTGTCAGGGGTCGACCAATTAAAACACAGCAGTCGACCAATCCGGCCTGTATGGTCACTGCCATAGAGGAAAGCAACGGCAAACTACCTCTTTGAAATTGCCTAGTTTATTATGATTCGCTTAAAGACTGATCATCGCAAGACAAGGACAGAGACATTAAAATTAGGAACATGGAACGTTAGGACGCTAAACAACGACGGAAAATTAGAGAACATAACACAAGAAATTCAAAGAGAAAAAAATTAATATATTAGGTATGTGCGAAACGAGATGGACAGGAGCAGGCATCAAGATACGTAAAGATTTTAAGATTATTTATTCTGGAGGTGAGGATCGACATAGGGGAGTGGCAATAATTTTGGACCGGAAAACATCAACGTCTGTTCAGGGATATTGGGCCGTGTCGGACAGAGTTCTACTAGTTAAATTGAGTGGCAGACCTTTTAACATAAATGTTATTCAAGTATATGCCCCAACAGGAGAGTCCAGTGAAGATAGTGTAGAGGAATTTTATAATGACATAGAGTCTGCCTTAAAGAAATGTAAAAATTCAGAAATAAACATCATAATAGGGGACTTCAATGCAAAAGTAGGAAATCAAGGGGATAGATACACAGTAGGAAACTATGGTTTAGGAGAGAGAAATGAAAGAGGATACAGACTAGTAGAGTGGGCAAAAGAACAGGAAATGATTGTAGGAAACACCTGGTTCAAGCAACACCCTAGAAGATTATGGACCTGGAGGAGTCCTGATAGCAGAATTAGAAACCAGATTGACTACATTCTCATTAGCAGAAGATTTAGAAACGCGCTAACAGTAGCAAAAACAGTTCCCAGTGCTGATTGTTATAGTGACCGCAGACTACTCACAGGAACATTGAGGATAAAGTTGAAGAAAGTCAAGTATACAACAGGGAACACTAAATATGATTTGTGTACATTGAGTAATGACAAGGAAATACAAAACAAATTCAACATAGAAGTACAGAACAGATTTGAAATATTGTCTGATCTAGAGATCCTATTCCAGGATGTGGATGATCAATGGGAAATGTTAAAGAATTCAATCAATGTGGCTGCAGAAACAACTATTCCAAAATTAAAGAAGGTGGGTCGTAAGAAATGGATGACTGAGGAAATTTTACACTTAATGGAAACAAGAAGACTCAACAAAAATAATCCTGCCAAATATGAAGAAATTCACAGACAAGTCAGAATATTATGTAGGAAGGCAAAAGAATCATGGCTTGAGGAAAAGTGCTTAGAAATTGAAAAACAACACAACAGTCAAAATACCAAATTAGTGCACAAAAGAATGCAGGAACTTACTAATAAAAGAACAAGTACATCAACAGGCTGTCTAAAAACTAAAGATGGCAAAGTCATAATAGAAAAAGATCATATTATACATGTATGGACAGATTATGTGAAAGACCTGTATACCGATAACAGAGAGGAACAGTATGCTATTAGATTTAACAATGAAGGACCAGTGTCAAAGACTGCCTCATGATAAAACACCACCAGGACGTGGGGTCAACCTCAGAGAGAGTAGAGAGAATATAGTGCCCGGGATCAGGGCAGGATAGATAATAGAAAAAGGGGGACTATTAACTAGTCCTCACACGAAGGCGTTGACCAGATAGTTAGCACTACTGGTCACGACAGAATCACGCCTGCGTGATAGCAACGAGTAACACTCAAAGCAAAGCCAGCTAATAGGAGCGTGCAACTGACCTTGCACGCAGGGAGCTGAAGGGCGTATGAAGGTCCTTCCGCGAGGCGTGTAGCGACGCGAGTGAAGCAAGTCAGACTGGGGACTGACTTTGTAGTGTTCACACCGTGTAGAATAGATCTGTGTTTTCATATAGCCTAGTAGATAGAGAATAGCTATAGGGGTTAGGAAAACTATTGATAGAGAATATTGTGACTTTATGTGTGATTAGATAGCGACTGTGTTTGCAATTGTAAAGAGCCAACGGCAATAAAATGTACCATTTCATTCCTCGCACACGACTTGCAAGTCTATTGTATGGTGTGTGAGAAGTAATCCGATGATGCCTGAAACATGAGTCGTTGACAGGCAATAGGATTAAATGTGGCGTCAGAAGTGCTGCTTGAACCTGAGTTCAAGCTATATACACTTACCCACGGCTCTAGACTAGGTTTACGGATAGGATATTACAAAGATTAAAGTGTTTAATTTGTGTCAGTGACGATTACGTGTGCAGACTAGATCGAGTTGCCGGCAGAAGTGTGCCTATCGTGATGAAATAATGTTTATTTGTGCTTATTAGAATGTTATATATTTAAATAATGTGTTTTTCAAAGTTGTAAGTATGCATAGTATGTTCTTCTTTCATTTATTTACGTAATTATTTATTTGTTTTTGAATAATTGTCACAAATGATTCATGGCGGAGCAATACAAAGGTCAGCGCCAGTATTGATTTTTACAAGCTAAAAATAGCGCTGCGCCTGTGACGTGGCACGATTGATTGACAGTTGGGCCTCGCCATTTGCAATCAGCTTATCAGTGTTTACATACTGGTAAGCTGCTGCCTGCCTGAATCTTTACGATATATTAACTATTATTTGTTTATTTAAGTTAAAGAATGAATATATTTATTTATTTACACATTATTATTTTATTTATATTTATTTAAAAGCAATTATTGAATTTTTTTTCCTACTTTTCTATTTGTTTACCGTCAGGAGGGCACTACTTTCGGCTATGCAAATTAGATTTGGCCTGCACCATCCTTACTTCCATAGATTAAACTAGGTTAGTAACGAAAGATATATTACAGTAGAACTAAGACAGGACAGTGACATTAAATATTAAGTAATCAATGTTCTGTTTGTTCGTGGGCATGTTTGTGTCATTGTACCAATTTGTCAAAAATCTATTTGTCGTTTACGAGTTGGTAATTTTTGCTGCTCTGTAAAACAGGGCGAACAACAGCTGAGTAAGAACGTGAGTGTGTGCCGATGTGCCAAACAGGGTGACCTGAGTAGAAACCTCATGTGTATTCCGGGGTGCCAAACAACGGGACCGGTGTTGCTGACGTGTTGTTCCTTGTTCTGGGGAACATTAAGTTGAGTAAAACCTACGTTTTTGGCATGCATTGTGATTAATAGTGCATCTCTTTTTCAGCGTGTATTGTATGAACAGACTTTGTGCTCTAATTTTTTGGAGAATACAATTTTCCAGAATGTAAACAAAGAGTACAATTTGTGGTGCTCAGATATTAAATAACATAGCATATCAAAGAATAATAACTAATTGAAGCAGTC
This sequence comes from Cepaea hortensis, assembly GCA_963921405.1. Taxonomy (NCBI): domain Eukaryota; kingdom Metazoa; phylum Mollusca; class Gastropoda; order Stylommatophora; family Helicidae; genus Cepaea; species Cepaea hortensis. Next base: position 17,784,339 of record OY992882.1, on the reverse strand, counting down.
AGTTCAGGTCAACGTGAGCCAATTACCCAACAACATGGCTACTCTAGCTGACTTCATTAAAGCAGGCAAAGAATTGCAATACACAGGTAAAGAGCTAGAACAATACGCTGACAAGAAATTTAAAGAAGCAAAGGATGCAGAAAGAGATGAACGCACACTAGAAAGACAACATCAATTAGAATTAAAACAGAAACAATTAGAACATGATAAGGAAATGAAACAAAAGACATTAGATCAAGAAAGAGAACTAAAGCAAAAAGAGATAGATGAAATGGCGAGAGTTAAGGAAAAACAAATACAAGTAGAATCAGAGACACAATTAAAGATGAAAGAGATGGATGTAGACTCACACGCAGAGATCTCTGCCACTAAACTTAAAAGTCAACAAGAAGAAAATAAGTTCAACAAATACAAAAATATTATCAAAGCATATTGTAAAGAAGATTCAATTTCTGCCTGGTCAGAAAATGTCGAGTATCAATTTAAATATCACCAAGTTCCTTTAGAGATGTGGGCTATGATTTATATGAAGAACCTAAGTGGTGAGCCCCTTAAAGTAATAGAATCTATACCAACCGATCTTAGATCTGACTACCAATACATCCGTGATAGGATTATGCAACACTTTTTACTTGATGCCCCTGGGTATCAGATTCAGTTCTCAACTTTAAAACCTAAACCTACTGAGACTTTCATTGACTACGTCTCAAATGTTCGAAGTGTACTAAATAGGTGGCTTAAAGCAGCTAACATAGGAAAAGACTTTGATAAATTAAAAAACTTAATAACTATGGATAAAGTAATATCCACGATACCATCCTCTTTTGCTAAATTTTTGCAGCAATCAGACATTGAAAGTATAGAACAGTTTGAAAAGAAAGGGTCAGCATATTTTTCTTCAAACAGAAATATTTTTAAAACTTCAAATGACTCTGAAATAGTTTCCTTTGTAAAAGATCAATCAAAAAACGATCAGAGCAATAGAAAACCATTTAATAAATTTGACAAGAAAGATAGAATAATTTCAAAATGTATCCACTGTCACCTTTTACATGACACTTATTCAATGTGTGACAAATCGCCAGGGTATCCGGCACATCTTGAAAATGTTATTAAGAAGCAACAGAACAAAAGATCTGCATACCGGCGGGCCATTAAATGTTTTTTTTTGTTCCAGCTACGGCCATTATTCAAATAAGTGCCTAGGCCGCCAACGTATGAAAGCCAACAATGTTATTTTACTTGATACATCTTCTGACAGTGGCAGTGAGACTGAGTGTGAAGTTGATAATGTATTACCTTTCAAGCAATCTGAAGATGTGTGTTGTGTGAGCGATGTATTAGCCTTTGACAATTGTGCCCAATGTCACCAATTTCATGCAGACGGAAAATTAGAATGTGGGCATTTTGTAACATCCTCCTTAGAGAATGCAAACGCAGCTATAGCCTCCAGAGGCAATCTATTGTTTCACTCTGCGTTGGTCAATGAGAAGCCATGCCGATGTTTGCTAGACAGTGGGAGCTCTATTATTGGTGTGAAAAAGGAACTTGTTAATCCAAAGGATTATACTGGTGACTCTGTAAGATGCCGTACTTTTTCTGGTAATATAGAAACCTATCCTCTGACAAGAGCCCATATAAATACCCCGTTCCTTTCTGGTACCTTTACTTGTGCAATACTAGACAACCCTTGTGCTGAGTTAATTCTTGGGTGTCTACCCCAGCTAAAGCACTGTACAGATGAAGAAATATCTGTCTGGGAGGAGAAGAATGGTTTCACTCCAGTAAACAGTGAAGATATCCTCGGACATCACAGTCCTAACAAAGGTACTAGACCTGTAACACTTGAAACTGGTCAATACATAATGGTGCTACTAACAGACAAGCATAATAACAGGTTAACTTCATGACAAGGGCCTTTCAAAGTGATACAACAACTTTCAGATGTTGACTATGAAATATCAATAAACGGAAACTTAAAGATATTCCATGTCAACATGTTGAAACCGTACTATTCACGACAAGAGACAGAAGTAGAGACAGACGAACACAGTGCACCCACACCAAGTGATCAGACGACAGACATACACAACGCAACTACACTAGTTAGCGAGACTGGCATATCCGACGAGCATACACTTAGCGAGAATACAGAATACACTCTTAGCACCACCACCGTACTGAATCAGGTAGACGACGACGGAATGGAACTACCAGTTCCTATTGTAGACAAGACTGCTACATTAGATAGCATACATATAGAACAGGGACTAACAGACAGTCAACGAGGACAATTAGTAGAATTAGTAACGGAATACAAAGACATATTCTCTGACATTCCAGGTAGGACGGACAGAATCGAACACTCCATTCTTCTTACGGACTCCAAGCCTATTAAATGCAGGCCGTACTCAATCCCACTAAGCTATAGGGAAAATCTAAATAAGGAAATTCTGAATTTAGAGGCTAGTGGGATCATCCAGAAATCCACCTCTGAGTACTCTTTTCCAATTGTTCTAGTTAAGAAGAAAGATTCTACAATTCGTCTTTGCGTGGACTATCGAAAGCTCAACAACGTCACCAAGATCGACGCAGAGCCAATTCCTTCCTGCGAAGATCGTATTCTTGACATGTCCACCTCCAAAATCTTTTCTAAATTAGATCTCACTAAGGGATATTGGCAAGTCCCTATGCAGTCTCAATCCATCCATCTTACTGCTTTTTCAACTCCTTTAGGACTGTACGAGTGGCGTTTTCTTCCTTTCGGACTTCGAAACGCTCCTGCCACTTTCGTACGCTTAACTAGAGATCTACTTCATGGAGTGACGAATACAGTGACCTATATAGATGATATATGTGTCCATACTGATGACTGGACAACACACCTACTGAAACTGAGACATGTCTTTAATAGGTTGCGACTCTTCGGGCTCACTGTCAAACCGAGCAAAGTCGAATTAGGCCTAAAAGAAATTGAGTTTTTGGGTCATGTCATTTCTCAAGGTCAACTAAAGACTGACCAGAAAATTATTACCAAAATTATGAATCTGACCATGCCTACCACCAAGAAACAGGTCAGAAGCCTTTTGGGATTAGTTAATTACTATAGTAAATTTATTCCAAATTTAGCGGAGATTACAAGTGTATATTCCAATGTTTTAAAAGCTTCTGTACAATTGGATGTTAAAGATGCATTATTAATTTCTGCATTGTCAAAATTGAAAATTTTGTTTAGTAATGTTCCAATCCTCCGCTTGCATAACCCGAGGCTCGTTTATTATCTTAGGACAGGTGCCAGCAGGATCTCCATCGCTGCAGTACTAGGCCAATTTTACGAGGGCATCTTCCATCCGATTTGCTACGTGAGCCGTAAGATCACACCCACCGAGTCCAGATATTCCATATCCGAGTTGGAAGCCCTAAGCGTCATCTATGCGGTGAGAAAGCTGCATCGATTTCTGTCCGGTGTGCACTTCATTGTCCAGACTGACAACTCCCCAATAACGGTCATGCAGAGTGGGGTACATCGAAATGACCGAATATACAGGTGGTCGCTAATACTGCAAAATTACACCTTTAGTATAGAACATATTAAGGGGAAAGATAACATCTTGGCTGATACCCTTAGTCGACCATCTGATGTAGCAATACCAGAGATTTCCACATAAGAATATATTGTAATATATGTGTATTTAGTACAGGCAAATATTCTATGTGAAAGATGTTAGAAATATATAAATATTGTGTGCTGAACTAAGTACCAAAAACATTGACCTGCTATGTGGCTGTAGACATCAAAAGCAAGAACTTTACTCTGGGAACAAATATATCACTTTGTGAACTAGGACAGCTTATTACTTGCTAAGCTCCAGATATGTTCCAGTGAATTAGTCATGTTAAACAGAGAAAAACAGTGTCAAATGATTATATACATACAGACACGAGAACAATGGTCTACAAACGAACTCTACAGGTGCAATACCCATAGAATAAATATGACTGTGTAATGGTTGTCAAATACCCAGAACAATGGTATAGATATTATGCCAATGAAAGTATGTTTCTGAACATTAATGGCAACGACTAACCTGAGGTATTTATAGACCATGTATATATAAACTTAATGTGATATGTATCATAATGTTTTAATATTGTGATAAAATATAGATAGATTATGTCATTTTAATTTATAGTTAGATTTAGATAATATAATACTTTTTCATTTTAGGTTAGATAGATTATGAATTTCACAAAGGGACATAACTCATCTCAGATAAATTTCATTTCACATAGGTAAATTACATCTCTTAAATTAGATAAATATTAGGAGTAATGTAAGCTTATTTTAAGATTAATGTCACAGATAGATTAAAATAGGCAATAGGATTAAATGTGTATTTATAGAACTAGTATTAGTATGTCAGTATTTAGAGTAATATTTCAGTAGAATAGAGTGGTTAAGAATACCATAGTACAAACCAAAAAAAAATTTTTTTTTTCTTTTCTTTTCTTACATGTAAATATGTTGTAAATACTTGACTTGCAACGGTTGATGCACAGTCATTAGGCTCAACTATGGCAAACCGAGCCAAGCTTGTACAGTGTCACTCCAAGGTATTTAAATGACTATGAGAGAAAAGATGCGTGACAAAAGTGAGAAAGTTATGTGACAGAAATGAAGGATGAAAGATGTGTGACAGAAATAAGGATGAAAGAAGTATAACAGAAATGAGGATAAAAGAAGGGTGACAGAAATGAGGATGAAAGATGTGTGACAGAAATGAGGGTAAAAGATGTGTACCAATAGAGAGGGTAAAAGATGTGTGCCAATAGTGAGTGTAAAAGAAGTGTGACATAAGCGAATGTTAAAGATGTGTGACAGCAGTGTGAAAGTGAGAACAAATGTAAAATATACAGGAGAGAGTGAGAACATTCAGCGGATTTTTTTGCCGCTCAGCAAAGCTTTTAATTTTGTTGCCGTCAAGTATTGGTTTCAATGTTGAAAATGTGTTGTAATGAATGTAGTTTGAGTATTTTAGTTTAGGATCTTAGTGAAAGTATTTTGAGTCTCATAAGACAGGAACGTAGTCACAGATTTGTATTATACACATGTTTGTGACCACAGTTAAATGAATTATGGCACTTGAAAAACTAACTTACATACACATGATCTTTAGATACACATGTTAGAGGTTAGATTATACATTTAATTACATCCAAACACACAAACAACCATAAAAACAAACATATAAATTGCATACACTTTTATTAGATCAAAGGGAGATAACTCCGGTTCAGGGGACATAATAGACAACGAAACACTAACTTAACAGTGAAATATGACTTTACACGCGGAAGCGAAATAGGTAAAGCCTGTCGCTCACAGCTTATGTAATGGTTGTTTAATATTATATGGGGGACATGAAGCAATTCATGTGTTGACCTTCAGAAAGTCAACTTTGTATGGGTAGTGAGTTAATTTACTATTTGAGGGCAGGTCTTATAAGACAACGGTCCGGTTCAGACATACCTCTAATGAATATAATATTGCGATTGAGAATAGGGCTCACGCCAACCAGACAAGTTTGTGGCGATTGCCAATAGCCAAGTAAAGTGATGCTACATTGTGACATTAGTCAGTAGGTCTATTAAATAGCCCAAAGCCAAGTTATCTACAGTCTTTGACAAAAATTAGACACACTAATTTTTTTTAGAAACCTCTTGCGTCACAACCAATGAGTCAAAGTTGATGACGCAACACAGGAGGGGTGGGTGTGTGTCAAAGACTGCCTCATGATAAAACACCACCAGGACGTGGGGTCAACCTCAGAGAGAGTAGAGAGAATATAGTGCCCGGGATCAGGGCAGGATAGATAATAGAAAAAGGGGGACTATTAACTAGTCCTCACACGAAGGCGTTGACCAGATAGTTAGCACTACTGGTCACGACAGAATCACGCCTGCGTGATAGCAACGAGTAACACTCAAAGCAAAGCCAGCTAATAGGAGCGTGCAACTGACCTTGCACGCAGGGAGCTGAAGGGCGTATGAAGGTCCTTCCGCGAGGCGTGTAGCGACGCGAGTGAAGCAAGTCAGACTGGGGACTGACTTTGTAGTGTTCACACCGTGTAGAATAGATCTGTGTTTTCATATAGCCTAGTAGATAGAGAATAGCTATAGTTGTTAGGAAAACTATTGATAGAGAATATTGTGACTTTATGTGTGATTAGATAGCGACTGTGTTTGCAATTGTAAAGAGCCAACGGCAATAAAATGTACCATTTCATTCCTCGCACACGACTTGCAAGTCTATTGTATGGTGTGTGAGAAGTAATCCGATGATGCCTGAAACATGAGTCGTTGACAACCAGCAATTTTAAAGATGGAGGTTCAAAATGTTCTTAAGCATATGAAAGCTGGCAAGGCCCCCGGTGCAGATAACATCACAACAGAAATGATTAAAGCTCTAGAAGAATTTGGACTAGAGCAAGTCACTAGACTGCTGAACACATTATATGATACTGGAGATATACCTTCTGAATTATGTAATTCTGTATTTATTGCAATCCCAAAGAAATCAGGAGCCTTAGAATGTGATCAACATAGAACAATTAGTATAATGAGTCACATCACAAAGATTTTGTTACGAATTATCATGCATAGAGTGAGGAAGAAAATACAACCTGAAATAGGGGAAGAACAATGTGGTTTTGTAGAAGGAAAGGGTACAGTAAATGCTGTGTATATGCTGCGAACAGTTATTGAACGTGCTTTAGAAGTAAACAAGGATATACATCTTTGCTTTATTGACTACACAAAGGCTTTTGATAGAGTTAGACATGTCAACATTGTGGATATGCTTGCAGATCTACAAATTGATGGGAAAGACATTAGACTTATAAAAAACATATATTGGAAACAACAACCCGCCATAAGGATTGATAATGAAGTAGGACAATACCAACCTATAAAGAGAGGTGTTAGGCAGGGATGTGTAATGTCTCCAGATCTTTTTTCCCTTTACAGTGAAAATATTTTCAGAAATGTAGAAGACCTAAATGGAATCAGCATTGGAGGACGAAACAGAAATAACATTAGATATGCAGATGATACAGTATTGATTGCAGACAATGCACAGGATCTGCAACAATTAGTAGACGTTGTGGTTGTACACAGTGAGCAGCTGGGGTTGGAATTAAATTGTAGGAAGACACAGGTTATGGTGGTCACTAGGAAGAACGAAGTACCACAATGTAATATACAAGTAAATGGGAATATTCTTCAACAAGTGAATCGGTTCAATTATCTCGGAACAGTCATAACATCTGATGGCAGATGCCTTGAAGAAATTAGAACAAGAATCGCCATTGCGAAAGTAGCCTTTAGCAAGATGAAAAACATTCTGACCAATAAAATGATGTCAATCGAAACGAGAAAAAGAGTGTTGAGGGGATACATAGAGCCTGTTCTTTTGTATGGATGTGAAACTTGGACAATGTGCAGTCAAGCTGAAAAACATCTGATGGCTGCAGAAATGTGGTTTCTGAGGAAAATGCAAAGAATACCATGGACAGATAGAAAAACCAATGACAAAGTACTACAAGAGACAAATGAAAATCGTAGATTGATTAGAGAAATTAGACGTAGACAGTCAAAAATTTTTGGACATGTTATGAGAAGAAATGGATTGGAGAACTTAGTGACAACTGGCAAGATCGAAGGGAACAGACCAAGAGGAAGACCGAGAGGAAAATACCTGGATGGTTTGGCCACATGGCATGGACGAGACAGGAACACTGAGCTGATCCACGACTCTGGTGATCGAGTGAAATGGCGAATCATGACCGCCCACGCTTTCCGGCATGGCACATGATTGATTGATTGAGTCGACCAATCAGAATGGAGCGCAGACACGAGAGGAAAAGCCCGCTGGATTCTTTCTTTTCTCTCGCAGATCATCACTGAGCACTGTAGATATTTAGACAAATCAAAGTAGTGTATGTATTACAGTATAAAACTAATTAATATTATAAATCAGACCTTTTAAACGAAACTACACCGATTGTGGTTGAGTGAGTCATAAAAAGATTGATATGTGTATTTGATTGTACTAATTATACCTATTCCTCTATGGAATTAAAAACTCACATGTGTTAGAATTGGTTTCGATATTCTGTGGTAAGATGTCCCTGCCTTTCACGATAATTTAGAATCTGGTGTCTCTATACTAATGTTCGATCATAATGGCATGTTATATAGCGTATAGGATTGATGTACTATAATTCTTGGCTCGATTAGAATTCCTGGCCCTGTTTGAATTCTCAGTGATTATAATTCAGGTTGGGTCGATTAGAATCGTAGTTGTTCATAATTCTTGGTTCATATCAAATTTTTGATTGTTTAAAATTCACAGTCTGAATCAAACTCTTGTTATTTTTTGGTAGTCATAGGGTGAATCGAATTCTTGGCTGATTAGAGTTCTTGTTTGGTTGTTCGAATTCTAGGTTCATAGCAAATACTTGATTGTTTAGAATTCGTAGTCGGAATGGAATTCTTGATTTGTTGTTAGAGATCTTGGTCCATAGTAAGATGTAGGATTGCTAGAATTATCAGGAGTAGAGGGTCGTGATCGCAGGGATCAGCAGAAGATAATCATAGTATACTTCCATTGTTCCTGTATAGAGATGGATGCGACATTAATGTTTCTGAAACAAGTCGATTGTCGGAGGGATTCACAACCCCGTAATTGGAATGAGTACACTTTAAACCCTTTAACGAGGATCTATTGGAGGGCAAGTCTGGTGCCAGCAGCCGCGGTAATTCCAGCTCCAATAGCGTATATTAAAGTTGTTACAGTTAAAAAGCTCGTAGTTGGATCTCAGTATTTGAGTCCCGGGCGAGACTCAGGCTACCATCTGTTTCTAAAGAGTCAATACACGAGACTCAGGCTACCATCTGTTTTATAAAGAGTCATGATATTTTCAGAGTCTCCGACTTGGGTCGAGTTGGCGGGATATGTTTTCCCCAAATTCGACTAAAGACGGTTGATCGGCGGACTAACAATCCGTCATCATAAAACTCCCAACTGTTACAGAAACAGATTTCTGGCTCCAAATGTTTGACGCTTCAAGCAAACACAAGAGAACCACGATTTCTGCCATATGCGCCATCTTAGGCACGAGAGGAAAGACAAGACAACAAGTTCGGGATTTGAGATTTAAATATTGAGCACAATCCACTACTTGCAAGGCTGATCGTATTCTAGTATGAACTTAAGGCCTATCCACGTCAATCTGGAAGCACTAGACTCGAGTTTCGCTCTCATTTGAGCTCGTCAGTAGTGCATATCCTTGACCGGATCCGGAAACAAACCCTGGATTACTGGCATGTGAAGTGGGTGTGTAGCCACTCGGCACACGCTGGACACGGCCAAATTGTCATAACAGAATATTACAACGTCACCCATCGTAGGCTGTAGCTCAAGATTTGCCCGATCGCCGCGACTGACGTCTGTCAGTCGATGTGGACCCGAACGATCAGGTCTTCTCACTGGCAAGGCACCAGGCCGCATAAATTCCAGCGAGCAATAATCAAATAGATTTATTTTGTGTTGTTTCGGAATTTTAGATTTAAATATTGAGCACAATCCACTGCTGGCAACGCTGATCGTATTCAGATATGAACCTAAGGCCTATCCACTAACTTAATTCAGGCCAATTCTCACTCATGATTGATTTGGCTTCATTTCTATGACCATAGATTGCATACTGTACCACTCCGCTTCCAATAATGATCTGGTGATGCGGTTCGCAATTGAATGTCTGACAAACCAGGCAGAACGCAGTGCAGAGTCTTTTACTGGTCAGCACTGTAGTGAGAAATGACGGCCTGGTAGACACTACAGGCGTCGTCGAGGAAGGCATCTCTCTGAAGCTAAGTGGGAAGTATCATCCTCGCCTGATCCACATACCATTTGGGCCTATGTCTGGGACATAGGACTTCTGTCGAGACATACTCTGAAAACTGGAACGGCTCTAGGCCAATCTTTTAGCTCAAAGAGCATTTTTCCCTCCAAGCATTTTATATAAATAAATTTCACACTTTTATTTTATAAACTTAAAACACTGATCTTAGACTTTTCTGTTATTATTAGACTAAATTAGATGAGATTGAATGTATCATATGTAGCATTTTGGAAATCTATTGTCCGAGTGGACAATAATTATGTGGGGGTCTGTAATTTTATCATATGCATGAGTAGCCCAGATACCCAAACCTGCTTGCTTTTAACAAATTGTTCAGCTTCGAGTTTTACAGCCTGATGCCTGTGCCACTGTTAGGAGAGTTGACGTTTTATGGGGCAAAAATCCATACACAATAATCTAACGAGCCGACTGGTCTTCGTTTCATACAGTGGATAGACATTCCTAAGGGCGAGTCTTTTTTGTCTTCTGCTTTACGTGTGAGGGTTTCTCTCAACATTTGAAGATCCTGCTGCAATATTAATAGATGACATACATACACATATTCTTTATCACTTGCATAAGACAGGTTGTCCACAACAAAACTGCGATAAGAGTTCAGTTCTCACATTCGTACCAACGTTTACACAGAAATTTGTTTAGTTTAATTGCAGCACTTTCAAGATTACATTCTGCGTTGTCATGGTTGATGAGGACAGTCTTATCGTGATTGCAGTTACATGAAGAAGAAGAAGAAGAAGAAGAAGAAGAAGAAGAAGAAGAAGAAGAAGAAGAAGAAGAAGAAGAAGAAGAAGAAGAAGAAGAAGAAGAAGAAGAAGCTTTTACATATTGTATTTGTTTTGCGTTCGCCTGCTTTGAACTCGGGGGTAGTTATAGAAGAAGAAGAATGAAGAAGATACCAAGTACATTTGCTACTGCTACTGATAATAGCCCTGGGTTGATTGTTTTTTCTTAGCTTTCCCTATTACCAATGTCCGTCACCAAAATGAAAACCCACTCTGACTTATGAGGTACGTGCAATTTACGTCCCCAAGTCAAGGACGAGAAGTCAACACTTTAGACTAACTAAACAGTTTAAGGGTTGAACCAGCTAGATCGGACGTTTAACAGCGAATGCGCTTATCTATTCGGACATGCTGACCTCCACATCCTCCTGTTTCTGTGATGGCCCCAGGTCTCCACAATGTCCATTATATCGTAATGTAGTAGTATACCCAACTTCAACACAAACCCCATCAACAATGAATAACCGATGTGTATACAGCTTATAATACACTGTTGCATGTCTCTTGCAGGGCGTTGCGATAGTAGTAGAGTAGGTGCCCTATCCGGTAATTTTTATTTTTTTAAAGCGCAAGTTTCCTCTATATTTCTACTGATTATAGATCGTGCACCTCATTTTGAAATCTATTCTTAGCTTTTATTGATTTCTTTTGTTTTTCCGGCGCTGCCCGGACGTTGGTCAAGGGTGGAAGAGGGGTGGTACGAACAAACGAACGAACTTTATTTTCGAAGGGTAACAAATTGGGCACGCAGTCCTGTCCTACATTCGGCCCTTCCAATCACTCATCTTTCGTTCTTCAATAGTGCATGATACATTCACGTAAGAAAAAACATTCTGAAATGAGTGTTGTAAACATCCATCTATCATTTGTCATGCCTATAAGCGTGGGCGGTTCATGTTTTGCCATCTCACTCGATCACCAGAGTCGTGGATCAGCTTCGTGTTTCTGTCTCGACCATGCCACGAGGCCAAGCCATCTAGGTATTTACTTTTCTGTCTTCCCCTTGTCCTCTTCCCCTCGATCTTGCCATTTGTCACCAAGTTATCGAAGTTATTTATTCTCATAACATGCCCAACAAACTTTGACTGTCTATGTCTAATGACTCTATAATCAGTTAACGATCCTCATTTGTTTCTTGATGGACTTGTTCGTTAGTTTTTCTGTCTTTCCATGGTATTCTTTGCATTTTCCTCTGATACCACATTAACACAGCCATCGGCTGTTTTTCTGCTTGACTGCTCATTGTCCCTACTTCTCATCCATACAAAAATACAGGTTCTACGTAGCACCTCAATACTCTTTTTCTCGTTTCAATTGATATCGTTTTATTGGTCAGTACGTTTTTATGTTGCAAAAGTCTACCTTCGCATTGGCAATTCTTGTTCTAACTCTTCAAGGCATCTCCCATCAGATGTTATGACTGTTCCGAAATAACTGTACCGATTAACTACCTTAAGAATATACCCATTTACTCGTATTTCACATTGCGGTATTTCATTTCTTCCCAGTGACGACCATAATCTGTGACGTCTTACTATTGAATTCTAATCCTAGCTGCTCACTGTGTGCGAAAACCGCATCTACTAAATGTTGCAAGTCCTGTTCATTGTCTGCAATCATGACTGTATCATCTGCATATCTAATGTTATTGATGTATCTTCCACCAATGTTAATTCCTTCCATATCTTCTATATTTCTGAAAATATTTTCACTGTACAGGTAAAACATTTCTGGAGACATAACACATCCCTGTCTCACACCTCTTTTATAAGGCTGATATTGACCTACTTCATTATCAATTCTGATGGCAGCTTGTTGTTTCCAATATATATTTTTACAAGTCTAAGGTCTTTTCCATCAATTTGTAGATCTTCAAGCTTCCTTATCATGTCGACATGTCTCACTTTATCGAAAGCCTTTGTGTAGTCAATAAAGCAAACATATAGACCTTTGTTTAATTCTATAGAACGTTCAATTACTGTTCTCAGTATATACACAGCATTTACTGTACCATTGCCATCTACAAACCCACATTGTTCTTCTCCTATTTTGGATTGTATTTTCTTCCTAACGCTTTGCATGATCCCATCCATCATGTGCCATGCCGGTAAGCGTGGGCGGTCATGTTCTGCCATCTCACTCGATCAACAGAGTCGTGGATCAGTTCCGTGTTTCTGTCTCGACCATGCCACAAGGCCAAGCCATCCAGATACTTGTTTCTAGGTCTTCCCCTTGGTCTGTTCCCCTCGATCTTACCAGTTGTCACCAAGTTCTCCAAATAATTTCTTCTCATAACATGCCCAAAAAATTGTGACTGTCTACGTCTAATGTCTCTGATCAGTTTACGATCTTCATTTGTTTCTTGAAGGACTTGTTCATTGGTCTTTCTGGCTGTCCATGGTATTCTTTGCATTTTCCTCAGAAACCACATTTCTACAGCCATCAGATGTTTTTCAGCCTGGCTGCTCATTGTCCAAGCTTCACATCCATATAAAAGTACAGGTTCTATGTAGCATCTCAACACTCTTTTTCTCGTTTCCATTGACATCTTTTTATTGGTCAGTATGTTTTTCATCTTGCTAAAGGCTACTTTTGCCATGGCGATTCTTGTTCTAATCTCTTCAAGGCATCTCCCATCAGATGTTATTACTGTTCCGAGATAATTGTACCTGCTCACTTGTTGAAGAATATTCCCATGATAATTCTCAGCAAAATCTTCGTGATGTGGCTTATTATACTAATTGTTTGATGTTAGTCACATTCCAAGGCTCCTGATTTCTTCGGGATTGCAAGAAATATAGAAGTACATAACTCATGAGGTATATTTCCAGTATCATATATTGCTCTAAGCAGTCTGGTGACCTGGTCGATTCCATATTCTTCTATTGTGATGTTATCTGTACCCGGGGTCTTGCCAGTTTTCATATGGTTAAGAGCATCCTGAACTTCCATCTTCAAAATTGATGGTCTTTCATTATTATTCTGAATATCATACTGTTCACGTATGAAAAAAAAAAAATTGATCTTTTTCTATTATGATTTCCCATCTTTCGTTTTTAGACTACCCATAGATGTGTGTGTTCTTTTGTTAGTGATGTCGTTGATTCTTTTGTGCTTTAATTTGGTATTCCAGGTGTTGTGTTGGTTTTAAATTTCCTAGCAATTTTCCTCAAGCCATGTTTCTTTTGCCTCTTTGCATAGCTTCCTAATTTTCCATGAATCTCTTCATATTTTTCCTTGTTAATTTTGATATTTCATCTTATTTCCATGAGTTTTAAGATGTCTTCCGTCATCCATTTCTTGCGTCCTGTTATCTTTATATTTGGGATGGTTGTTTCTGCAGCTTGGTTGACTGATTTCTTTAATATTTCCCATTAGTCGTTGACATCTCGATATAATATTTCTATGTCGGACAATGCATCAAATCTGTTCTTTACCTCTACGTTGAATTTATCTTTCATCTTTCACTCTTCAGTGCCCGTAGATCAAATTTTGTGCTTCTTGGTGCATATTTGACTTTCTTTAATTTTATATGTATATTGCTTAAGATTAATCTATGGTCGCTGTAGCGCTGTTGTAAACATAAACAATGCATATTACCATGTTATGAGACACATCCCCCACCCATCACACATCCCCCCACACACACCTTCCCCACCAACGCACATATACCCCCCCCCCACCCCCATCCACACACCACCTGGCACACAAACATTTCCCCACACACCCATCCATCCCCACACACACATTCCCCACCTACACACATCTCCCCACCTACACACATCTCCCCACCTACACACATCTCCCCACCTACACACATCTCCCCACCTACACACATCTCTCCACCCAGACACACATCACCCCACCCATTCCATAACCCATACACTCACCCACCCACATATCCTCCACCTCCCACCCACACAACCACAACCACAAAGCCAAACACACACCCCCAACCACACACACATACCCCGTTAACCAACTCATCCCACACCCACCCAGACACACACCCCGCACCAACCCATACACCCCACACTTACACATGGTACACTAAAGGGGAGATAACTCATTCTGCTAAATTACGTGTATTCATTATATTTTGTACTTAAAAGTAATATATTTTATGTGTGTTAATTATGTATTGTTAATTAGTTTCTTGTAATTGTAGATGGCCCCATCTGGTGGGTGTTATTAAACAGGTTGACATTGGTGCAACATTTTATAGTTTTCCTAAATAAACTAGTCCTGCTGACGGCACAAACGGAATCCCTGAGGTTCATACTGGCATTTTGTGGCCCTGATCGTTAGAAACGATAGGGTTTCTTTCCTTATATATCTAATAACATGTGGTGGTTTAGTGTGATAAGCGGAAAACCCTCATACCCAGGGCGGTGGTATGTTGGGTGTAAAAACAGTAGTATATAATGGTGTTTTACGGATCCTATCGTCAGAAGGGCTAGGATAGTTGTCCTTATGTACCTATTAATAAGTGGTGG
The DNA here is from genome assembly GCA_963921405.1 of Cepaea hortensis. NCBI lineage: Eukaryota > Metazoa > Mollusca > Gastropoda > Stylommatophora > Helicidae > Cepaea > Cepaea hortensis. The sequence continues at coordinate 17,769,075 of OY992882.1, read as the reverse complement.
GTATTAGAAAAAAAGTGACCGCTGGTTTTTACAAGGAGCGATGTTTATTGTCATAAGTGTTGTAGAAACATCATCATCATACACATGTTGAGGGGTTCGGGTTAGGGTATGAAATGTGTGTGTGTGTGTGTGTGTGTGTGTGTGTGTGTGTTCATGAGTGTGTATGAGATATCGATAACTCCCCCCCCCCCCGTCCCATAGTGAGTTCGTCTAGGATTCATGACCATAAGGAGTTGATAGTATCATAGCAAACAACGATACGATAGGTCAGTGGTGTGGCGTGAAGTAACAGCTACAAGTCAAAATTATGGTGAGGATGGGTGTGTTTTTGCTCTTGATCGGGTATAATGTAGCACAAACTGTCTGAGCGACATAACCACACAAACTGACACAAAAACTGAAAGCTTACACAAAAGACATCAACACTAAACACAGAACCCTTTCACAAAAAGAAAAGCCTAACGTCTAACTGTAATCGACATAGTAAAAATACAACAGACACTATCGTACACAAAGAAATCGACAACCACTGAAAATAATACAACCACTTAAAACGACAACCATTGAGACTATCAAACAAGAGAATAAACCACGCAAACTAACCTAAACACTGACAACTCAAACAACCAAAAGAAATCAAAACAGACAAATATAAACGACTAACACACACTCACTAATAAATCACCAACAGCTGAAAATGACACATCCACTGAATAATAACAAGTGTTGAGACAATCAAAGAAGCGACATCACCACTCAAACTGACACAATCATTGAAAACTGACACAACGACAGACTGGCTCAAACAACAGAAAGCAACACAAAACTCTGAACCGATGCACCAAAATAAAAGCAGAACGCCCGTTCTTTCTTTCTTTTTCGCCCGCTCGCTTTGAACTCAAACGTAGACCACGAACACTACATCTGGTAGAGATGGCGTACAAATGTAAACAACAGAGAGAGGGGGAGAGAGAGAGAGAGAGAGAGAGAGAGAGAGAGAGAGAGAGAGAGAGAGAGAGAGATCGACAACCATTGTAAATGACAAGTTTTGACACAAACAATGAAAATTGGCACAACGAAAGAATGAAACAACCAAAACAAATCAAAATAAATATCAAAATGTAACCAACATATTAAAAACGTAACACACACACACACACACACACACACACATACACACACACACAATCGAAAACCACCGAAAATGGCACAACGACTGAAAAATAACAAGCATTGACAATCAAAGAAGAGACATAACCACTCAAACTGACACAACGACACACTGACACAAACAAAAGAAACACCACAACATACAAATGTAACTGGCACACATGAATATAACAGACAGACAGACAGACAGACAGACAGACAGACGGACGGACGGACGGACGCACGCACGTTTGCACGCACGGAAGGACGGACGAACGGACAGACAGACACAGATTGTGTCAGTTTGAGTGGTTATGTCGCTTCTTTTGTTGTCTCAGTACTTATTATTTTTCATTGGTTGTGTCATTTTCAGTGGTTGTCGATTTATTAGTGTGTGTGTGTGTGTGTGTGTGTGTGTGCGCGCGCGCCTATTTACAACTTCAGATATCTAAGCAAGTAATGCATGATGATGCTGTGTTTTTAAAATAACGACAACCTTGAATGTTTGCAATGTTGGAAGGGATTGATTTCTGATACACACTAACACAGCGCGGCCTATAATCAAATAACCCGCCAACACTACTGTACCCCCCAGAGAAGACAACTCAGTACAAAGATATCCCACACCCGACCTACCGATCATTCTTTTACAGACATGCATCTTATTCTGTCATTATTTATAATTACATTTATGACGCGTGTGTGTTGTTTATTTCCTACTCTTCACTCTCACCTCCACCCTAATAACGCAACTGTGTTGTTTACCCCTAATACATTTTCCCAGATGTTCCGCTTATAACACTAACGCCTATCAGAATGGCAGCCATTAAACAAATCAGCAGTTTGTTCTACTCGTTTCATTTTATATATTAGTCTTGTGATTTGCTACGATTTTCATTTGAAGGTCTGTAAAAGGTAATCCAATTCATACCCATAAAACTGTGTATGATGATGATGTTTCTACAACACCTATAGCACTAAACAATCTTTTCACATACCCCGCTCCTTTTAAAAACCGGCGGTGACTTTTTTTTTTCCAAATACCCACCACTTCTTAATAGGATTTTTAAAATATTGCATATCCCTTGCATGACGTTGCAGTCAACACCAGTATTTTTCAGCTGCTGTTGATGTACTAGGCAAGGTTTTACGTTCAGTAGTTTGCGAGTGCTTTCTGAACGACTGTCTCCCGTACCAGCATATCATAACACAACGTGACACGGTCTGCTGCACAAATCGGTCGCGGCTGAGTTTCGAACGCCTGGTACCCGGCTCACGAACCGCGTTCGCAAGCCTTTGGCCACAGAGACCTGCAAAAGGAAAACTACCCGAGCCCTTTTGACGCTAGGAGTCGTAAAACACCATTATATAATCCTGTTTTTCTCCCCAGCACACAACTGTCCTGGGTATGAGGATGTTCCGTTTCTGACACTAAACCACCACATTGTATTAGAAATACAAGGAAAGCCACCCTAGCGTTTCTGACGATCGGAGCCACGAAACGTCATTATGCTCAGGGAGCCCGTTTGTTTCGTTAGCCGGCTAGTTTATTTAAGAAAACTAAAAAAATTGCACTAACGTCAACCTATTTAATAACACCCACTATATATAGTCATCTACAATTACAAGTAACTAATTAACATTACATATTTAACACATATAAAATATGTTACTTTTAAGTTCAAAATATAATGAATATACGTAATTTAGCAGCACGAGTTATCTCCCAATAGTGCACATCCCCTCAGCCGCCCTAGAACACGCCCAGGAGCGCAGGGAAAAAAAAATCAAAAGCTAAAAGTAGATTTAAAAATAAAGCGCACGATCGATAATCAGTAGAAATATTAAAGAAATATGCTCCTCAAAAAACCGGATACGGCATGTACTATACTACCAACTATAAGCCCAGCTGACCGGTATAGGGAATGATCACCGTAACTCACCATCAGCGCAACGAAAGTTTAAGAGAAAGCACATTAAGCCTCGCATCCAAGCTAATCCCTACTGCTTATACAAGATCTAAACTGTGCGGAACACAACCTGTATTTGTCCAAACAAACGAATATGATAGACATTTTTATCTCTTAACATCTCTTCGCACAAATCATTCTTCTTACCTTTTTTCTCCTTGGCTATGGATCTCAGAAAATCGTTCTCTTGTGATGATAACACCACGGCCAATTTGGCATCACGAGTCAGGCACATGACCTGTAAAGTGTTTTATAATTAATGTTAAAGTTCAAATAAAGTTAGACCAACAAAAGAGATAATGCTATTCATGTCGATTCCAGTACCGGATATCATTACCTTCATTTATTCGTTTTTACGGCTTACGCTACATTTATATACTATATTACTGCACCAAAAGCCACCACCATTATCATCAACGTATACCTTGCCACCTGGCATAGGCGTTTAAGTATATATACAGACCTCAGTCTTTTAGTATTGTCGTTCGTGTTTGTCGGTCGCCGTCGTCGTCGTCATTCGCACTGCGAGCGCTATCAAGACAAGTCGCATGAACAAGTCAAGACGCCTTATACGGGAGAACATGTCACGTTGCAAGTCCAACAACAAGAAACACGCGGTAGTGTCAGGATCTTGCAACTTAATCACACAGGCTCGTAACAACTAACTGATGTGATACAAACACTGTCACAGAATGACGATACGTGACACATGGCGAATACAATGATACACACTTTATTCGCACTTCTCATTCGCCACCAATGTTACAGGCATCGCGCAATCACAATATCGATGCCATTATACAATAAATACAATCAATATATACATTCAATGCAATAATACTTCACTCACAATCTACGACTCAGGCGCACAGTCTACTATACCCAAACAGGCGTTCTTTCTAATAACGTCCACTCACACAAGTAATACGATCACACATTCCACCCACGTCTGTCCAGTACTACCGTCCGATGCCGTCTGCCTTCCCACCGCCGTGAGTTCTCCTTGGTCAGGTTGTCTCCCTGCGTGGACTCCGTGAGCCACGCGTGTCACAACTGGCCCTCCCGTCGCTGCGTGGTTAGTGTCGCTCACAGGCGTACCTGCAGGCAGGCGTACACAGCCGTAATTGCCAGGCGTCGATGATGAAGACGCGGCATATCTGCTGGGGAGATTATGACATTCTCCCACCCCCCCCCCCTCTCTAATGAAAGGAGTATCCTTTCATTTTGGCCGTATACATTTGTGTTTGTTTATTAAACCTGTCAGAAACGACCCATTGTTTGTCATCTGACGTGCCAATTAGGTTTATATTGACATATATGGGTAATTGTATGATATATACACACGCTCGTCAATGATGCTATTAAGCCACACTAATCAAGTACAATCCACTAGTTAGATTTTTACATAGGTTGTAAATAGACACAGCCAGTCCAGTAGCTATCAGCGATTTATGCTATCTCTCAAGCCACGCAACCACCTCACGACAAATGAAAAAAAATTACGAAAAGATACATGTCAGGCCGTGAGTCAATCTTCCTCATAAGATGGCTCCAACATTTGACCCCAGCCCAATCTGGTCAGATAGTCTAATGCCGGTCTTCAACTTAAGTAATTATATTCCACGCATAGTTGATGTCATCCTGGTGTGTCGCCATTCTGGCAACACGAGGAAGGTTTTCTATACCTGTTAAACATTACCAATAATTCAAATTGTTTCCTTTGGATGTGCTGGTGAAACAAGACAAAATTCAATGTGCGATAATTTTAACAATCTTTCAAAGAAAATAAATTACATTGGTAATTCACGTTCTAAGCGTCACAGTTTGATGCTTCTTATCAATAGTGACCCAAATGGTACTATTGAGAACAAGTTAATCAAATTATTGTATCTCAGATTACAAATATCAAAAATCCTTTCATACAATTTGTATATGTAAATTTCAAATTCACAAAGTTTGTGTAAAGCGTCAATTCTTTGTGAGAATTCTTACATGGTCTGCTAATTTCTAAATTAATTCCAAAAACACCGGAAGTACACAGCTGGCGTGTTACAATGTAACTAACACAATGTTTTTTCGTCGGGTTGTTATGTCGACGAACGGATTAAACAGTTCACAGTTGCAGCTGTTGGATACAAAGTTCTTTCGAAGTACGGATTAAAGTGTTCTGTAGAATTCAGATGTTACTAATGTTAATGTCCCTTTCGTACAGTTTAAAAAGTCTGAACACTCTGCTAAACTTATATCAACAGTGTTCATAAGTGCAGGTACTACGGATACTCGAACAGATCAAGTAAAGTAAGTCTTGAATTCTTCGTAGCACTGTTCGTTTCAATGTTGATAAGTATTTAAAATAATACAGCCTTTCGTTCACATACTACACAACTACTTATCATATTTAACTTAATAAGATATAATATACATACAAGAGGACACTGTCCCTATCACAAGTATTTCACAGCGTTTCTGAAATATACTCAATATTCGCTGTGTTGCTGAGCGCTATAACTTGTAGCTTACACAATGCTTTACTGTGTGCGCTCAGGCAAAAGTAGGCTTTCGGATGTGTCGTACGAACATCTGGAAAGAAGGTCGCCAATCATATTTTAAATACCGCTAATATGCCTTACTTCAAAACTAAAGTCTTGTAGTAATAGCGACCGCCTTGCTATCCTGCGGTTCGTAGGAGTCTCAGTAGTGATGATCGTCAATGGATTGTTGTCAGTCTCCACTATAAAATGTTTACCTAAAAGAAATCTAGATAATTTTCTTACATAATACACCAAAGCGAGAGCTTCCACCACAGGAGTCGACCAATTTTTCTCCCTTTGTTTGAGTTTGCGACTCACATAGTATTCAGGGTGGAGGACCTCATCGTGGCTCTGCAATAACACTGCCACGATGGCTACGGAGCTCGCGCCTGTTCTTAATCTGAACATAGTGTCCAAATTTGGCAATTTGAGTATAAGATTAGTGGAAAAATAAGATAATACTTTTGTGAATGCTGGTCTCAGGCATTCGCTGTTACAATTTTGTTTGGCTTATCTTTGGTTAGTAAGTTGGTAAAACACTCAGTCAAAGTAGCAAAATTTGGAATGAACTGTCTATAATAATTTAGAAGACCTAGGACACTTCTTAATTCTTTCTTTGTCGTAGGAAGCGACAATTTCAGAATCCTTGACACGATGTTGTCGTCAGTAGTGACAATGCCGTTAAAAATTTTATAGCCCAAAAATGTAATTTCCTGGAAGGCTATGTCAACCTTTGATGGTTTCACTGTTAGGCCGTGGTGTCTGATGCGGTCAAATGTCTGCTGTAACGTCGTTACTTGGTCTGTCATAGTCTTAGTATGTACACAAATGTCGTCCATGTAAGAAATTATATTTGGGATGTCTGTCAGTAACAGTCTGGTCATCCGTACAAATGTCGCAGGGGCATTGACTAGCCCGAATGGAAGCTTGCACCATTCGTATAGACCCCAGGGTGTGGCAAATGCTCAAACCTGTTTCAATGATAGCTCCAGGTCTCCACAATGTCCATCACTTAATAATGTAGTAGTATACCAAGCTTCAACACAAACCTGTTTCAATGATAGCTCCAGGTCTCCACAATGTCCATCACTTAGTAATGTAGTAGTATACCCAGCTTCAACACAAACCTGTTTCAATGATAGCTCCAGGTCTCCACGATGTCCATCACTTAGTAATGTAGTAGTATACCCAGCTTCAACACAAACCTGTTTCTATGATGGCTCCAGGTCTCCACGATGTCCATCACTTAGTAATGTAGTAGTATACCCAGATTCAACACAAACAATATCAACAATGAATAACCAATGTGTGTACAGCTTAGACCACAATGTTGCATGTCTCTTGCATTAATTTGCTATAAACCTCAACACCAGGTTGTTTTTTTAGGCACGTCCACCTTCAGTAGTTTGCCATTACTCTCTGAACGAGAAGTCAACGTTAAGACCAATTGACCAGGGAATGATCCTCGTACATGGCCATTAGCGCACAGTAAGTTTAAGCGCAAACGCATTAAGTCTCGCGGCCACGCTAATCCCTAGTCCTTATACAAACTTTAAAATGTGTGGAATACAACCTGTATGTCTCCAAACTAATGAATATGATAGACATTTTTATCTCTCGAAAATCTCTTCGCACCAGCCATTCTTCTTACCACGTTTCTGCATCGCCTTAGATGTCAGAAAATTGTTCTCTTGTTGTGATGAGACTTCGGCCAATTTGGCACCACGGGTCTGGCATATGAGCTGTAAAGTGTTTTATAATTAAAGTTACACCAACAAACTAAATAATGCTATTCTTGTCTATTCAACTACGGTATATTAATCATCAGTTACCTTGTTATATATGTATTTACTGCTTATACTATATTCTTATACTAAACACCTCTTGTGGTAGATTACCTATGGACAAGGGAGAGGTGGTAATGCGCCTGTGGGACCAGGTGGAGAAGGTGGAGGAAAAGATTGAGAACTCGTATGTGGAAATAATGAAACTGCGGGGAATTGGCAGTGGCTCTGGTAGAATCTCAAAACTGAGAGGGAGGACCAGGAGAAATTTCCATCAGATAGCGATGTGAACGATTATAAGTGTGACTCTTTACTGGCTGTTGAAGGAGGGGACGGACCGCGTATGGGAATGTCCTGAGTGCAGTGATGTCGATTCTTAGCTCAACTCAACTCAACTCATATACTGTATTACTGCAGCGTAAGCCACTACCATTATCATAATCATGTGCCCCAAGAACTTGCTTAGGCGTTTATGTCTATTCACAGATCTCAGTTTTTGGTATTGTGGCTTCACTCTGCTGATGATATTCCTCCAAGCCACAGTCTCAATCCATCCAGCATCACATCTCTCGGTGTGCTTTTGCCTCTTATTCCATTGATCTTTCCAGATGTTACGTTGTTCTCCAATGCCTGCCTTGTCATCGCATGACCAAAGAATGATCTTTGTCTCTTTCTTTTAGTTGCATAAACAAGTTGTTAATTATTCTAGCAGTCCAGGTATGGGGTAGGTTGGTCGGGTTGGAGGACTGTGTAAGAGGTGGTGTGGGAATTAAGACGCAAGCGAGCGAGTGAGCTTGGGTGACATCTGTACCGGTTGTGTGGTGGGGTTGTCAGTTTGTGTGGAGGATTGTGGTGGATAATATATGGGGACAGTGGAGTAGTTGTGGGGTAGGGTATCAGCAGTGTGTAACTGTGGTGGAGTGGCATGGGTATGAGGTGCCCAGTGTCTAGTTTGTCATGCGTCGAAGTTCATTTATTCCTACAGCGAAGCGCCGTTGTCAATTGGAGGTGACAGGTTCAAATCCCCGTCAGTAACTACAACTTTCAATTTTTATGTTGTCTTGTGCGTCCTCTAATTACTACTTCCTTCTTCTCACTTCTATGAGTGCCAAAGAATACGTGTGTAATTATGCATGAACTGTCTTAGTGGCCTCTAATGTTTCCCCAATTGATATTACTATATGGTTAATGTGGTTGGCATAACACCGGTCTTCTTACTGTCTAATCGAAATTGTGGAACTCGGTTAATGAGGCCTGGTCTATTCCAGGACCGCGTTTCCACGGTACAATCTTCCATCGATGGGGTATATGAAGCCAGGATCACTAGACCACTAAGCAACTGCGCTAGCCTTCACACTATCATCGCTCTGTAACATCAGCGTGTAGAAGGATATAGAGACACGGGATGTACATTACTACACACCGTCAGTTAGAAGCCGAACAATGTAAAATACATGTCTGTTATTTCACACGCAACCGATATGTGTCAATAACAACACGTACTATAGCCAGTCCAAAGTTGTAGATAACAATAGGTTTTAATTCATACGCTGTCATAACCTCCACTCACCAAACAAATAACAACGTTTTGTGTTTTAACGTAAATACGCCGTTGAAAGTCATTGCCATCGCCTCCGTGTGACATTCATTCATTATGTGCCATACCGATAAGCGCGGGTGGTCATGTTTCGCCATCTCACACGATCACCAGAGTCGTGGATCAGCTCTGTGTTCTTGCCTCGATTGTCATATGGCCAAGCCATCTAGATATTTACTGCTCTGACTTCTCCCTGGTCATTCCTCTCAATCTTGCCAGTTGTCACCAACTTCTCCAATTTATTTCTTCTCATAGCGTGTCCAAAATATTGTGACTGTTTATATCTTATTTATCTAATTAGTTTACATCTTTCATTTGTTTCTTGAAGGACTTGTTCATTGGTTTTTCTGTCTGTCCATGGTATTTTTTACATCTTCCTCAGAGACCACGTTCCCACAACCTTCAGATGTTTTTCAGCTTGTCTGCTCATTGTCCACGCTTCACATGCATACACACGAACGGGTTCTAAGTAACACTTCAACAGACTTTTTTCTCGTTGCAAATGACATCATTTTATTGGTCAATGTGGTTTTTCATCTCGCAAAAGGCTGCCTTCGACATGTCGATTCTTGTTCTAATCTCTTCAAGGCATCTCCCATCAGATGTTATGACTGTTCCGAGATAATTATACCGATTCACATGTTTAAGAATACTCCAACTTACTTATATATTACACTGTGGTATTGCCTTCTTCCTAGTGACGACCATAATTTGTGTCTTCTTACAATTGAATTCTAACCCTAGTTGTTCACGGTGTGCAACAACCGCATCTACTAAATGTTTCAGATCCTGCTGATTGTCTGCAATCAATTATTTTTTTTTTAATGCTTAAGGCACTGGAGAAACTAGAAAAAACTACTGAACATCATAAAAATAAAATTATCTTCTTTTGGTCACGACGTCTTCTTATTCTACTTTATTCTCTTTCAGATGTCAACATGAATGACTGCAAATAAAGCAGCAGTCAACTTAAGCTTGTAGACATCTTTCAGTTTGTAGTTCAAAATTGCTGCCCCTGATCTTCGCATTCTGATGGCTTCTGCAATAAATACTTAGCAATATGAGACATGGGGATATATTATTATTGTTTACATTCGCTTGCTTTAAACTCAAGCGTTGTCCATACATGTGCTGACACGTTAAGTGCATTGGACTAATTTCTTCGTGTGAATTAGCGTTCCTGATCACCAGTGTCCCTCGCCATCAGGCTAACCCACTTCCACTTCAGAGGTACTTGTAATTTAGTCGCAAAGTAAACGATAAGAAGTCACCATTTCAGTCCAAATGACCGGTGATGGGGTTGAGCCCGATACCTCGGCTACAGCACACCGGATGTTTAAAAGCAATCGCTATTATCTATTCAGCCCTGCTGACCTCTCACAAGAGAGTATATAAATGACAATATCTGTGCGTCATGCCAAGAAACGGCTTTGTCTCCGTAACGATAACAGTTTCCTTGGAAGAATGTCCACTGTGTGGGACATCGAGATCTCACACCTAAAACAAATGATGGCATTATACATATAAGACTTAACGGGTTTATACAATGTAACACGTTGATGGCATCATAAATTATAACACGTTGATGGAATTACAAAATATAACACGTTGACATAATTGATTAAAAAAAAACAAAAAAAAACACGTTGATTAAATTACAAACACAACACTATATTGAAATTACCAACTTTCTCTTGTAAATAACACGTTGATAGAATTATATTATAACATTATTAGTTGAATAGATTTAGAAATTTATAATTATAATATAACATAAATCAATCAATATTGCTTTTACAGTCTAAACATGGGGAAATAGTGAGATCTTCAAGAAATAAAAGTCTTCATTTTGTTTTCTTCAGTGTCTAAATAGCCGCATTGGCAGAGCCTGTAAAGCTTGCAGTCCGTTTCTTCGTTCTCTCTGTACCACTATCCCCGGTTCTCATTCATTTGGGTCGGAGAAGATCATTTAGCCTGCATCTTTCGCCATCTTGGAAGACATTTCCCACTGTTTTCTTGCCTTCTCCAACAATACACTATCTGTTTGTCACACTTTCAAAAAGGAAAATAAAAATATCATGTGACCTGCTCTTTGAAATGATCAAAACAGTTTCATGCGTCAGTTTTTGTTTTATGTTTTTACGACTCGTAAATTCAATCAGTTTTTGAAATCATATCTCATCATATCCTTCTGGCCATTTCGCATTTGGTTGGAGTGTGTCGACAAAGATTTAAGAAGGTTTAAAACAAAAGAGGCTCAACTTCATTTTACCGGGTTGTATCCAATATGGATCGGTCTCTTTCCGCAGGGGGGTCTGGACCCGGAAAATGTGTACTAGGAAATTACTCGGAAAGAAAAGACGATCGATGTGATATTGGCTACATCACTCATCGTGTGCCTATTGGTTTTAAAATACGTGGTTAGTATTTCTTACTGATGACGCCTGATGGCAATAAAAGGGTTTCATATAATTTAACTTTACTAATTGTAAAATGCCAAAAGCACCATTATACACGCAACAAAATTATGTTATTTATGGTGACAAGTCTTTAATCTCTTTCTCTTTGCTGTTGTCTATGTTTGCATAATAACTTTGATTAGAGGCAGTACAATCAGCAATCGGAAGTCTGAAGATCGGGGAATAACCTTGACAACTTACCAGCAGAACTAATCCAGCCAGGCTTAGTGTCAGGTCTTAGATATGGCCGAGCTACCGTATGACAGTAGACGGTACTACCTGCTTTCTGTTAGCACCGAGTGTTGGGCGGCACTCACCAAACACGACATTCCAACACTGTGCCAACGGCTTTTAGTGGAGGAGCACACTTAGGAGGGTACACGTCTTATCCTCTTGCGAGGAAATGCAACCTAAGGTTAAATGTCATGGCAGGGCAGACCAGGCCTTAAGCCTTGGTTAGCAACTGGTCTAGAATCGAAGCTTCGAAAGGCGGACAGTTAGAGTATTGTTTTGCTGATCCGGCAGCTATCTATCTGTAGCTGGTCTTGTTCCTAATGTACTTGTGTTTCCTTTCCTCTAGATTGAACTAGGCAGGCCAAGAGAGGGATCATGCTTCAAGGGCAACATACGGTCTTTACAATTCGGCTCACGCTTTGTGCTATGAAGAAGTATAACTCCATCCATGTCTAGTTGTATTTATTGTGCCTTTATGAAGCAGACTATAAGAAAATATTATCTGTAAAGACGGCGATGTGCCAGTAATAATCCAGTCGGCAGGAGAAGCCATCGTCGGTGTCTAACATGATGCACCAAGTGTCAAGGTCTGGAGGAGAGCTACTTTTCTCAATGCATGGAAGAGATCAAGCTACATGATTCTCCCAAAGAAAGGAAATTACAAATTGTGGACCAACTATCGCACAGTTGCACTAATTTGTCTGACTAGCAACATTTTCCCGCGCATTATAATGAGAAGGGTTCCATGTAGGTTAGGATATGCATTAGAGAAAGTACAGGCAGGTTTCAGACAGTGCAGATTAGCCAGGGACTATATCTTCAACATGGGAGCCATTTTACAAAAATGCAGAGAGTATAATGTAAATCTTCACACTTGTTTCGTGAACTACAGAAAGGTCTTCGACAATGTTCAGCATCAGAAACTGTGAAACTGCATGAACGACATGGAGATTCCAATAATATTTGCTCCTGTTAATTAAATCATTATATCAAGAACAACAAGCAGCTGTTAGAGTATGCTGTAAAACACCACTCTGATTTAAGGCGCAATGGAGTCTCTGTGGTGAAGTTGTCAAGCCGTTTGACTCTGGCTCCGAAGGTTGTGGGTTCGATTCCGGGCAGCGTCCTTCGGTTCACGAGTAAAATTTTTCGGAGACTCCTGTGGGTCGTCGCTAGAGCTACGGAGTTCGTGCTTTGTGCGACGCTTTCCGCGCTGCGGAAAGAGACCGAGCCATATGGGATCAAACCCGGTGCAATGAAGTCGACCCTGTCGACTTTTAAGCGACTTCTTTTTCCATTGTCCCAATCGTTTCAATTTTATAACACCATGAGAGCCAAATAATTAATACTTGAAATTGTGCACTAAAGTCAGAAATGTAGACTTCATTATACCTGGTTGTACCCAATCTAGCTGGGTATCTCTCAGCAAAACTTCAAGCCACTTGCCGAGAAGAACCTTACACCGAGCACGAACTCCATAGCTCCTGCGGTGACTCCCAGGAGGTTCTGCAAAAATACAACTCGTGGTCTGAATAATACAGTCCGGGAAATAAACCCACGACCTTCATAGCACAAAACTAGACGGTGTAACCACATCACCACGGAGATCTTTGAACTTTCGTATTCGTGCGAAAGCCGCCTTTTTACAGTGTTATCGCTAGGTAAAGTATGGCTTCCGATTCGTCATGATAATACGTTTGATGCCGGCTGGTTAGGAACTTTGTATAACTAGTAATTCCACCGTATGTTAACAGGTAGTTTACCAGAACTTTATATATCTTGTTATTCCACCTTAGCCGGTCTCTCTGGCTAAGGGGTTACACGGCTTTCTCCGTAATCCCGTTTATCCACACAGGGTCTCGCAGCGCGCGAGAATCGGAAGCGGGTCTACCCGCCCTGGTGACTTGCGGGATAAATGAGCCGGTCGCCCAGAAAGCAATGGCAAACTACTGAGCGTAATCTTGCCAAGAAAAGTCGCTTAAAAGTCGACAGGGTCGACTTCATTGCTCCGGGTTTTTATCCCATATGGCTCGGTCTCTTTCCGCAGCACGGAAAGCGTCGCACAAAGCACGAACTCCGTAGCTTTTAGCGACGACCCATGGGAGTCTCCGAAACATTTAACTCGTAAACCGAAGGACACGGCCCGGAATCGATCCCACAATCTTCGGCTCACGAGTCAAACGTCAAACGGCTTGACCACTTCGCCACAGAGACTCCCAAGAAATCAACAATCAGACTGCCAAGAAATCAACAATCAGCTGAAAGATGCTGATGTTGACAGCGATGTCCTGTAAAGGATACGCAAAACATTGTTTTTTAAACATTCCACCTTATGTCAACAGTCTGATTACCAGAACCTGATGTAACTTGTAGTTTCACTCTATGTCGTCTCCTTAGTATGGAAAGGGTTAAAGTAACAACTATTTGGGAAAACAGAGCTAAGGCAACCACCTCATGGCGCAGAACGAGTTAAAACTACCACTACTAGGTTAATACTATGGCAATCTGTTCTTCATGTCAAGGTAGGGTTGCCAGACGTACGGTTTTCCGGGACAGTCCAGGGTTTTTAATGAAAAGATTTCTGCAAATAGAAAGAGTCCATTTGAAATTTGAAATTACCGCGGTGGAAAATAATTGCTCCACACTCGAACAATACCTGTGACTGTGAGTGTTAGGTATTTCACCCAAAGCTTTATTCATGTATTCACCTCATTCGTTAAATAAGTCTGCAGTATGCACCAGATAAGATGCAGCCAAATATGACAGGCAATAAATCGTGCAACATATTGTTTGCGACTTCTGTGTTTAACAGATTCAGTACCAAAAAAGAAGCTTTCGACCAAACGAAAATTGATGGCAGAAAATGGAAAGTAGGGGTGTATCACAGTTATGACTTATAAGTTGTTAATATGGTGGCAGACATGTTTCATTATATATACAATTAAAGAGGACTGTATAAGGAAAACACATGTATTGATATTGTAACTATAATTTGATTTATAAGCCCATAGTAGTAACATGAAGACAGTTTATCATCCCCCATTGAACTTACTCAGTTAAATTCATCAAGGGAATACATTGTTTTGCAAACGTAGATAAACAAGCCACCGACGGGATGACACGGATGAGGTTACAGTAGCTGGTGCATGTTTCATCTGTCCAGGTGTAGCTGGCTGGTTGGTTCATGTGTAGACAATCTTGATCTGCATATGAATAAGTAATAACATTGTTTGTTTCTCTGTGTGTGTGTGTGTGTGTGTGTGTGAGAGAGAGAGAGAGAGAGAGAGAGAGAGAGAGAGAGAGAGAGAGAGAGAGAGAGAGAGAGAGAGAGAGAGACAACTGAGATATAAACATTTGCATTTGGTGACAACTGACAATTTTGATCTGCGCAGGAATAAGAACAAACATACCTTTGAAATCGGAGTGGGTTCGCCTGATGGCGAGGGGCATTAGTAATAAGGGAAGCTAATTCACACACAAAAATCAGTCCTGTGCATTAGAAGTAGTAGTACAGGGACTACGCTTGTGTTCAAAGAGAGAGAACAAACAAGTACTAACATTGTGTGTATGTGAGATGACTGATAAATAATTATGAAAACTAGGTGACAACTGACAATATTGATGGGAAAAGAACAAGGGGAAGTCAGAGAGATGGATGGCTTGGTCACATGGCGTAATCGGGTCACGAACACAAACCTGACTGGCGATAGTGTGAGATGGCGAAACATGATCGTCCACACTTGTAGGCAAGGCACACGATGATGATGACACGCCAGAAACAATTATCCATAAACTATACACATTCATTAAGTGTTGTCGGTACCGGATAGTGGCGCTAAATTGGTATGACAGAATCACCAATGTAGAGCTCATGGAGTGAACTTTGACAGGGATAGAAACAAACTATGGAAACTAGTGAAAGCCGTAAACAATGAAGGACCCATTAACATACAAATAACAATGAAACGAGGAAATGCTTTGCTTAAAGGAACAACACCTGCAAATGCACTTATGGAATACTCTTCTCGTGCAAAAATACGTTAATATCACAACAGAACAGACTAAAAGCAATCAAAGATAAACAGTCGCATCATAGTAATACAGAGACAGCAGCAGAATACATGACGGAAAATGTAAAAAGTGGACGAAGTTGAACAGGCACTGACTATACTAGAAAAGAAGATGGATTACAAACAATTAGGTATATTTAGGTCATGGGAAAAAAAAGAGACATACTAAACACTGACACAGCTTACATACTTTACAGAAGACCCAATACAGGTGGGAAAAAAACGTGAGAATTATTCGAGAACAGAAACAATCGAAAAATATATAAAAAATGGAGTTATAAAGTAAACAAAGTAAAAAAAAAAAGTATTATCGGACACAAAGGACATCCAACGTTTAGATTTTAAGAATCTAAGAATCTTTGTCAAGTACAGGACAACATAAACAGATAAAAAACAGGGGAGGGGGTAGGTGGAGGACACACACACGCACACACACACACACACAGAATAAAATTAACAGAACCCTTTTTTTGACAGGAGGGAACATAAATGGGGTTCAAAGCGGTTTAGAAAGGCAAAAATTACCCTAGGGCCATTAGAGAATACCGCACGAGGGGTTCACAGATCATCCCACCCCAATAAACTGCAAAGATGCTATCCCATATTCCCAGCGACCCCGTCTTCGTAGTATCCGTCAGGATGATAATGACTTCCTAGAGTAAGTCCATGAAATGCTGGACTTTTTTTCCTGCAGACTGCCTACCCAGAGCACATTCTGTCCACAGCTTTCTGTCGCATAACACAAGTCTCACGTGAGATGTCCCTTGTCAAGAAAATGCGACCTCCTAATAATAAACTTAAACTTATCCTCACCTTTCATCCACATGCCCATGTCTTCAAGCATATTTTCTCCGACACTGATCTATCCTGGAATCCGACCCAACCACTCTTGCGTGTTCTCTGACGGCCCTATGGTAATTTTCCGCCGAAACAAAAGTCTCAGGGACCACCTTGTTCATAGTGGCCTCCCCACATATACTTCATCTGTGGGTACATATAAATGCCATCGTAAAATATGTCTGGTATGCCCACACGTTTTTCAGACACCGGCGATTACACATACTCGATACCTTCGCCTTGAAAAATTATTTCACTTGCATATAACGCATTTTAATATATATTATCATCTGCAAACGGTGTAACATGAAATATATTGGTCAAATTGGCAGACAACTTGCCGACAGCATTAGGGAACACAGTAGAGGTATTAATCAAAACGCTGACAAACCTGTCCCCAACTATTTTAAGTCTTCTACCCACAATGGAGTCGATGATGTATGTGTCACTGCATTGAAGTCTTGCTTCTCTAACAACTCCATCATCATCATCATCATCTTCCACTTCTGCCGTCAAGCGTCGTGGGGAGGAATAATTTGCGTTTTAGCGCCCGGTGGACGGCACTGGATAGTGTCATTCTGTGTGGTTGTACAATGTCTCTGATGTCGTCAATCCATTTTCTTCTTGGACGTCCTCGTGGTCTCGTCGCAGATGATCTTTGGTGTAAGGCCAGTGATGGTAGTTGCTGATGTTGCATTCTAACGACATGACCAAACCACTTGTCTTCTGTCTTTCAATAAATGTGGCACAAGGTGTTGATCCCACAGTCTGTCTGATAGTAGCATTTCTTACTCGGTCTCGGATTGTTAAGTAGTTAAGATTGTCCTCAGGCATCTCATTTCGCAGGTGTTGATTTTGCGAAGGTGTAATTTGGATAAAGTCTAGGTTTGAGATTGATAGCATAGGGTTGGTGTGAATATGCTGTTTATTATCTGTCGTTTTGCGGACATGGGTATGTTTGGATGCTTCAGTAAGGGTGATAGTTGATATGTAAGTGCACTAGCTTTTTGACATCTGATTTCAATTTCTCTGTCCAATCTGCCATCTTCTGTGATCATACTTCCAAGGTATTTGAATTCTTTAACTTGTTTCAGAGGTGTGTTATTTATCTGTATACTTAGTGGGCCTGGCGATCTGTTAACTTGCATTACTTCGGTTTTGGCTGTGTTTATACTCATATTGACAGTCAGGTCTTAGTCAGATATGACTGAGCTACCGTATAACAGTAGACGGTACTACCTGGTTTCTGTTAGCGCCGAACGTTGGGCGGCGCTTACCAAACCCGACACCCCACATTGTGCCAACAGCTTCGGGCGGAAGAGCGCAATTGGGAGGGTACAAGTCTTACCCTGGTGCGAGGAAATGCAAGCTAAAGACAAAATTGTCATGGCAGGGCAGACCAGACCCTAAGCCTTGGTTGGCGACTGGTCTAGGATCGAAGCTCCGACAGGCGGACAGTTAGAGCATTGCTTTGCTGATCCGGCAGCTTCTGCAGCTTGTCTTGTTCCAGATGTAGGGGTGTTACCTTTCCTCTGGAGTGAACTAGGCAGGCCGAGAGAGGGATCATGCTGCATGGGCAACACATGATCTCTATATTTTAGCCCAGGCTTTGTGCTATGGAGAGGCAATAACTCCATCCCTGGTCTTAACTGGTCTCTGAATCAAAGCGAGAGGCAACTGTTACGGGTTATAAGTCCTTGTCAGTTGGCGTAGACATGGGGCGCCACGCGTTGCCTCTGACGGTGGGAGACACCTATAGGTGTCACTGATCAGCTACCGCCCGCTCAAGCTGGGCAGTCCCCAGCCAATTGGGTGCTGATCCGCCACAGCCTGCCTGCTTCAATGGGTGCTTGGGGCTAGGACAAAATCTGAATCGCAGGCTGTAAAACCAATGCACCAGGTAGAAACAAAAATAAAAATAGAAATCTCAAGCTACGGCTTGCAACCTGGAACGTGAGAACCATGTGTACAGGATTTTCCACTGACTTGACCAATATTGACGATGTGAGAAAAACGGCTGTGATTGATGCCGAACTCAATCGTCTTAACATTGATATTGCTGGCCTGCAGGAGACTCGCCTCGCTGAGGAAGGGTCACTCAGGGGAAACAACAACACCTTTTTCTGGAAGGGTAGAGGGCAGGCAGATAAAAGGCAACACTGTGTGGGCTTTGCAGTGAAGAATTCGCTACTGGGAATGATTGAAATTCCAGCAGGAGGAAATGAAAGACTATTGTCCCTGCGCTTGGCAACCTCTTGTGGGTTTGCCACCATTATTACTGCATATGCACCGACACTCGATTCCTCTGATGATGTGAAGGATTTGTTCTATGAGGAGTTAGACTCCGTGATCAAGGCAGTTCCAAAATCTGACTACATCTATATGCTCGGTAATTTCAATGCTCGTGTGGGCAAGGACTCGAGTTCATGGCCAGTGTGCCTTGGAAAATACAACATCGGTCGCATGAATGAAAATGGGCAAAGGCTGCTGGAGCATTGCACCAGTAATGACCTATGTATTACAAACTCTTAAAACAAAAGAGATGCATAAGGTCACATGGAAACATCCAAGATCCGGCCATTGGCACCAGCTGGACTTCATCATCACACGGAGACAACATCTGAACCATATATCATTGACTCGTAGTTACCACAGTGCTGACTGTGATACGGATCATTCTTTGGTTGTTGCAAGGGTTAGACTGAGACCAAAGAGAATCTACACAGCTAAACACAAATCTAGCCCCAGGATTAATATTATTAACACTCATGATCCTGAAAAGTGCTTTCAGTTTCAACAGCAACTTGAAGACGCTTTCACTGATACACCAGAAAATTGTACAGTAAATGAAAAGTGGGGTCAAATTAAGGAAACTCTTTATAAAACTGCCGTAGGGGTTTACGGCACTGTGGATCATAAGAGGCAGGAGTGGTTTGCGGCCAACAGCGAGACTCTGCAGCCCTTGATTGATAAGAAGTAGAAAGCTCTCTTAAGAAACAAGGAAAGACCAACGCGTAACACTCTGAGTGAGCTAAGGCAAGCTAGGAAGGATGTGCAAAAGGCTGCCGGGCAGTGTGCAAATGATTATTGGATCAAGTTATGTGAGTCCATTCAAATCGCAAGTGATAAGGGAGACATAAGAAGCATGTATGAAGGAATAAAGAAAGCCTGTGGTCCAGTGATCAAAAGAAGTTCACCATTGAAAACCTTGACTTGAGAAATCATCACTGACAAGAAACGGCAGATTGACAGATGGGTAGAGCACTATTTGGAGCTTTACTCAAGTGAGACCAAACTAGCGGATGATGCCCTCAACGCCATAGAGGCTCTACCAACTCTTGACCACCTGGACACACTTCCCACCATAACAGAAGTTAAGTGTGCTATAAATGAACTTGCATCTGGCAAGGCTCCAGGTAAGGATGGGATTCCAATAGAGGTTATCAGGAGTGGGCAAGACACACTCACTATACAGATCCACCAGCTAATAGAGCTATGCTGGCGTGAAGGACAAGTCCCACAGGATTTCAAAGATTCAAGCATCATAACACTGTACAAGAACAAGGGCGATCGGAGCGACTGCAACTACTATAGGGGTATCTCACTTCTGTGTATTGTTGGAAAAGTATTTGCCAGAATTGTTCTGCGCAGACTTCAAGTCCTAGGAGATCAAGTCTACCCCGAATCACAGTGTGGCTTTCGACAGAACCGGTCTACCACTGATATGATATTTTCATTGCGACAAATGCAAGAAAAATGCCGTGAACAGAATCAACCACTGTTTATTGTCTTCATCGACCTCACAAAGGCATTTGATTTGGTCAGTCGTGAGGGTCTGTTCAAGGCACTAAAGAAGATTGGCTGCCCACAAACTCTTCTGTCCATTGTGGAATCGTTCCACACAGGCATGAAGGGTATAATCAAGTTTGATGGTGCAACTTCTGAAGAATTTGAAATCAAGAGTGGAGTTAAGCAATGTTGTGTACTAGCTCCCACCCTCTTTGGAATATACTTTTCACTTCTACTGAAATATGCATTTCGTGATCAGGATGGTGGTATATACATTCACTCACGCTCAGATGGCGGCCTCTACAATGCTCAGAGATTGAAGGCTAAGACCAAAATTAGGAGGGTACTGATCAGAGAGTTGCTTTTTGCAGATGATGCTGCAGTTACGACCCACTCTGAAGAAGAATTGCAATGTCTACTATCTGCATTCTCCAATGCTTGTTCTGAATTTGGTTTAACAATTAGCAAAAAGAAGACACAGATTATGTCACAAGGTGCACATGGGGTACCATCAATCTTTATTGACGACGCCGAACTAGAGATAGTAGACCATTTTACATATCTAGGATCAGTGGTAAATAGCAAATTATCCCTAGATCAGGAAATCAACATCCGGATTGGTAAGGCAGCAACAACAATGAACAGGGTAAGAAAAAGAGTCTGGGAGAACAGGAAGCTTACTGTCAAAACAAAAGTCCTTGTCTATCAAGCCTGTGTCCTTAGTACTCTTCTCTATGGCAGTGAAACCTGGACAACTTACTCACACCAAGAGAACAATTTAAACAGCTTTCATATGCGGTGTCTGCGAAGAATTCTTGGTATTAAGTGGCACGACAAAATCACAAATACTGAAGTATTGGAAAGATCAGGTTGTGTGACAGTTTATTCCATGCTCAGTCTTCGTAGACTTAGATGGAAGGACATCTTAGGAGGATGGATGATGGTAGAATACCAAAGGATATCTTTTTTGGTGAATTACAGATGGGTAAGAGATCTCAGGGTCGGCCTCTACTACGATACAAAGATGTGTGTAAGCGGGACATGATTGATACAGGCATTGATAATGCACATTGGGAGCAAGTCGCCGCTGAACGTGTTGCATGGAGGGCAAATATCAGAAATGGAATAAAGTCAAAGGGAAAATTATTGCAGAAAAGTCACACACCAAGCGTTTGAGACGTAAGATGGTGCATGATGGTGGAAATGACCACGTGTTCAGATGCACCCACTGTGAACGGACATTTAGAGCGCAAATTGGCCTTATCAGTCACACTCGCTACCGCCATAGTTAAAAGTTATTATGCCTTTTTAAAGCACAAACTATCGTCTGTCAAGACGGCAAGGTGCCAATGGTAAATACTCATATTGTATCTGCTGCAGGTTGAACTCAGATTAGTTATATGATTTTGTAGTCTGCCCTCATTGCTGTAAAACAGGCACTGATCGTCTGCAAATAGAAGTTCATTTATTCCCTGTGGGTCAGTTGTTTCATCTGGAGTAAAGAGTTCTAAATTTTCCAAATCTGTTCTGTCGAGACTTGCTTCTTTGGAAATTCTGTCCATGTAGATATTGAATAGCAGGGGAGAGAGCACACATCCCTGTCTCACTCCTGTTTTGACTGTGAACATATTTGATATACCTTCTTGTGTTCTTACTGCACTTTGGCTCGAGTAGTACATGGCTATGATGTTTTCTAGCAGTTGCCCTTCTATCCCATAGTCTTCAAGAATGGTCCATAATTTGTATCTGTCTACTCTATCGAAAGCCTTTTCCTGATCCACAAACACAATATTCTGCTGGTCACTATATTCGATAGTTTTTTCACAAATTTGTCTAAGTGTAAATAATGCATCAGTGGAACTTTTACCTTTCCGAAAACCGAATTGTGCTTTGCTTAACTGTTGTTCAACTATTGGTCTAGCTCTTTGTTCCAAAAGTTTTGCATACATTTTCCCTATATGGCTCAGGAGTGATATACCTCTGTATGTTTCGCACTCTCTCGTGTTTCCTTTCTTTTTCCATATTGGTACTATTATTGCCTGTTGCCAATCATCTGGGACTTTTCTTTCTTCCCATGCTATGTTAAAAAGTCTTGTCAGCCATTTAACTCCTGTTTCCCCACAGGCCTGAATAGCTTCTGTGGTTATTCCATCTGGACCTGGTGATTTGTTTTTAGGACTTTTCTGTATAACTGCTTTGACTTCTGCAGGTATGAAATTTGGTTCTTGCTGTTCCTGGCATTTAGGCACAAAAGTGAGGTTTTCTATGTTATGTGTGGGGTTAAGTAGTTCTTGAAAGTATTCTGCCCACCTTGCTAGTCTTTGTTGTGGATTAAATATCGGTATACCTCTTTTGCTGTTTATGATGGTGGTTAGGTTGTAAGATGCATCTCTGTTTCTCATTGCGGTGACACGTTAATAAAATTCTCTTGGGCAGTCTTTGCTAAGGGTCTCCATCTGTTCACCGTATATTCTCCAGGATTCATCTCTAGATGCTCTAATTGTTCGTTTGGCATTACGTCGTGCTATTCTATAAGTAATATAGTCCTGTTCAGATTTAGTTGTGATCCACTTTTTGAATGCTACCTTCTTTTTGAGTATGCTATCTTTAACATCGTTGTTCCACCAGGCTGTTCTTAATCTTTTGTCCTGCCCTACTTTCCTTGTTCCACATTTATTTGGCCACACACATCCTATCTGGCACTTTGCCAGGCAAACTGCACTTTAACTTTGTAGCACAAGAGGGCCTTTCTAAACCGGTTTGAACCCCATTTATGTTCACCCCTGTCAACAAAGGAGTTGTGTTAATTTTATTTTGTGTGAGTATTTTTTTTTTCGTTATTTTTTATCTGTTTGTGTTGTCCTGTCCTTGACAAAGATTCTTAGAATTGAAACGTCGGGTTGTCCTTTGTCTCCTATAATACTTTAAAAAAAAATAAATTATTATTTCATTTTTATATATTTATTGATTGTTTCTGATTTTGGATTATTCTAACATTGTTTTAGAGTTGAGCGCACGCATATCATGTGACATGCTATGCCATATATTTTCTGTATCCTCATCTTTCATATTAGCATTTTTACTGCCAAGTGAATTTAACGTGCACTGCTTATTGCATCATGTTTATGTCAATTCTATTTCTTTTGATAAATGTTACACAATGTACAACATATTTTCAATCATCATCTTCCATTTTTTCCCCATTTTTCCCCATTTCTTCTCTCCAAAATTAGAATTTTTTGTGAGGATGCTCACGATAGTCTTCACTGTATGCGTGTCTAAAGTGTGAGAGTTTATTCATATTAGTTTTAGTGATTATGCGAGGCAGCGTGTATGTGTGAGTGTGTGGGTGGGTGGGTACGTGTTTGTATGTGTGTCTATGTGTGTGTGTGTTTATATGTGTGTATGCGGGTGTATGTGTGTGGACATATGTTTATGTGTGTGTGTGTGCTTGTGTGTGTATGTGTGTATGTGTGAGTATGTGTGTATGTGTGTTAATGTGTGCGTACATGTGTGTTTATATATCTGTGCGTGTACATATGTGTGTATGTGCGTGTGTATGAGTGTGTATGTGCGTGTATGTATGTGTATATGTTTGTGTATATATGTGTGCATACGTGTAGTGTATGCGAGGGAGTGTGTATTCATGTGTTATGTGTGTGTAACTATGTGTATTTTGATGTAGATGTGTGTGTGTGTAGGTTTGTTTATGTGCGTGGGTATATGTGAGTATTTGCGTGTGTATTTTTGTGAGTGTGTGTGTGTGTGTGTGTGTGTGTGTGTGAGAGAGAGAGAGAGAGAGAGAGAGAGAGAGAGAGAGAGAGAGAGAGTTGAGCACACGCATGTCATGTAACATGCAGTTCCATATTTTTGTGTATTCTCATATTCATATTATCATTTTGAATGTCACTTGATTTTATTTTGTATAATATAAACACATGTACATTACTGTGGAGTGAGTGAGAGAGTTAGTGAGTGTGAGTGAGAGAGAGAGTGAATGAGTGTGAGAGTGTGTGTCTAAGAGAGAGAGAGAGAGAGAGAGAGAGAGAGAGAGAGAGAGAGAGAGAGAGAGGGAGAGAGAGAGAGAGAGAGTTGAGCGCACGTCAAAACGCACGCATGCTATTCCAAATTCTTGTTTAATATATTCTCATCTTTCATATTACGAGATGCCATTTTGTATGCCACTTGATTTTATCATATATAATATGAACAAATGCATATTATTGTAGAGTGATTGAGAGAGATAGTGAATGTGAATAAAGGAGTGTGTGTGTGGGGGGGGGGGGGAGTGCAAGGAAGAAGATAGAGAGAATGAGAGAGAGAGAACGAACGAACGAACGAACGAACGAACTTTATTTTAAAAGAGTAACAAATTGGGCACGCAGGCCCGTCTTACATTCGGCCTTTTCAATCACTCATCTTTCATTCATCAAACATGCATGCTACATTTACATAGGGAAAAAAACATCATTGTCAAATGGATTAGGTAAGCATAAACAATGCATATTACGCATGATACATTCACATGGGGAAAACAAAACATTGTCAAATGAAAGTTGTGACCATAAACAGTGCATATTGCAATGTTGTGAGACACATCCCCCATCCACCCTCACATCCCGCAGCCACCCACACATCCCGCAGCTCCCCACACATCCCCCACCCACCACACCTCACCACCCACCCACACATATCCCCACGCACTCACACAGACCCAGGCAAACATACATGCCACCACCCACCTACTGGTCCCCCACCCACACACATTTCCCCACCCACACACACATCCCCCACCCATCCCAAAACCGACACACACACCCACCCACATATTCTCCACCACCCACCCACACGCCCGCAACAACCCAGCATAACACACATCACAAAACCAAACATACACATAACCCGCCAACCCACACATCCCGCACCTATCCACACACACACATCCCGCACCCTCACAATTTCCCCACCCACCCACACACACATCAGCTATCCTACACCCACTCACTCACCCATATCTGCCAACTCTCAAACTAAACATCCCCCACCTATACACACATCCCCACCCACAAACACATCTCCTCACCTGCCCACACATAACCCACACCCTTAAACACCCCAAAGCACACACCTCCCACCCAACAACACCCCACCACCCACATATACCCCCCCACACACACATCCGCCGCTTACACACATCTTCCCACCGACACACACATCATCCACCCATACACTCATCTCTCACACACATCCACCCACTCACGTACTCATCCATCAACCACTCACACCCACACATCACCCACCCGCAAATCAACACATGCATCTCTCATCTAAGCTCCCGCCCACACACACCCCAACCACCCAGCCAAACACACATTCCCCATCCTCACATATATCCTTCATCCACCTGCATATCCCACACCTCCCCACCTCTCACACATCTTCCCTCCAACACAAAACTCCACCCATAAACACATTCCCCCCACATTTGGGTGGGGGATATGTGTTTGAGGGATGAGTGGATGGCGGATGGGTGATTGGGAGTGTGTAGGTGGATGGGTGGAGTATGTGTAAAGGATGTGTGAATGGGTGAGTGTGTGTGGGATGGGGGATAATTGTTTCGTGTGTGTGTATTAGGAGATTGTGTAGGTGGGGAGATTGTGTGGTTGAGGGATGTGTGTGGATTGGGGATGTGTGTAGGGGTGGGTACGGGATGTGTGTCTGGGTGGGGGGAGATTGTTTGGTGGGGGAAGTGTGCTTGGGAGTGTGTGGGTGGGTGCATGATGTGTGGGTTAGCAGTGGATGTTTGTGTGGGTGGAGGAATGTGTGGTTGGGGATGTGTGTTTGGCTGAGTGGTTGGAGGTGTGTGGGTTGGAAAGTAGAGGATGTGTGGCTTGGCGAATGTTTGTGGGGTAGGAAATGTGGGCGTGTGGTAGGGGAGATGTGTGTATGTGGGTTTTGTGTGGGTGGGGATGGGTGAGTGGATGAGGGCATATATGTATGCCTGGGGTGTGTGCGTGTTTAAGGGGTGTGTGGTGGATGTGTGTGTGTGTGTGTGTGGTGGATGTGTGGGCGGGTGGAGGATGTGTGGGTGGGTGGGATATGTCTCAGATCATGATAATATGCATTGATTATGTTTACAACATTCATTTGACAATGTTTTTTTTTTCCTCCTATGTAAATGCATCAAGCACTATTGATGAACAAAAGATTAGTGACTGGAAGGGTCGAATGTAAGACGGGCCTGCGTGCCCTATTTGCAATTTTCTAAAATAAAGATCAATCAATCAATCAACCAATCAATCCATCAATCAATCAATCGATTGATCACTTGTAAGGAGTCCTTTGTAAGGTATGAACGATGTGTCTGTGTTTAGTATGTCTCTTCTTTTCGCAACAGCTAATTATACCTAATTGTTTGCAATCCATATTGTTATATTCTGCAGCAGCCGTTGCTTCTTTTCCTATGTTCCATAGAAAAGAATAGATCACCAGGCGTTTGCTATGATTTTTTTAAAATTTTAATATTCACACTTTTGAGAATATTTTGCAAAATGCCTTCTCAACACGACTTGTCCAAAAGATTCTCAATTTTTTACCAAATCTCCTGAATTGTTTATGATGATAATGTTTAATGTTCTGTGTGTGCCATTCGACCCTTACCTTTTCTTCCAAGAACAATTCCTTCCATCACTATTTTTTCCAGACCACCGTGCCATTTGAATATAGCTAGAGTATTTCACTTTCTGAGACATGATGCTATTTTCAGGCCAGTTTTCTTCCCGAATATCGCTATTTATTTTCTCCTTGGTGCGCTGTATTGTTTGAATTCCACTGCTACAATTTAAGTTAAACGTCTTCGATTTTCTTTAGTGGTTGTGAAATTGTCTCTGAAATCATATTCTGTTTTGCCACAGGAAAGATGAAAGTGTGAGGTTTTCCTTCAGTTCATTTTGCTGGTGTTTTCAAGTAGGAATGTTATATGTTGGGATGCCATTCTTGAACTCCGGACAAGTCCATAGGTGCTCAGATCCTCCCCTCAGCATGTACATCAGCGTCCGGTGGTTAATAGTGCCAGTTCTATATTGGTTGATGAGGCACCTCGTTCTCCCGACGTGCCTCTCGTGTCTGGCCATGCCAATTCTTACTACGAGTCTCTGATTCTGAACAATTATGTGGATTCACAGGCGTAAAAGCTCTCCGCTCTCAACATCTGTCTATATGTGTTAATAACATCGGCACGATCCATGGGCTGGTCATTTGCCGGGAATGCAGAGCCACCAAGCTTATCAGTTCGTTCATTTCCCTCAACTCCCTCATTTAGGAACGAAGATGAAGTTAACTCTACAGACAACAGACCTCCACAGCCATTTAGTCCACTGTCTACGTATAGAACATGCAGAGACCTATCGGAAGATGCTCGTTGAATCACTTAGCACACAGACGTTGGTTTCATTCTGTGATTCCAGTAGTAGGCCTATTTAACATAAGTCGAGTATAGTGCTTCCATATTGACGTGGATGGGCCTTAGGTTCATACCAGAATACGATCAGCGTTGCCAGTAGTGGGTTGTGCTCAATATTTAAATTTCAAATCCCGAAACAACCAAATAATCAATGTGATTATTGCTCACTGGATTTAGGCGGCCTGGTGTGCCTTGCCAGTGAGAAGTCCTGATCGTTCGGGTCCACATCGATTGACGGACGTCAGTTGCGGCGATCGGGCAATCTTGAGCTATAGCCTGCGATGGGTGACGTTGTAATATTCTGTTATGATAATTTGGCCGTGTCTAGCGTGAACCGCGTGGTTACACACCCGCTTCACACGCCAGTGATGCGGTGTTTGTTTCCGGAACCGGTCAAGGATATGCACTACTGACGAGCTCAAACGAGAGCGAAACTCGAGTATAGTGCTTCCATATTGACGTGGATGGGCCTTAGGTTTATACCAGAATACGATGTGGCAGTTGCTATTACCTATTGGGGATATACTGTCTACCAAAAGGGGAGTGACTGATATACTAGAGTTTTATTATTGTTATTATTCGTATTATTATTTTATTATTATTAAGGTGAAGGTAGTCTGTACTGAGATAGAGTTCGAATAATTTTCGATTATATGTTTAGGGATTGGTAATATCTTTGATTTCTTGTGGAAGAGTGTTCCACAGCTGAGCTGCGGAATACGCTAGGCTTGTTTTGTATAAGTCTATGCTAGGCTTGGGAATGTGTAACATATTTAGTCGTTTACGCAAACGACTATAACATTGTCATGGTGACTATAAACACACTCAACAAGACAGTTGGTAGTAGTCAACACTTCAAACACGACTTTTATTTGCTGTGCTGCTCAATCAATCACATTACCCAGTATCCTATCAGCAGTATCCCTATCTTGTTTCTCTCGAATAAGAGGAAAGTTCGTCACCGTATCCACTGGTCGATATAAGTACAATGCGCAGATTGTTCAAAAATCTTTCATAAGTCCTTTCTCTCTTTCCTTAACTGTGGCGGAGCCAAATGCAACTGACCTGCATGGTATGAGTATTTATCGTGTCTATCGTTAGTTTCATGTAGATGCCCTGGATGCTAACTGGTAAGTCCTACAGTGTATCCTAATGGTTTTCCAATGACGATTGGTTTGTGTATGTGTGCTGTGTCAAAAACAAACAAAAAAACGAGGTGTCTGAATCGAGGTTCCGTGCTAAAGTGAAATTATATCCTTTAGGTTCTCCCCCGATGTGTCTCCACCTTGCCGTGGTGGGGGAGCTTGCGTGTCCCATTGACCCCATGTGCTTGATGATGGATGAAAACTACATATCGGACAGCTTATGGGATAGGGGCCAGACTATGAGAGACACAACCTGCTGCTCTGCAGCTAGACTGGGGATAGCAGTCAAAAGTTTGAATCAGACGCATGAAGGCAGAAGTTCTTGGTCCGAAAAATACTCTAAGGCTCTCTGTCGGGGGTTGAGGCTGAAAGCAAACCCTCGGATATGAGAGCTGGGCCGAAACCCACGTACCGAAAAATGAGCACGCTACATGCCCAGTTTTGATACTTGTTCGAAGGCTCTCAGCTGGGGGATATGAGGGATTCCCGGGTGAGAGGGCCTGGCCATTTCTCGTTCTCGTTTCTGCTGCACGGAAGGTAAGGCGCTGAGCCGGCAGCACATGTAGCCTACCTCGTGAGCGAGTACTAAAAGGCAGAAAAGTGCCCTAGTCGAATGAAATGGTTACGAAAACTGTCTGTATCTAACTCATAGAGAGTGTGGACAAAAGTGGAAAAACGTCTCAATAACACGAAATGGAACGCACGGCTAGCGAATCCATTTCGTGGTCCGAAGTCAAACGAAAAAGCTTACCGAGTGGATGTCGCCCGCAGTCTGACCGTTTCTGGTGCGTGCTTGAGCAACCAATGGCAAGCGAGATGCCCAACACATGGAAGTGAGGAACTAAAGCAGCCATGAGCAGGGCGAGGCAACTCCTCGGGTGAGCCCAGTCTCAGAGCAATATGTGCCGGCTCTGCAATTATGGAAGCCTCCTTGGATAGCGAGGGAATGAACATGATCTGCCCCTGCCTTCCCTTGAGGGTCGACAGTGATGTCTTTTATCGTTCTATCTTGACCAGCTGAGATGTTGGCGACATCACAAAAATAAGTCTAATGTGTCTCGAAACCCGTGGAAGGCTAACCTCATTAAAAATGCCCGCCCAAGCCGGAAGTGCCGTCCTACGGGTGGCACAATAAAAATTGGCACTACGCATTTACGTCCGAGTGAAATGTCTTGTCTGAATGTCTCTCGTGCTAGGAACGGCTCTGACTACCTAGTTTCCGAATGCTGCTCTTGTTCGGAACAGCTCTGACTAGGTAGTTTTCCGAATGTCCGTCGTGCCTGGAACAGCTCTGACGGGCGCAACGACAAGCACATGTCTGTGTCGAAAACTAGCTGAGTGGATACAGTCTGCAGATCTGTCTGATTTGTGCGGGAACGGCCAGGGCCGAACGAAATGCCCAATATATTGAAGTGAGGAATTAAAGCAGCCATGAGCAGGACGTAAAGATTCCCTCGGTGAGCCCAACACCAGGGCGCTATGTGTCGGCCCTGCAATTATGGAAGCCACCCTGGATGGTGGAAAATGCCATGGACTGTCCTTGCCTTCCTTTGAGGGATACAACCGTTAAGTCTTCGACCGTTCCAACTTGGCCAGCTGTGTTGTGGACGGTACCGCAAAAGTGAGAGTCTCCCAGGATTGCTACCTGGTCAAAAAAAGCACGCTAAATGTCGGATGTGTTGGCCTACTGGTTTCGGCCCAAGGGCGCATAACTTAGACACACCGCAATCACATCTGAAAAAACACTCCGGATGAACGCAAAGAAGAAGATATCCTTTAGGTTGTTAATTGATGCCTCTTCGTGACGTGTTTTTATTACGCTATATTGGTGCGTTTGTTACTAATACTTTTGGTGTATAAAATCCATCTCTTTAGCATCCACTCGTGTTTTGTGTGTTTGGATCCTAACTCATTGGTTTATGTGACTGGCGGGATCCAAAATATTAAAACATGGTGACATTGCCAATTTCTTTGTTGTTTATTAATAATTTGAATAACGAAGACACACATAATAGATTGCACGATTTATTGCCTGGCATATTTCGCTTCCCCTCGTCTGATACATACTGCAGAATTCACACTACATAAACTTACGCAATTAGATAGATTCTTCTAGCTGAAATATACAGCACACATATTCACACAGTAAATGAGTTGAGTTGAGTTGAGCTAAGAACTGACATCATTGAAGTCAGGACATTCCATATGCACTCTGTCCCCTCGTTCAACAGCCTGCGAAGAGTCACAAAACTAATCGTTCCCACTGCTATCTGATTGAAAGTTCTCCTGATCTTCCCTCTAAGTTATGAGATTCTACCAGAACCCCTATCAATCCCCCGCAATCTCATCCTTTCCACATAATGGTTCTCAAAATGTTGCCCCATATTTTCCACCTAGTCGCACAGGTGCACGACCACTTTCCGTTCGTCCATAAGTAATGTCTATAAGTAATCTACCACCAAGAGGTGCATTCCCTACCAGCCTATCAGCCTGATCATTTTCCCACACTCCCGCATGGTCAGGGCAAAAAATAAATGCATATAATTCTCACAATCTGTAACCTCTGAAGCTAGGTGAGCCATTCCACACGAAACATTCCTTTCTCAACTTTACTACGCATACTCCTTGAGACCGTAATGAAGACAATGTGTGTTGCTGTGGTCTCCTCTAACCAACGGAAAGCCGCTGTGACTGCTTTCACCCCCATTCTCATGCTGGAGGTCGTAACCTCATTTGCCAGACTCCCCTTTTTTAAGAATATTCCATTAGCCATCGTAATGATACCATA
This sequence comes from Cepaea hortensis, assembly GCA_963921405.1. Lineage (NCBI taxonomy): Eukaryota > Metazoa > Mollusca > Gastropoda > Stylommatophora > Helicidae > Cepaea > Cepaea hortensis. The sequence continues at coordinate 17,737,260 of OY992882.1, read as the reverse complement.
ACCACTCCGTCTCTTTCTCACCACTGAACATTCAGTATAGATCACTATGTCACCTTGATGTGTGTTACTCCGGATTAATTGTTGCACCTCAAACTCTGACGGCTCGCTGACAATTATCTGCACTCACGACCCAATGTTACTATTACATTGTGCCAGTCCGTCATGTCTTCCGGTACTTCAACCCACTCTTTTTCACGATTGATGGTCTCTAGATCACACACCTGACGTATATATATTTCTGCCTGTGCCATCCAGGACCTGCCTCGTCTTAGTTGGTATATAGTCTAAGTTGCATATAGTTGGTGTGTCCTTTGTGCACCCCAGGCCACCCGCATGGCTACACTCTGTATGCGCTCCAACCTTTCAAGCTGGCTCTTTGATGCTGTCAGCAGCCTCAAACCATACTCAATGAGATATTATTAACTGCTGAAAGAGCCTGTAAAGCATCCTCTGATCTACCCCGGTTGCTGCCATCACCCTCAATGCATTTAGTCCCCTACCAGCCTTCACCACCAAAGCCTCCACATGATCCTTAAAAGACATACAGCTGTCGAAGGTGATACCCAATTACCTCAATTTACTGTCTCTACTAAGAGGACATCCTTTCAATATAATACATGGGACATCTGCTTTCACAATCCGGTTATCCAGGTAGTACTATATAACCGATACTTTGTCTAAGTTTATAACGGCCTCTGCGTCCCAGCACCACCCCACCACCCTGTTTACTGTCATCTGTAAGTCTTTATCCAAACTTTCCCCTGTCTCTGCCCTGTCTGTACACAAGCACATTATCTGCAAATGTTAAGATTCTACCAACACCTGATGTCTCAATAGTTGCCGCTTAGCTGGTGTAGCCATTAAAGAGCACTGGTGATAAGGCAGACCCTGTGTCAACCCAGGTTAATAGTAAAAGGTTCAGAAGTCCAGGAACCCATGCCGGGTGCAACCTTACGGCTCATAGAGGGCCGTCGCAACCCATCTGACAAGGCAAAGGCAGACCTCCATTTCCAGGAGAGTGTATATTAATCGATCATACATGACTCTGTGTCCGGTCTCCCTGGCTGAGGAGTTAGCAGCTTTCTCCGTAACCCCGAATACTCTCGTGGTTGACGTGAGCGCACGAGAATTCTAAGGGGTTCGAGTCGCACCAGTGACTTACGATAATATGGAGCCGGTCGCTCAGAAAGTCGTTGCTTACTGATGAGCGTAATCTAGCCTAGGAATCAACATAGAGCTTAAAGATGCTGGTGTTGACCGCAATATCCTGAAACAGGATGGAAACTCGGGGGAAAAAAACCCTGACCCTGTACTATGAAACCTCCAGGTCAAGAGCTACCGCCACAGTCTCTTTTTTTTTTTAATCATAGAAGCCTTCATAGACATCAAGTGCAAAACTTTCCGCATTGACCCAGGTGTTCTTCTCAGGCCAGTAATTCCCGAGCCCTTTGGGAAACAGATTACGACTTTCCAATTGTCGCTGGAGCCTGCGGGCCACTATCTTTTCGAGGACTTTGCCAAATGTGTTTTGCAGGAATATGATTGGGTATCCATTAAGTCTGGAGTGATCCTTACCTGGCTTTGGGAATGGTATCAGGTAGCTATGCAACCAATCCTGGATATTTCCGCCGTAATCATGCTTAGCTTGAAACAAAGAGCCATCTCGTCAAAGTCCCCATCTTGCATGTTACACATATGGGTGTACCGCACCCCGTCAGGGCCTGGCACTGTGTCTTTAGCCCTCTTAAGTACCCGTTTAATATCCTCCACCTTAACCTCACAGTCCTCTTTCCTATTGGCCGGTGACAATGCTTCTCTGGCCATATCTCTACGAGCTCTATCCTGCTGATCCGTCTGTTTTAAAAATCGCGCAAGAAAACCTTTTCCTCTGCCTGGTCAATTGTCATACGGCAGTTGTCATCATCATAGACGGTATCATGTGTACCATACATCGCCTATCTGTTCATCTGCCGGTGCAGCCTCCAGAATTTACCCAATGTCACATCCACACCAGCTTCATTTATAAACAGTTCCCTCTTCATCCTTTTTGCCTCTGATGTCTGGAGTTAAAATCCTGCACATTTACCTTTTATACCTTTCGGCCTCCTCCAATTCTAATTCAACTGAATTGGTTTCACACAGTAATTTTAATTGTCTTCCACGGTAATTTTAAGCTGAATATCGCGTGTTTCTGTTTGCACAAAATTGGCTTCTGTAAATTAATGGCGATCTCTTCTGTCATCTTTGACATCCAACCATTTTGTGAGTTAAACAACATGCGAAAAGCATTGTCCTTATCAGTAACGTGACAGATTTCCAAAATGTGCCATCCAATCGATGGCGTAGGAGGTTTGTGGTGTGTCGGCTTGGCCATATTTTCAGAATCTTTGCTTATTATTCTGTCAGTCCAATTTGGTATGTGTTCTAACACCCACATCTCTCTGTTCTGCCTATATAGGAGGACTGGTACCTGCACGTAAATTGATACATGCAATTGGATTTGGCGTAGAGAGGGATAGGTTCTTTTACTGTTGGGGTGGGAATATGTGTGGTTATGTATCTAATAACTAGAGGTGCAGCACAGAATGTTCAGCCGTCTGCTGTCATGCGCCGGTTCAAGTCATCCCCTCAAAAGGCTAGTTGGATAAATACCTTGAGTTTGGGGACTGATGTTGTGTAGAGTTTTGGTTTCCATTGTTGGCAATAGCTCTTTATAAATCCAGTGGAGTACCCAGTAAGGTATAAGATATTCTCTAGAGTTTCAAATTTCTCTGTCAGTGTGTCCTGAGTGCAAATATCTTCCTGGCTCCGTCAAACAGGGTCCGTACTTAGCCACTTTTGTACTGGATGGGTAGGAAGCAGTGGAAATGTATTGACCTGTCAACGTTTCTTTGCGGTACTCCATCTTTGAATTCTGCCGTATGCTTTACGTATAATTAGAATATCTAGGAACGGCAACGCTCGATTGTGTTCGTGTTCCATAGACAGAGAAATGTTATTAGGCGTCTGGTTAATTGTGGCCTGCAACGATTTTGCTTGTTGCTTGTCTGTGGTGATATATCGTCCACTTGACGACGGTAGAACATAATTGCCAGGTTTTAAGAATTTCACAGTTTACTATGCTACCAATCTCAAACTTGGACACTATTAAAATCACACTTTCACAAAATCAACACCTGTGAGATGAGATGCCTGAGGAGAGCTCCCAAATTAACAATCCGAGACCGAGTAAGAAATGTTTTTATGAAACAGACAGTGGGATCAACACCTTGTTCAACATTTATTGAAAGATAGAATATCACGTGGTTTGGCCATCTCATTAGAAAGCAACACCATTAACTACCATCAATGGCCTTACATCACAGATCATCTGCAATGAGACTAAGAGGATACCCAATAAGAAAATGGATTGACGACATCAAAGACCTTTTACAATCACACGGAATGACATTATCCAATGCCACCCATCGGGCGATGGAACGCAAATTATTCTTCCCCACGACGCTTGACGGCAAAAGTGAAAGATGATGATGATGATGCTGTCTATTGTAAAAATTAAACCATGAAGGCGTTTGTTATTTTCACAGAAGTGATATTTACTTCGGCAAGCCAAACTAGAATTGTTAAACCTAACGAGAATCAGTTTGTCTGCTGTGGTAATTACGAAACACCAACAAAATCAACTGTGAAAGTATACTGGTCAAAACGTACTTAATATTTCGGAGTCAAATGATATTCAGAAGAAGACAACCAATAAAACATATTTGTTAACTTATTACAATGTCAGTGATATACTGGTCAGATGTATCAGTTACACAAAGTAGGTAAATACATTCACCTCCGTGTTGTAAATATTGCAAAATTTGTTAGCTACTCACATATATTAAATAATTCAATACAGATTTCAAAATAATACATCTGTTTTATAACTATATGCGAATGTTTTATTTACTCAAAGACACTAATTACAAAATCATGTACTTTTCAATGCATCTGTTAATATATTACATCAGGCGACGGAAGCACATTGAATGAGTATAATTTCTCATGGAGTACAATCTGTAGTTTGTTGTCGTACATGCATGCAGAGGTCACTCTAGTTCTGGTCTCAAGGTTACACATTATCAAATGCACACCGAGCACTGCAAAAAATAAACGTAATCATTATTGTGTGAATATATGTGTATGTGGACACATAATAGGAGCAGGTTGAAATACTATTATAAACTGGTTAAATACCTCCGCGTTTTTATAATTTGCCATATGAATATGTTGAAATAATCCGTGTGGACTGAATGTCAGTTGCACAAGCAAACTTCAGTAGGGCAGTGACTTGCATTCCTGAAGCATGTTGGGCATATCGTGCTAGCACCATTTTTGTATAGACCAACCGGCACTTGAAAGTAATGAGGTCAATATCTCTCCCGGCGAATTTACTTCCCAAGCTATGTCCAGGTACCCATTTTAGACTGGGTTGATTTGGGAGCTCAGGACTTATTTAAGCTCGCACGCTAAGAGTTAATGGGTTTTCATACCAGTGTTTCGTGGCAGAAACCATTGCTAAACTTTGTTCCTATTTCTACGTATACAGTTTTGTTCCTTATTACTTTCATAACTATTGCTAGCACCAAACATGACAAGTATTGACCCTTAAATTGTGATAATAAATGAAAACTGCAGTAGAACCATAAATCAAGTTACAGCACCAGAAAGCAGTACACTATGTTGTTTAGAATCCTTTTTCGTGTATCCGCGGTGGTATGCGTTGTGAACTGCATGTTCGAAAAATTGCGGGTGGCTGGTTGCAAAGCTATCTGGTTTACCTTATGCAGTAATAAGTGTGCAACTGCTGGTTTTCTAATGACTGCTTCCTCCATCGATGATGAACTGTAATTCTAGTGACATGCTGTTGTGTTGGTATTTTGACATCGACCTTATATATGTATGCGTATGTGTGCTGTTGGATTTGTTGAGGCTGCTTCCAGTTCCACTTTTTCACTTTGAACAGTGAAGAGCATTTTGTGTTAGTTAGTCTTTCCTCTTGAGCCTAAGGCGGCGCATAGGGCAGAAGTCCTGTCTCTTCATGCTTGGCGGTTCGCTGCTACCTGTTGTAGATCTTGGATATTTACTTGGCCATTGAATGAGCCTTCTCTAATGATGGTTCTACGCAGAGTCTCTCTTGGTCTTCCCCGTTTTCTTTTCCCTACTGGTGACCATATGAGGACTTGGTAGGGGAGTCTTGACTTGTCCATTCTGAGTACGTGGCCGATGTAGTTCCAACGGCGTCTTCTTATGAAATTGGATACTGTATCTTGCTTAGTCTCTTGTCTTATTTGCGAATCTTGTCTTATTTTGTGTGAACGTAGCAATAATGGGGTGGTCGTGAATTTGAACTGATTAAACTATCATCTTTTACAAGCTTGATGAGACATATTGGTGTGAAACTTTAACTAACAGGTCCACTTTTCTGTTTCTGCATTGTTAAGCCCAAAAGAAAGTAAAAACATGTTCGTATTTAATCTGGTTATCCGTCTCCATTCTCTTCTACTTATTCTTCTGATGCTGCTGTTTCTCCTAGGTCCAAAATTTTCATTGTCTTTATTTCTAAACGTAATTGCGTTGTGCTATTTTCAGAAAGGTGTGATATTTACACCTTTATATCATCACATCCGACTTTTCCCCGGGATTTGTTAACTGAATTAGCCATCTTTATAGTTTCTTAGGACATTCCGTGTCCTGAGAGTCGTGACGTTATCTTCGCCCTTCAATACACATGTATTTCCCCACCAACGGCCTAACCACAACAGCTGTATGCATGTTTGCCAGCAGTCAAGGAAAGACAGGGCCCTGCAATGAGCATTCCCTGACTTCCAAAGAATCTTCCATATATGCTATCAAATGTCCAGCATTGTTTCTTTTAACTTCCGAACCCCTCTGCAGTTCTCCGCATTCTTATATTTGCTACCAGGTACAGGGCTCACATAAGGAGACGTTACAGTTTTTCTAAAGTCCTACACATGGTCACTTAGCATTGATTTCGCATAATGAGCATCCCGTTCATTGCATGGTGCTAAATTATAAAGTGAAGGACGTTCAATCCATTCATCCATCATGTGCCATGCCGATAAGCGTGGGCGGTCATATTCTGCCATCTCACTTGATCACCAGAGTCGTGGATCAGCTCCGTGTTCCTGTCTCGACCATGCCACGTGGCCAAGCCACCCAGGTATTTACTTCTCTGTCTACCCCTTGGTCTCTTTCATTTGATCTTTCCAGTCGTCACCAATTTCTCTAAGTCATTTCTTCTCATAACATGCCCAAAAAAGTTTGACTGTCTACGTCTAATGACTGCAATCAGTTCACGATCTCCATTTGTTTCTTGAAGGAAGTGTTCATTGGTTTTTCTGTCCGTCCATGGTATTCTTTGCATTTTCCTCATAATCCACATTTCCACAGCCATCAGCTGTTTTTCAGCTTGATTGCGTATTGTCCACGCTTCACATCCATACACAAGTATAGGTTTTATGTAGCACATCAACACTCTATTTCCTAGTTTCAATTGATATCTTTTTATTTTTCAGTATGTTTTTCATCTTGCAAAAGGCTACCTTCGCAATGGCAATTCTTGTTCTAATCTCTTCAAGGCATCTCCCATCAGATGTTATGACAGTGTCGAGATAACTGTATCGATTCACTTGCTTAAGAATATGCCTCGTATATCACATTGTGGTATTTCCTTCTTCCCAGTGACGACCATAATCTGTGTCTTCTTAATATTCAGTTCTAACCCTAGTTCTTCACTGTGTGCAACAATCGCATCTACTAAATTTTGCAGGTCCTGTTCATTGTCTGCAATCGAGACTGTATCATCTGCATATCTTATGTTACCGATGTATCGTCCTCCAACGTTGATTCCTTCCATATCTTCTATATTTCTGAAAATATTTTCACTGTACATGGAAAACAGATCTGGAGACATTACACATCCCTGTCTCACACCTCTTTTAATAGGCCGATATTGACCTACATCGTTGTCAATGCTGATGGCGGATTGTTGTTTCCAATATTTGTTTTTTGTACATGTCTAAGGTCTTTTACAACAATTTGTAGATCTTCAAGCATCCTTATCATGTCGACATGTCTCACTTTATCGAAAGCCCTTGTGTAGTCAATAAAGCAAAGATATAGATCTTTGTTTACTTCTATAGAACGTTCAATTACTGTTCTCAGTATATACACAGCATTTACTGTACCCTTGCCTTCTACAAACCCACATTGTTCTTCTCCTATTGAGGGTTGTATTTTCTTCCTAACTCTTTGAATGATAATTCTCAGCAGAATCTTCGTGATGTGGCTCATTATACTAATTGTTCGATGTTGATCGCATTCCAAGGCTCCTGATTTCTTCGGGATTGCAATAAATATGATTGATTGATTGATCTAGGAACCGACATTACATCATTCGGGGCATTCCCATAAGCGCTCCGTCCCCATCCTCAGCAGGCAGCAAAGAGTTCCAACACGTAACATCAAGGTTTGGCAAGAATGAGGCAGCGAGGAGTGTTGAGGGATTTGGCCGACGCTCGACACTCAGAGGAAAGGCGAGGCGGACATACAATCATATTACAACTGGTACTATTGCAATAAATATAGAATTACATAATTCAGGAGGTATATCTCCAGTATCATTATTGCGTTGAGCAGCCTGATGACTTGGCCTATTCCGTATTCTTCTAAGGCATTGATCATTTCTACTGTGATTTTATCTGTACCCGGGGTCTTGCCAGTTTTCATATGGCATTCGAACGAGCATTCTGAACTTCCATCTTCAAAATTGATGGTCCTTCATTATTATTCCGATGATCATATTGTTCTTCTCTTGTATCACCATAAATGTCATTCACATAATCTTACCACGCATATAAAATCTGATCTTTTTCTATTATGATTTTGTCATCTTTGGTGTTTTAGGCAACCCGTTGATGTGTGTGTGTGTGTTCTTTTGTTAGTGATGTCATTAATTCTTTTCTGCATTAATTTGGTATTCCGGGTGTTGTCTTGGTTTTAAATTTCCTTGCAACTTTCCTCAAGTCATGTTGCTTTTGCCTCTTCGCATAGTTTCCTAATTTTCCCGTGAATCTCTTCATATTTGTCTTTGTTATTTTTGTTATTCTTCTTACTTCTATGAGTTTTAAGATGTCTTCCGTCATCCATTTCTTGCGTCCTAGTACCTGCAGCTTGGTTGACTGATTTCTTTAATATTTCCCATTGGTCACTGACGTCTTGAAATAATATTTCCATATCGGACAATGCATCGAATCTGTTCTTTACCTCTACGTTGAATGTATCTTTTATTTCCTCACTCTTCAATGCCTGTAGATCAAATTTTGTGTTTCTTGGTGAATATTTGACATTTTTAAATTTTATATATAAATTGCTTAAGATTAATCTATGGTTGCTGTAGCAGTCTGCGCTTAGAACAGCTTTTGCGACTTTTAATGCATTTCGAAATCTTCTGTTGATGAGAATGTAATCAATCTGATTTCTGATCTTATGATCAGAACTTCTCCATGTCCATAATCTCCTTGGGTGCTGTTGATACCAGGTGTTTCCAATAATCAAATCATGCTCTTTTGCCCACTGTACAAGTCTGCAACCTCTTTCATTCTGTTCCCCTAGTACATACTTGCCTACTATGCATCCGTCCTGTTGATTTCAACTTTGGCATTCAAGTCACCCATTATGATATTTACTTGAGAAGAAGTAAACGGCGTTGGGAATTTGGAAATGATATTACTACGGCGCAGTGAGCGATAGGGCAAGACTGTCCATCTAATGAATTTTCTAGATCCACAGTGTTTCATTTGGTGACAACTGAGACGCTGTTTGCCATCTAAATGCTTCGGGTCATATAATGTAGCAGATCAGACACTGTCGGGATCTTTCTTTAAGTTTTAAGAACATGCGTAAGAAATAAGATATTCTCTCATAGCACCAATATTCCGTTTAGTAGATGGCACGTGATTAACATTTGAGCCGAATTGTCCCTCAGCGGGTTTCTTTTATTCTTCGATAGACATTTGAACATAATTGTAATTTAGTAGGAGTTGCATTCAGTGGATATTAGAGCCCGTTTGTAAAATGGGTAGAGCACACCTTCCATGGACATCAGTTTCCATGATTTGAGGGTGGCTGTTGAGTGTCAGATTGGTTTTTGGTCATTCTATCTCTTGACGTCAACTTTTCGATTCAGGCCTGTGATGGGCATTTATCGGTGGTGAACAACGGAGACATACGGCAGAGCTCTTGTATGGGGCTCCACACAACCAGCACAGATTCCGTCTGAGGTGTGCTACAGGGTATCTCTTTATACGCTTCATAACGGCCTTAACTTTCCACCGTGCCTGTGCCCACATCACCATTGGCACCTTTCCGTCTTGACAGACGATAGTTTGGTACATTGTGCTTCAAAAAGGCTTAATAACTACGACCCATGACGGTGGCGAGTGTGGCTGGTTAAGGCCAATTCTTGCTGCAAATGTTTGCCCACATTAGATGCATGTGAAAACATGGTCATTTCCACCATTGTGCACCATCTTACGTCTCTCACGCTCTGTGTGTGCTTTATCTGCAATCATTTTCTCCTTTGTCTTTATTCCATTTCTGAAAGTTGCCCTCCATGCAACACATTCAGCGGCGACTTGATCCCAATGTGCATTATCAATGCCTGTATCAATTATGTCCCGCTTACACACATCTTTGTATCGTAGTAGAGGCCGACCCTGGGATCTTCTACCCGTCTGTAATTCACCAAAAAAAGATGTCCTTTGGTATTCTATCATCATCCATCCTCCTAACATGTCCTATCCATCTAAGTCTACGATGACTGAGCATGGAATACACCGTCACACAACCTGATCTTTCCAATACTTCAGTATTTGTGATTTTGTCTTGCCACTTAGTACCAAGTATTCTTCGCAGACACCGCATATGAAAGCTGTTTAAACGTTTCTCTTGGCGTGAGTAAGTTGTCCAGGTTTCACTGCCATAAAGAAAAGTACTAAGGACACAGGCTTTGTAGACGAGGACTTTTGTTTTGGCAGTAAGCTTCCTGTTCTCCCAGACCCTTTTTGCTAACATGTTCATTGTTGTTGCTGCCTTGCCAATCCTGATGTTGATTTCCTGATCGAGGGATAATTTACTATTTACCTCTGTTCCTAGATATGTAAAATGGTCTACTATCTCCAGTTCGGCGTCGTCAATAAAGATTGATGGTACACCATGTGCACCTTGTGACATAATCTGTGTCTTCTTTTTGCTAATTGTTAAACCAAATTCAGAACAAGCATTTGGAGAATGCAGATAGTAGATGTTGTAATTCTTCCTCAGAGTGGGTCGTAATTACAGCATCATCCGCAAAAAGCAAATCTCTGATTAGTACCCTCCTAATTTTGGTCTTGGCCTTCAATCTCTGAGCATTATAGAGGCCACCATCTGAGCGTGAGTGAATGTATATACAGTCATCCTGATCACGAAAGGCATATTTCAGCAGAAGTGAAAAGTATATCCCAAAGAGGGTGGGGACTAGTACACAACTTTGCTCAACTCCACTCTTGATTTCAAACTCTTCTGAAGTTGAGCCATCAAACTTGATTATACCCTTCATGCCTGTGTGGAATGATTTCACAATGGACAGAAGAGTTGGTGAGCAGCCAATCTTCTTTAGTGCTTTGAACAGACCCTCACGACTGACCAAAATCGAATGCCTTTGTGAGGTCGATGAAGGCAATAAACAGTGACTGATTTTGTTCCCGGCATTTTTCTTGCATTTGTCGCAATGAGAATATCATATCAATGATAGACCGGTTCTGACGGAAGCCGCACTGTGATTCGGGGTTGACTTGATCTCCCAGGACTTGAAGTCTGCGCAGAACAATTCTGGCAAATACTTTCTCAACAATACACAGAAGTGAGATACCCCTATAGTTGTTACAGTCGCTCCGATCGCCCTTGTTCTTGTACAGCGTTATGATGTTTGAATCTTTGAAAACCTGTGGGACTTGTCCTTCTCGCCAGCATAGCTCTATTAGCTGGGGGATCTGTAGAGTGAGTGTGTCTTGCCCACTCCTGATTACCTCTATTGGAATCCCATCCTTACCTGGAGCCTTGCCAGACGCAAGTTCATTTATAGCACACTTAACTTCTGTTATGGTGGGAAGTGTGTCCAGGTGGTCAAGAGTTGGCAGGGCCTCTATGGCGTTGAGGACATCATCCGCAAGCTTGGTCTCACTTGACTAAACCTCTAAATAGTGCTCGACCCATCTATCCATCTGCTGTTTTTTTATCAGTGATGATTTCTCCAGTCAAGGTTTTAAGCGGTGCACTTCTTTTGATCATTGGTCCACAGGCTTTCTTTATCCCTTCATACATGCATCACAACACTGCGAATACTGTAATATGTGTCTCTTATGTTGCACGGTATATGTAACACCTACAAGTAATCATAGCGTCAGGCTGGAGGAACAATCTTCGATGCACAGTCAACACAGCTAGGCACATGGAAAACCATGACGTCACCATCTGTCTGGACCCTCAACTATTTAATGTATATGGAAATCGTATACTGTATAGTGTGTCTCCTGATCTCTAGTTTTTTCCTAGATCTCTATTGCGAATCCATGTCTGTTACTTTTTTTCTAATGTTAGCTGTATAACAGCCGGTCTCCCTGGCCTATGAGTTAGCGACTTTCTCCTTAATTCCATATACTCTCGTAAAAAATAGCTTTAAAACAAAACTCTCGTGAGTAACGTGACGTGCGCGAGAATCGGTGGCGATTCTCAGCGCATCGGTAACTTTCAGGGTAAGTGAGCCGGTCGCTCAGAAAGCAATGGCAAACCACTGAGCGTAATATTGCCAAGAAATCAACAATCAGCTTTATAACACGTTCACACAACTTACGGCACAGCACATACGAAGTTGCAGAGGGCGTTGCATGATTGATCATTCCATCTGTAGTTAAGTGGCTTGAACATCATCAGGCAATCTTCATCTGCAATGCGAAAATAGTGACATATCAATCCACGCTAAACAGGTCAATCAAATGCGTGACTCTCAAATTGTTTCAGAAGCCACTCTATTTTCCGCGGCTACACCCCTTATGCCGGCTTCCTGGCCTAGAGGTTAGCAACTTTTCTCCGTAATCTCGTATACTCTCGTAAGTAACGTGACGACGGTGAAAATCAGCAGTGGTTCGAATCGCGTCGGTAACTCTACGGGGTATGTGAGCCGGCCGCTCAGAAAACAATGACAAACTACTGAGCGCAATCTTGCCTAGAAATCAACAATCAGCTGAAAGATTCTGATGTTGACAGCGATGTCTGTAAAGGATATGCAAATATTTACATTTACACCCCTTATGCATACATGGGTAAATCAGCAGGTAAGCCACACAATCACATAAAACTTTTAATAAATGGTTGTTGGTAGTTTATAAATGTATCATTATGTGGTGTACCCGTGTAGCTTAATATCTGTTGTGGGAAACATTTGCCGCATTCGCATGCACTGTTACACTCGCACGTGGTGTTGACATGTCTACCATACTCTAAGGTTGCACTCCTCCCCCCCCCCCCCCCACACACACACGACAAACGGTACAGAACTAGATGTTTACGTCTTGTCATTAATAAGTCGGACTTCATCCGCCCCTTTTATCCGCTACAGGATAGCAACAGGATCAACTGTGCGGCGAGTCAAATGGATTATTTGGGCTGAGATGCGGGTAACGACAACAGCGCCCTAACTGCAATAGCAAGCTCTCGTGGCTTAGCCTAAAGCAGAATGCACGATGCGTTGAATGTTTGCAAGTTGTGATCACGTTGGGTGTCCAGACAATTGACTGACCAACACAAAATGACCTTTTCTTTGAAACATCTTCCTTAGTATGCAGATGAAGGAGAAGACATGTTCAACAGGATTGCTAGGACCCGTGGAATCACAGTGAATCTTTATCAACCAGAAATAACACGTGCTTCAATGCAATGGACACAATCACCTTCATCCAAAACATTTTGGGATCACCATCAGCAGGGAATGTTATGCTTACAGTGTCTTGGGAATCGAAGGCAGTGTTGTTATTCTGTTTACTTACTACCGGTAACAACGTGAATGCCGCATCGCATTGTCATGTTCTAATGTTCCTTTGTAATTCAATTAACAAAATAGGCGACCAGGTCTTCTGGCTATGGGTGCACTGCTCCTTGACGACAATTTCAAACTCTGAACGTCTCTTAACCCAGGAGGTAATAGCTCGCCTATGGTGGAAATTTGTTGAACATCCGGTTTACATTTCCGACATAGCCCTGAGCGATGTCCACCAATTTGTTCCGAAACAACGCCCGTGTGTTGCCGGGGCTCATAAGGGAAGCGAAGAATAGTAACACTGTTCTTTTCCATTCATGTCGTAAGAGTCGACTAAGGAGGCTTGGGCTGAGACTTAGTCTACAGTCTATTGGGACTTCCGCTCCCAAACATGGTGGCTAGGCATTTAAACCGTTAAGACCTCTGGAGTGTTTACGCTTGTGGCTCACGTTCGCATTTTCTCATGTTGGACTGGTAGTGCATTGTTCCGTCGTCCTGCTTCTGAGTGAGTGCGTGGCGCGACACGGTGAGCTGTGAATTTCGCATGGAATGCTTTTACATCTGTTCGCGGTTGTTTGTAGCGTGAACTGCATGTTCAGAACGATGCCGGTCGGCTGTGCTGAATTGACTGTTTTGCCTCTTCGGTTCACAAGTGCATTTTTTCAGGAGACTCCTGGGAGTCGTTACTGGAGTTTCGGAGTTCGTGCTTTGTGTGGCGCTTTCGGCGGGTCGCCCTGCGGAAAGAGACCGAGCCATATGGGATAAAGCCCGGGTCAATGAAGTTTTTCTGATGACTGCCGATTCCATCGACGATGAACTGTATTTTTCGTGGAGGAATTTTGTGTTGGCATTCTGACGGCGGCATTATTCACAGTGTACCTGTGCGGGCTGTTGTCTTTCCGATACTCCTGTCTATTCCATTGTTCACATAGGGCAGTGAGGAGCATTTTGTGTGATATTCACTGGCACAGGAATGGGGCATAATGGGGACGACCCGTTGCCGTGAAGTTGGAACAGCGACTACCTGTTCCGAAAAAAAAAAAAAAACATGAACTTGCTGCAAACGATGTGGTGATGATAAGGTTGAACGTGGGGTGCAAACGTAGTGTAGACAGAAATTCACAGATGGGATAAATGCATCACCGTTCGCGGGGATTATATTCAGAAATAAGGAGAAGTGTAAATGTTTTAATAGGAATTTCCAAGCGCTCATCTCATATTGTTTTTCTTTGCAAATAGTTTGTGACTTTCCTGACTTACTGAATACATATATGCATTCAAACATCTGTTTCTCTTATTCTACTGATTATTCAAAACTCCGTTGCCTCCTTGCTCATCTCTGAATTCCATAGTAAGGAAGTCGCTTTTTCCATCAATGTCTCTCCGTTTGATGCGTGATTCATAACCGTGATATATGGATGCATCGAGCTACGCAAATGTTAGCTAGCTTTGATATGAGTAAATAAGGTGAATAGGACAATACAGGAAGCCGACCTACTTAGTTCATATTGTAATTATCTAGTATATGCGCGATACACAGCGCTACACGCCCCAAAGGCAATATCGTATATGGAATTTACTTTGGTCTAGTTACTTCTGTCCACAAAAACACTGCTAGGGTGCGAAATGATGGGGTTAGGCGAATTCACAGATGCCTAGGGATATCAGTTATAAATTCTCGCCTCCCGTCCATATCATTACCATGGTTACTATTTTCTCGGCTTCGTCGTCCACACCAAGGGACCGGCTCAGTTACTTGAGTATGCATCTGCGTTTTCCTGATAATCGTTCCGCCTTGCCTGGCTAATTGGAGACTCTGCCATTCTCTACCAACTGCATCAGCTCACACTTGAATACAACGCTACACTCAGACACAGATGTGACTCGGGCACAAGAGGAGGTTTTCCTGTATAATTAACACTCTAGCGTAGACATTATCACAGTCACGTATGCTACAATACACAATATATAACACTGCTACACAATCTATTAAAACGGTAGGCACAATCTTTGGCCATCACCATCTTCGGCCCTCGTGGTACGTCCGCATCGAACGACGTCCACGGCTCGAATGCCCTGTCACCTTCGCGATCACGTGGGTTCGCTCCGGTGGCAATCTCGGCATGCCAGTTCCTGACCTAAAGTCACGCGTGTCACGTCCTTTCGTGTGACACTCTTTCCCTATGCCATGAGTTAGAATTCACGACGTGGCAAACACACAGCTCCGTTTTAGGGATGTGTTGTATTAATATGCAGAGATGAAGTGTGAACGAAGGCAATGCTATATTTTGGCAGCAAACATCTAAATATGGACTGGGAATAGTCTACACCTGGAGAAAACAATGCACAGATTGTTTGAGAATTATTACAACCTACCTTGAAGTGAAAATTTAAGAAAATATTTTGTTTTTCTTTCCCATGGAAGAGACAAGAACAGTCCGATCACACATCATCAAAAGTTGACCGCAGCTGATCACCAGTAAACTCGATTTTATCTTGATGTCACAGCTTAAGATACGGGTTCACCTATTCATGGTATCTTAAATTGAAACGGTTGCACTTCATGAGTGGTTCCTGAGACACTTTTTTAACCTCATTAGACAGAAATATATATATATATATATATATATATATATATATATTGTCCCTTAGCAATTTCCTGCTATGGGTCCGTGATGTGATAGCGCCATCACATTTTGTTGGCCCGAGCAAGGAGAAAGAGACGGCCAGTCTTTCCCTCATTGTGACCAGCGACGAACCTAGGCATCGAACCCGGGTCCATGATCATCCACATCTTGAAATCGGGTCTCTAGATCAGACAATATATCAAATTTGTTCTTTACTTCTATCTTGTATTTCTTTGTCAGTTTTCAATTTGCACAAATCATATTCAGTGTTTCCTGTTGTATACTTGACTTTCTTTAACTTTACCCTTAGCGATTCTGTTATTAATTTGTGATCACTGTAACAGTCTGCACCGAGAATTGCTTTTACGACAGTTAACGCATTTCGAAACCTATTGCTAATCAGGATGTAATCTATCTGGTTGTTAATCCTGCTGTCTGGACCATTCCATGTCCATATTCTTATAGAATGTGTTTAAACCAGGTGTTTCCCGCAACCATTTCTTGTTCTTTTGCCCATTCTACAATTGAGACCGCAAAGCATAATTTTCTTGGCATCTGTAAAGAAAGTAGTGTGCCATTGATTTCCTTCTTAGCAGCGAACATACTGGTAATGACCGTAGCCATTGTCTCCCCACGAACGAGATCCTCTAAACCGGTACTCCACCTTGCCCAAGGGTGTCCCGTAGGCTAGCGGAAGGCACCTTACTTCTCCTTTGTTAGGGGATACCCCTGTATCCCCATCAACATGTTCTCATTACGCCCAGTGGATCTCACTATTATTTCGCTGCTCACATTTAACATATCGGGTGATAGTACACAACCGTTCTAACACCCTAATCTGAATTAAGCAAACGGTATTCCATGTTTTTAAGATACCAAACTTCCTAGGTTTATTTCCCCCTAGCTGAAGTTGCTATTCACTTATCGTGTTCTCCCTTTATGTCAACTAAAATGCATTTCATGAAATATATTTTATCAAGAAATGAAACTATATAATTCAGTGTGTCTCTGTTATAATAGTTTACCGTTAGACCTGTCGTTTGGTTCGCCTGGGTTCCAATTTGTGAAGCTACTGAACTCTATCTGTTTGTGTGACCATTCCCATACTCCTTCGTGAAATATGTCACTCCCGTCAAGCCAGGCACATTCGTCTGAAAATATTGAACAGAGAATGTAAAAAAGCAGAGAGAGAGAGAGAGAGAGAGAGAGAGAGAGAGAGAGAGAGAGAGAGAGAGAGAGAGAGAGAGAGAGAGAAAGTGACAGACAGACAGACAGACAGACAGACAGACAGACAGACAGACAGACAGACAAGCAGGCAGGCAGTCAGGCAGACAGACAGATAAAAAGACAGACAGAGAACCATGGTAAGTGGGGTGCAGTAAGTTTAAGAAATGATTTATGTTTTAGGAGCTGTTGTGTAGTTTTGAGCAGTGCATGTGATTGCCGTTATCGTGGTGTTGGTTCGAATCCCCGTCAGCATGTTCTTAATTTTATAATTTGCAGATTTTGCTTGTTCTATTATGTTCTTTATCTTGGATCGAATACTATGCTTATAATGTGTTAAAAGTGTTGTGGATTTATATTGCCAATGATGTTGGCCTATGTCGATAATGAGGGGGATTCCTAGTGTCAATGATGTTGCTCTATGGTGCTAATAACGGCGAGGTAAATCAATGGCAATAGCGGCTATAATATATGGCAACGGAGATGATAATGATGTAGGACTGGGGCAGAGATGTTATGTTGCTTGAGGCTAATTGTCAAGGTGCTGGGATAGATAGATAGATAGATAGATAGAAGTAGGATAGAAATAGAGGCAAGCAGGGCAAGGACAGAGGAAAGTAAAGGACAAAGACAGGACATAATAGGGACTCTATACAAGAGTATACACAGAGGAAGACAGTAGAAGGAGATGAGTACTCCAAACCAGTGTTAGGACCAGACCTAGACAGGACACGTACGTGTCGTAAGCACGGGGGTTACCCGTAAACAGACTGAACTCTAGTATAGCTGTAGGCTACGAGGACTGGACAACTGGAAGGCGTGGCAAGTGTGACAGCACGCTGCACAACTAACAGCACGAGAAAGGGGGACAAGAAACTGGACTGGACAAGTGATTTGAGTCAGACGGAGACTGATAGTCGGTGTGACCAGACCTATGTGTTTTCCCTTGTGGTGTATAGTTTAGAGGGGATAGTTACACTTAATCAATAATTGTAGATTACAATTGAATGTCAAATGTGTATGCTTAGAGAGCAGTATTGTAGAACAGAATTAAATATGAATTCTGATTATCCATTTACCCAATGATGTGTTTGTAGTACGAGGGGTGAATGAAGGGTCCGCATGATCGCATGAAAACAGGTTGTTGACAGGCGGAACCGAGATGGTGTCAACAAGTGGGCCTTGAACCTACGATAGAAATTGAAAGCAAGATGGTGTCAAGAAGTGGGCCTTGAACCTACGACATAAATTGAATATCCGAAGTGGTTAGTCGAAGTGGTTTTCAGAACTAATCTTTAAACCCACAAAAAAAAAAAAAGATGGTAAACGGAGCAGTGTTCACAAACCTGCAAAAGATGGAATGATTGAGAAAGTGTACAGGAGTGTTCATTGGAAAATAAGAATAGAAAGTGATTTCTAAAACTTACTACAAATTGTGTTTACGAATTGATAAATAAGTGCATGTGTGAAATTTGTTATAATTGTGTAAAAATGAACATATTTCACAAAGACGTTTCATTTGAGATCAAGCAGAGGTGAAGACACAACGACTTTGACACGACCGACGACAGACAAACCTAAATTAATCAATTTTCACATTTCAGCATCCCGTCGCAACGAACGATTACACAAAATTGAATGAGTTTGTTAACAACTTGTATGTACTGTATTTTCGAGATAATAACTTTTGCTGCTCTATATAACAGAATGCAGAGCAGATTTAATTAGAACAGCAGTTCAACCTAAAATTCAGAACTCCTTAGAAGCCCAAGAGAACTCCAGCTTTTTCAGATAAGTATACTTATAGTTTTGATAAAGAGATTAGAAAGGCATCTCAAATTGAGTGCTGTATATAATTAATACCATTATATAACATTTATTGTTCATTTCATTGTATATGCGAGTGTGTGTATAAACAGTAGCGAAATGTCAACCTTAGGTGAATGTATACAGGCGGGTAAAGACCTGGGGTATACAGGTGAGAAATTGGAAAAATGGGCAAATGAAAAATTTAAAGAATTGAAAGATGCGGAAAGAGATGAGCGAGCACAGGAACGTCAGCGTCAGAAAGATCTTGCTGAATTAGCTGAAGCAAATAAATTAAGACAAAAAGAACTGGCTGAGGCCACTAAATTAAAAGAAATAGCTGACGCCACCAAAATAAAAGAACTGGCGGAGGCCACTTAAGTAAAAGAATTAGAAATCAGGGAGAAACAACTGGAAATTGAAGCACAAACGCAGGTGAAGCTAAAGGAATTGGAGATTGAATCTCATGCACAGATTGCCACCACCAAGTTAAGGAGTAAAGAAGAGGAAAATAAATTTAAAAAGTACAAAGGGTTGATTAAACCGTATTGTCATGGCAATTCCATATCTGCATGGACTGAAAATGTAGAGTTCCAATTTAAATTCCAAGAGGTACCAAGAGAACACTGGGCGGTGGTCTATGTGAAGAACCTCTCCGGGGAGCCTTTAAAAGTGATAGAATCTATCCCCCAAGAGCTCAGAAATAATTATGACTATATTAAACAACGCATTATGCAACATTTCTTACTAGACGCCCCAGGGTATCAAATTCAATACTCCAAATTAAAACCCAAACCAACAGAAACATTCATTGACTATCTTTCTAACGTGCTGAGTGTATTTAGCAGATGGCTAGCTGCAGCAAAGGTAGACAAAAACTTTGATAAACTTAAAAATCTAATGATAATGGATAAAGTCATCTCCACTTTACCAACTCCCTTTGCTAAGTTTCTGCAGCAAGCCGATATTGAGTCTATAGAACAGTTAGAAAAACGGGGGGGGGGGCAGCATATTTTTCTTCCAGTCGAGATATCTTTGAAACACCTATGGAAGAATCTGAAATAGTGTCATTTGCTAGTAGTAAACCTCAAAAGCCATTTCAGATGAGGGACAAACTTAAATCTAAGCAACCACAGTGCCCAAACTGTCGTTTGTTTCATGAAGAGTACTCGATGTGCGATAAGAACCCGACATATCCGTCTCATTTAGAGATGATGATAAAGAAGCAAGAAAACAAAAGAAACACTACAGACGTGCAGTTAAATGCTTCTTTTGTCGCTCGTACTGACATTATAGTTCTAAGTGTCTTGGACGTCAGAAATTGAGAGCCAGTAATGCAATCCTTGTTGATACCTCTTCTTAGAGTGAAAGTGAGCATGAGTGTGAAAGTGAGCAAATTTTACCAGATACTAATGATGTTGTAGCATGCATTGATGTTTTGAACTTTGATAATTGTGTGATTTGCTATCAATTTCACGAAGACGGTGTACTGAAATGCGGGCACACAGTTCCATGCTGTACGGAGAATGCTAATGCAGTCACAGCCTCCAGAGGCAAACTCATATTTCACGATGGCATGGTTAACTACAAACCTTGTCAGTTATTACTAGATAGCGGTAGTACCCTTATTGGCTTGAGGAAGGAATTGGCCAAGCCAGAAGATTATACGGGCGGCTCTGTAGAGTGCCGTACATTCTCGGGTACAATAGAAAAATACCCTTTAGCAAAAGCCCGTATAAACACTCCATTCCTATCCGGCACATTTACGTGCGACATCTTAGAGAATCCGTGTACGGATTTGATAATTGGTTGCTTACCACAGTTGAAAAACTGTACCGCAGAATAAATATTAGCCTGGAGAGAAACCTATAAGGCTAACGCGGTAACAAGATCAGAAACAAAGACACAGCAAGATGACTTGCAGGTGAAAAAGTTACACCCTAAAACAATAAGTGGTACAAGAAACAACGCCACTGAGCAAAAGTCCATACAGGCGCAACGCGCCAGTACAGTTACCTCATCTTGTGAAAAATGTATAAACTCAAACATGACAGTAAACACGTCATGCGATTTTCAGGTACACAAAGATAGTCTCTTAACAAATGACAAGAGAGACAACCACAGGTATCAACAAACAATACCACCAGTTGAAGAGCAACAGATACCTTCGTTCTGTGCTAATCAAATACGATATAACTATAAGAGAGCCAGAATATTAGCTCATTTTGACTGGCAGAAATTTATTAGAGATATTAATTATGTATCCATCATGTATCTTATTTCACAACTCAGAAAGGAAGTTTAACCACTTGACAGCAAAGGACCAATCACCAACATTGGCCTTTAAACAAGAACATCAAACAAAAGACAAACATAATGCAACCACATCAATTCATCAAGCAAAAGACAAACATAATGCAACCACATCAAGTCATCAGACAAAAGACAAACATAATGCATCCACACCAGAAACAGAAAACGAACACAGCGCACCTACACCGCCCAAGCAAGCAGAAAACGCACTCACCCCAACTACAATAGGGAATCAAACAGAACACAGCAAGATAGAACAACCAGAACCACCAATAAAATTGACAACAACATACAGAGAAAACCAAAACTTACAAACAACAGATGTGCGCATACAACAGACTGGACAAAACACTTGCAAAAACTTAGACAAGTCTTCGAAAGGATAAGAGTATTTGGACTTACAGTAAAGCCTACCAAAGTGGAGCTGGGCTTGGAGAAAATAGACTTCCTGGGCCATACTATATGAAAAGGCCATTTAGAAACCGACAGCAAAATTGTGACAAAGATTCTAAATCTTACTATACCAGTCACCAAGAAACAAGTCAGAAGTTTGCTCGGATTGGTGAATTATTATAACAAATTCATTCCCAATCTAGCGGAAATTACCAGTGTTTTTTCTAATTTATTGAAAAAGAATGTAAAGATTGATGTGAAAGATGCCATTCTAATTGATGCTTTATCAAAACTTAAACATTTATTCAGTAATGTCCCAATACTCCGCTTGCCTAATCCGCAATTACAATATTTTCTTAGGTCGGACGCGAGCACAGTCTCGATAGCAGGCATTTTGGGCCAGAAATACAACGACATATTACACCCAATCATGTACGTAAGTCGAAAAATTACTCCTACTGAGGCCAAATACGGTGTGTCTGAATTGGAAGCGCTGTCGATTGTGTACTGTGTCCATAAACTACACCGATTTTTGGTAGGGACACACTTTGTCATAGAGACTGACAACTCACCGCTCACTGTCATGGGGACAGGTGTCCACCAAAACAACAGAATTTACAGGTGGTCCCTTTTGCTCCAAAATTACTCATTTACTGTCCCCACATTAGCGGCTAGAGTAATATATTGGCGGACTTATTAAGTAGGCCGACAAACTTTAATGTGCCTGAATTACCAGAAGTCGACACAACTTCGTCTATAACTGAATTACCAGAAGTCGACACAACTTCGACTGTAACTACGTTACCAGAAGTCGACACAACCTTATCTGGGTCTACATTACCAGAAGTCGGCACATCTTCGTCCGTGACTATGTTACTAGAAGTTGACACAAGTCCATCTATGACTATGTTACCAAAAGTTGATCACACAGATGTGACATTATAAGACACTCATATCATCACTATTGACATTGAGTCAAGGACACTGTAATTCACTAGAGTATTGACACATTATAAGAGATTCCAGGACCATCACAGGGAACATTGAACTATGTATATAACAATCTTTGAAATATATTCCAAAAGGAAAGAGCGCGACATCTACAGTGCGTCTGATTTAACTTAATTAATTAGTAACTATTAGTGTTGGAGCTTGTTCTGAATTTGGTTTAACAATTAGCAAAAAGAAGACACAGATTATGTCACAAGGTGCACATGGGGTACCATCAATCTTTTTTGACGACGCCGAACTAGAGATAGTAGACCATTTTACATATCTAGGATCAGTGGTAAATAGCAAATTATCCCTAGATCAGGAAATCAACATCCGGATTGGTAAGGCAGCAACAACAATGAACAGGTTAAGAAAAAGAGTCTGGGAGAACAGGAAGCTTACTGCGAAAACAAAAGTCCTTGTCTATCAAGCCTGTGTCCTTAGTACTCTTCTCTATGGCAGTGAAACCTGGACAACTTACTCACACCAAGAAAACAACTTAAACAGCTTTCATATGCGGTGTCTGCGAAGAATTCTTGATATTAAGTGGCAAGACAAAATCACAAATACTGAAGTATTGGATAGATCAGGTTGTGTGACAGTTTATTCCATGCTCAGTCTTCGTAGACGTAGATGGAAAGGACATCTTAGGAGGATGGATGATGGTAGAATACCAAAGGATATCTTTTTTGGTGAATTACAGATGGGTAAGAGATCTCAGGGTCGGCCTCTACTACGATAAAAAGATGTGTGTAAGCGGGACATGATTGATACAGGCATTGATAATGCACATTGGGAGCAAGTCGCCGCTGAACGTGTTGCATGGAGGGCAAATATCAGAAATGGAATAAAGTCAAAGGAGAAAATTATTGCAGAAAAGTCACACACCAAGCGTTTGAGACGTAAGATGGTGCATGATGGTGGAAATGACCACGTGTTCACATGCACCCACTGTGAACGGACATTTACAGCGCAAATTGGCCTTATCAGTCACACTCGCTACCGCCATAGTTAAAAGTTATTATGCCTTTTTAAAGCACAAACTATCGTCTGTCAAGACGGCAAGGTGCCAGTGATGATGATTTGTGTTGGAACTCTTCGCTGGTTGCTGAGGATGGGGACAGAGCGCTTATGGGAATGTCCCGAATGCTGTGATGTCGGTTCCTAGATCAATCAATCAATCAATTAATTAGTGTGATAGATATGAATGTTTATATTATCATGTATATAAATATGATATAAATATAAATGTATGTAATTGTCATGTATTATATAGAATTTTATCACAGTTGCATAAAGTAGAATAGTTTTCCTAGATGTAGTTAGTTTAATATAGGTAAAAGCAGAACCGAGATGGTATACGTAGTGAAAGAAACACGACAACTTTAGTTTTATAGATTAAATACACCTTTCCCATTTCCCAACTAAATATACTTATAAACTACCTTTAAAATTAGATAACTGAGGTTTATTACATCTTAGCGGTCTATACATTAGTTTATTATAGTTAGAACATTCTATTTAATTAATCTAAATTAGTTAGAAATATAACATCACTAAAATTGTATTTTTTATACCATCTAGATTAAATTAGATTAAGGGAACCAACACATTTTTCCTCATTTTAGTTAAGTAGTTAGATTACCTTCCCTTAGTCAGCAACTCTCAGTACACGAAATTATAGTTAATATTAGTTAGGATACTTACAATTAGGGTAAACAACCCACTTAACTAGTAGATAATGTATATATATATAAAAAGTGCCATTTTTTTCGCACTATTAAGCGGCTCAAAAAGCTTACAGAAAACTGAGCCAAAACTCTATTGCAATATTTATTTTGCAATATATTTTATTTTCTTATTTTAATATATTTTTCATCATTTTATTTTTATTTTATTTTATTTTAATTTACTTTCATTTCATTTCACACACTTATCTCCCTGTGTCATTACAAGGTAATAGTAATGTAATGACACAACATAACTTTTTAACATGCGAGAACGAATGCGAGTGAGAGAGACGAGTACAAGGACAGAATGAATGAATTAAAGAAAAGAGAGTGAAAAGCGGGCGAAATTTTTTTTCCGCGCCCCAGCGTTCTTATAATTTGTCTGCGTCTTCAGTGTAACACACGTGTTCGTGATTTTGTGTGTAGTAGCAAGTATTCTATTACAGGTATAGCTACATTTCTAAGTTTCCTAGATCGGCATAGCGGTCACAAATTATGCTTACGCATTCATTCTTGACAGCACAAACCTATCTACGAGGCTTGAAATACAACATTCAGCAAAATAGATACATACACCTATGTGTCTGATTTAAACATACATTAAACTTAACTAAACACGCAAACAACCAGAAATACATACAGATAAAAATGCATACAGCAATTAATTGGAAGGGGGGATAACCACATGAACACGGGACATCACAAACTAACTGATACTTTGGTATACATTTGAATGTTTAACTCACAAACGGAATTTAGAGAGGTGAACATCAGCACACACACACAACTTGTAATATAGTTGGATAAACATTACTCGAGAGCATGAATTTATATTCATGTATTGTACCCTAAAAATGCAATCTGAGAGGGGTGTCGGTGAATCGGCACTTTGAGAAGCAGGCCGTGAAAGCAATGGGCTTCGGTTCGTTAGAGCTCTCATATGTGTAATGGGATGAGTATTTACTCTAGCCAACAGTACAGTTGTTCTACACTGATTAATAAGCCAGTGGATAAATACGACAATGTGACATCATATAGTCAGAAGTTAGTGATGATACCTAGAACATGAGGACGTAACCCACCAGCACTTGACAAAATTAGACCAAACTAATTTTTAATTGTTACGAAAGATTGCGCCACACCCATGAGCTAAAGTTGGTGACGCAACGCGGCGGAGGGCGGGAGCGTGTCAAGGTGCTGGGATAGATAGATAGAAGTAGGATAGACAGAGAGGCAAGCAGGACAAGGACAGGGGAAAGTAAAGGACAAAGACAGGACATAATAGGGACTCTATACAAGAGTATACACAGAGGAAGACAGTAGAAGGAGATGGTACTCCAAACCAGTGTTAGGACCAGACCTAGACAGGACACGTACGTATATATATATTACGAACACTAATAAAGGGCAATAGAGAAACAGAGAGACATATATTTATACTTCATAGGTTATACTAAAGCATTTGATAAAGTAAAACATGATGAGCTGATTAAAATGTTGGAAGATATCAACATTGATGGGAAATATTTAAGTATAATAAAGAATATATACTGGAACCAAGTAGCAGCAATTAAAATGGGAAATAAAGATAAAACTAGGAGTACGACAGGGGTGTGTCTTGTCACCCGATCTCTTCTCCCTATATAGCGAAGCAATGAAAGAGATCAAAGAGAAGACAGGAATACTAATCGGAGGATATAATATAAACAATATACGCTATGCAGATGACACAGTATTGGTGGCGGATAATGCAACAGACCTACAACAATTATTCGACATTGTAGTATCCGAGAGTGCACAGAAAGGACTCTCCTTGAATATCAAGAAAACAGTAACAATGGTGATATCAAAGAAAATGGGGACACCAAAATGTGACATAGAAATAGAAGGGGAAATTCTCAACCAAGTGGATAATTTTAAATACTCTGGAGCACTTATAACATCGGATGGAAGATGTACAACAGAGATTAAGAGCAGAATAGGGCAGGCAAAAGCCGCATTTCAGAAAATAAATAGTATCTTATGCAATAAGTCGCTATCAATGAATGTAAGAAAGAGAGTGCTAAAATGCTATATAGAACTAGTTTTGCTATATGGCAGCGAATCTTGGAATGTAAATGAAAAAAATTAGGAAGAACTTGGAAGCAACAGAGATCTGGTTTTTAAGACGAATGTTGCGAATTCCTTGGACTGCCAGAGTAACTAACAACGATTGCCTAAAAGAGGCTAATGAAACTAGAACACTATATACAACAATAAGAAAGAGACAAACAGCTTTCTTTGGTCATGTGATGAGAAGAGATGCATTGGAGAACATCGTGACAACTGGAAAGATAGAAGGGAAGAGAGGCAGAGGCAGATCAAGAGAATTGATGCTGGCCGGATTGAGTCGGTGGCATGGAGGAATATCATCAGCAGAGTTGATCCAGAACACCAAACATAGAGATCTGTAGAGAGCCATGAACGCCTACGCCAGCGGGCACGGCACTTGATGATGATGATATATATTTTTATGCCGGCTCCCTGGTCTAGAGGTTACACGACTTTCTCCGTAATCTCGTATACTCTCGAAAGTAACGTGACGCTGCGCGAGAATTTGAAGCGGTTCTCTTCGTGTCGGTAACTTATGGGTATGTGAGATGGTCGCTCAGAAAGCAATGGCAAACTGCTTAGCGTAATCTTGCCAAGAAATCAACAATCAGCTGAAAAATGCTGATGTTGACAGCGATGTCCTGTAAAGATATGCGAAATGTATGTGTGTGTATATATATATATATATATATATATATATATATATATATATATATATATATATGTGCCGGTCTCTCTGTCCGAGGGGTTACAACACCGTCTCCGTAATCCCGTTTATCACGCAGAGTCTCGTAGCGGGCGAGAACTGGGAGCGGTTCGTCCCCCGCTGATGACTTTCGGGATAAATGAGCCGGCCGCTCAGAAAGTAATGGCAAACTACTGAGCGTAATCTTGCCAAGAAATCAACATACAGCTGAAAGATGCTGCTGTTGACAGCGATGTCCTGTAAAGGATATGCGAATTATATATATATATATATATATATATATATATATATATATATATATATATATATATATATATGTGTGTGTGTGTGTGTGTGTGTGTGTGTGTTTATATTAATATGGGGAGGACGCGGAGGGAGCTGCATGGGATAGCTAAGGATAGGACGGCTTGGGGTGGGGTGGTTGAGGGTCTATGCATCAATGTATGATACAGGACAAACAAAGAAGAGGAAGCACACGAATAAACTTTTACTCAAAATAAACACAGTCTTAAATCGACCCACATCGAATTTACAATACTATACACATGTACATATGTCTTGTATGTTTAATTTCATATGCACATAGGCTTCTGTCTATATCGAAATCTTTATACAGTACACAAATTGTAAACTTACGCGATTTGTTCCTAACTATGTTTTTGATAAATTCATTCTCTTCGAGTGAAGTTGCATCCGTCAGCCTGGCACCTTGTGCTTGACATATGGCCTGGAAATGTAAATAATTGGCATATACCTTTCTGGTCTGTTTGTGATAACATCAACTGCACATGCCTCATTAATATAATTCATTGTATCACCTCTTGTAGTTTTTCCTTTGTGTCGGTTGGGTAATGATTGTGCTGATACTACTCTCTTTGCTTGTGTGAGGTATCTACAAGATAGATTCTCGGCTAGTGTTTAGAGCTTGATCTCGATCCGTGTTGGCTTGAGTCACACCTACATATATACACACACCAACACAAACACACCTATCCACACACCTAATCACTAATCACACACCTCCCCCCTTACCTACTTACCGACCTACCTATAGACAGACCTATAGAAAGACATACAGACCGACCGACAGACAGACCGACCGTCAAATAGACAGACATAAAACACACATTATATATTGCGTCATGGCATGGAAGAGAGTCAACACATGATCTGACCCATGCCGTCGCAATTTGTGGCAACCCAGCAGCAAGGCATTTGATGATATATATATATATATATATATATATATATATATATATATATATATATATATATATATATATATATATATATATATATATATATATATATATATATGGTAGTAGTCATGGTACAGAGTTACTAAATATTATTGAGTGGCTGTTTATCATTGAGTGACTGTTTAAATTATTATATGTTTACTCTCTCACATCCTCCATCCATCATCCCGGAATCACAGAGTGACACATTAATTATAAAAACTTAACATGACGCCTTGCAGTTTCACAATGCATTGGTGACAACTGGTAAGATCGAGGGGAACAGACCAAGGGGAAGACCTAGAAACAAGTATCTGGATGGCTTGGCCTTGTGGCATGGTCGAGACAGAAACACGGAACTGATCCACGACTCTGTTGATCGAGTGAGATGGCAGAACATGACCGCCCACGCTTACCGGCATGGCACATGATGGATGGATGGATTCTGTCATTGAGTAAACAATAACAATATCACCAAATATACTTCTAAGAATACTCAACAACTATAAAACTCCTGTAACTCAAATATATACAGATGGCGTCAATATAAATCTTTCCATTGGCCACAACGAGTCTGAGCTGTGTAACCTCTACCATTGTCTCAGCTCGAGTATCATGTATAAGAGATTCATATCGTTCATGGACGTAGTCGAAAGCGTACTTCTCGCGCAAGGCGAAGCGCACTTTCAACCGTGATTGTGTGGGCTGTAGTCACAATCTCGATCATGACAGTTAGTTAGCTAGTTAGTTAGTTAGTTAGTTAATTAGTTAGTTAGTTAGTTAGTTAGTTAGTTAGTTAGTTAGTTAGTTAGTTAGTTAGTGGACATATCATCCTCATTGCACATCGAACCATTCAGTCCATAAGTGCTCGGATCCCCTCCTCAGCAAATCCCGCAGCGCATAGCGGCTAATGACACCAGTTCTGTGTTGGTCTATCAATCTTCTTTGGCTTCCTGCGTAGTGTTATTGTTTGGCCACCCCTCTTTTAATTTGCTGTTCTCGCAGTCTGGCCATGGTTGTAAATTCACACTCATCACTTGGTTCTCTCAAAAGTCTTACTTCTCGTAGAGCATTCAGAATGTAAGCCTGGTCCATGGCGCGCCCGCCCTCCACAGTAGCCTTACCTGCGAGCTTGTCAGCCCGCTCATTTCCTTGTACTCCCGCATGCCCTTGGCACGAAGATGAAACTAATCTTTGCCAGCCGAGACCGCTCCAGAGACAGCAACTATTCGCTTCGGATCCACCCCATCTCTAACCTCTTGAGCATGCTCATTGAGTCGCTAAGGAAACACGCCCTAGTGAATGTCTGTGTCTCGAGCCATGTTATTGCTTTACTTACTACCATGACTTCCATAGTCAGGCTACTTGTGGTCTCAGCAAAAGCACCAGAGTCCTCCTTCACAATTCTCCCTCCGGCCTGAGCCGTAAAGGCCCATGAGCTTCTCACATGTCGGACGACTGACCCATCTGTGTAAATGACAGCATCACCGTCTAACGAATTCTCGAAAATCAACGCTCCACAGCAGCCGGATTTTCTTGTCTGCATATTCTATCTAGCTGAGTGCAAACTGAAAGTGATTATGACAGTGTCCCAACATATGTATATATATACACACTTTGAATGATTATAATTCACTAGAACGTTTGTTTATGCATGTGCAGCTGCATTGAAGCAATGTATGGCAGAAGTAAGACCAAACCTTGAGAAAAGGAAATGTATCTTTACGTGGTACTGGAAGTGCGAGAACGTAGCTGAAATGCAACAGGAATTTAGAAAGGATTTCACACAGATCCACCATCACCACTCGGTATCAGTCTCATAAAAGGTGCATTTTGAAAAGGTAAATAAGTAAACAGATGGAACTAGAAAACGAGTTAGAGGGAATCAACCGGGCTATACAACCTCAACCATCTAGAAATCTCCATGAAATTATATCAATCTTTCTTTTAACCTCACCTGTGCACTGGCCCAGGTAACAGCCGTTTCTCCATAGCCGTAACACATGGCTTGAAAATACTTCCAGGCCTCGGGACATTGCTGTGGTTGACCTAGAATATGGCACAAGAATTATTCCCCGAAATTCACTCTAGTTCTTCTTCTTCTTCTTCTTCTTCTTCTTCTTCTTCTTCTTCTTCTTCTTCTTCTTCTTCTTCTTCTTCTTCTTCTTCTTCTTCTTCTTCTTCTTCTTCTTCTTCTTCTTCTTCTTCTTCTTCTTCTTCTTCTTCTTCTTCTTCTTCTTCTTCTTCTTCTTCTTCTTCTTCTTCTTCTTCTTCTTCTTCTTCTTCTTCTTCTTCTTCTTCTTCTTCTTCTTCTTCTTCTTCTTCCTTCTTCTTCTTCTTCTTCTTCTTCTTCTTCTTCTTCTTCTTCTTCTTCTTCTTCTTCTTCTTCTTCTTCTTCTTTCTTCTTCTTCTTCTTCTTCTTCTCTTCTTCTTCTTCTTCTTCTTCTTCTTCTTCTTCTTCTTCTTCTTCTTCTTCTTCTCTTCTTCTTCTTCTTCTTCTTTCTTCTTCTTCTTCTTCTTCTTCTTCTTCTTCTCTTCTTCTTCTTTCTTCTTCTTCTTCTTCTTTCTTCATCTTCTTCTTCTCTTCTTCTTCTTCTTCTTCTCTTCTTCTTCTTCTTCTTCCTTCTTCGTCTTCGTCTTCTTCTTCTTCGTCTTCGTCTTCTTCTTCTTCGTCTTCTTCTTCTTCTTCTTCTTCTTCTTCTTCTTCTTCTTCTTCTTCTTCTTCTTCTTCTTCTTCTTCTTCTTCTTCTTCTTCTTCTTCTTCTTCTTCTTCTTCTTCTTCTTCTTCTTCTTCTTCTTCTTCTTCTTCTTCTTCTTCTTCTTCTTCTTCTTCTTCTTCTTCTTTTCTTCTTCTTCTTCTTCTTCTTCTTCTTCTTCTTCTTCTTCTTCTTCTTCTTCTTCTTCTTCTTCTTCTTCTTCTTCTTCTTCTTCTTCTTCTTCTTCTTCTTCTTCTTCTTCTTCTTCTTCTTCTTCTTCTTCTTCTTCTTCTTCTTCTTCTTCTTCTTCTTCTTCTTCTTCTTCTTCTTCTTCTTCTTCTTCTTCTTCTTCTTCTTCTTCTTCTTCTTCTTCTTCTTCTTCTTCTTCTTCTTCTTCTTCTTTCGTTCGCTTGAAATATGTCTTTAACTGCAATGTTCTCTTTTGTATGAATCTAACAGTCTTTTTTAGTTCACTCAGTAGTCCATAGAGTCTGTCTTCCACTGTTGTCTCTCTAGGCTAGAAGGTTTGTCTGTAGTTTGGGCGGTCTTGGAGTATGTGCTCTGCTGTCTGCGACGCCAAACCACATGTGTACATGGCTGAGTCACCAATCTTGAATTTTGTATACATATGGTTGCGTAATCTATTGTGTCCCGTTCTGAGGTGCAGAATAATGACCTGTTCGGTCTGTCCATAACATGGTTGTCGTCTTCAGAAGGTATTGGTGGCCTTCTGATTGATTTGATCATTCTTTCCTTTGGTGGTACGTAACGGGCACATCAGACTGTTCTTCTTTTGCTCCTTCCTTAGCCAATCGATCAGCTCTGTCGTTTCCGGGTACTCCACAGTGGGATGGTATCCACCGTATGGTGACCTTATGCTGACTGCTAAGTTTAGAAAGTAGTGTCCCTAGTACTGGCAATTTTCCCAGACATTTCGTTTTCGTTGAGGTGAGTTTCTTGCAAGCAACATACGCTTACCTTTTCTTTGTCCAAGAAGTTTCTAGTTCTATTATTTTTGTTGTTGTTGTTAACTCCCTCCGCATTCCAGTCCATTAGTTTTATCCTTTGTCTGGTATGGCCAGACGCTCTATTCTCAGGTCCCCTGGCTCCACAGCACATCTCAGAAGGAACTCCAGTAGCTGTGGTTGGACACTTTCGAGGCATAGGGCCCGGCACTGCACCCGCCTGGTGGTCCAAAGCAGGGCGAGCACCATAACATCTATCAGTAGTCGACATATTTCATTACGCGTGATTGCGTGGCATCCTGATTTCTGCGGTGCGCCTTCTGGCTGGTTGCCTCCGTCTTCAGCACCTTTCCTTTGCTAGAGCAGACTGTGGTCTTACTCGAGGTTAGGTGTGTAGGCCCGCACACACATGTCCGCGCATGCATGTACGTGCATACACATCTAGAACGTTCTGGTTATTTCTCGGCGCCAGTGACTGGCCGCCGCCCCTTCTCATGTGAGTTAAAACAGTTCCACCACGAGAAAGCCAGGAGTTGGACTTTTGCTGCTTATATGATAAATGCACGAGCCATTGGGGTATTTATGCAAGGTTGGGCGCTCACCCAACTCTGCCCCCGGCTACATACCCAACTCTGCCCCCGGCTACATACCCAACTCTGCCCCCGGCTACATACCCAACTCTGCCCCCGGCTACATACTCAACTTTGCCCCCGGCTACATACAGCAACATTTGGAACCATGTATTGCTAAAATGGGAATTTATCGATTTTCACATAGAGAAATATTTATCGACATGTAATAATTTAATAAGGATGATTTTATGAAAAACAGATATTTCTCAGGTGAATAAAATGATGTATTTTGCAAGATAATATTAAATTTAAAAGTTTTTTTGCTGTTATAAATTATTTCTACATTTACAATGTTAAAATTAATTTACTTGTTGTAGTAGTCTTGATATATTTCTGAAATTTATTCTGAGCTTACTACTTGTTTTCCGAATATTTTATTTTGGCACACAGCAGGGAGTAGGTTTTATTTCATGTCCGTTTTAAAGTTTTGTACAATTTTAACTGTTCGAATTTTATTAAAACACTGAGTGTCAATAACAAACGTAAGATTGAAGATGAGTGCCGTGTTTTAATGATGAATGGACATCTAAGTACTGTTTTATAAAAGGTGGTAGCAAATCAGTTTGCTTGTTGTGCCGTGAGTCAGTTGCTGTCTTCAAGGAGTACAATTAAAAAAGATATTATCAAACAAAACATTCCGATTTCGGATACAATTAAACAACCGAAGG